>JAHWGI010001158.1:600000-770466 GCA_029379305.1 Frankliniella fusca
AGTTCGTGCGTGCTTTGGGGAGGTCTCTCCAAAAGTTATAGGTGTGTGTCTCTTGTTACCAGCACGGATGGTGTCATTCTCTTTTGCTCTATCCTAGAAATTATGGGAGACAGAGTTAGTGATGCTGTTGGACAAGTGAATCACATGCATTCAATGAGAAGAGGAGAATACTAACATTTGTGTATGATGTACTAGCAGGCTTCCAAGAAAGTGTTATAACACTCTTGAAGCTAGGGGGAGTATGGAATAGATCTTTGATGAGCGTATTTATATTTGATGTTGTTTTCAGTGCAACAACTTTTAATTTATTCTCTTCAGACTTAAGCTCTTCACCCGTTTTACCACGCAGTGCCTCCTGAAGCTTTTTCATATAACCTTGAACACTTCTTGCAAAGTAATGGAGTCTGGGAAAATTAAATCATATTAATGTACCACAACAATGACATTTTCCGTTAAGTAGATGATAAAATTATTTTTATACCTCAGCCTAAAATCTTTCAGCTTTTCGGAGTCTTTAGAGAGTGCATCAGGGCATTGCCTTCCCAATCTGTGGTAAGAATAAATGAGGCATTCAACATGGGAGAAATCAAGGCGAGGTTCAGTTCCATCAGTGGCCTCTACATCAGGAGGTAATGGCATGTAATCCTACAAACAAAAACAGTAAAGATTAATAGAGATTGATCAAAGGGATTAAGAACATTGGAAAAGTATAGTTAGGTTAACTCTTAAATTTCCTTAAAAATTATCGTACCAATAGCCGTGTGAAAACTTTGTCAATTCTTGTTTCAGCCTTGTCAAGAGTACCGCAATAAGTTGACAGTTCGGCCAGAAGATTTAATAGTTCTAGCTGTTGATCAGTACCACTTCCTTCTTCAGCTCCCCCAACCAAGTGTAATTGTGGAAGCACTTCATCACAAAAATATGCCACAAATCGTGTAGATTCCAATTGTTTCTGGAGAAATATGATAGATATCAGTGTCAAAAACCCTCCTCCGAATCTCAGGACGTTGACAGCAAAAATAATTGACAAAACCTTACAGAGAAGTATGGAAGGGCGTGTTTGACACAGTTAACCAGTCTATCAAAACTTTCATTTTCTGGATCACTTGGATTAAAAGGTTGATCCAGCTCTGCCTGCTCTGCTGCTATATCAACAAGCTCTTTCTGCCCACTGACAGTCTTACCAAGTCGCGTGGCATTCAACAGTTCCATTAAAAGATGGAACTCCTCAGCAGTTACATCCTAAAAAGAATGAAAAATATGAAAATAAAACAATACTCCTCACAAAAAACAAAGGAAATGAAATATTTAAAACATCAGAGAAAACAAACCTGAAGAACTTTTTTGGATGCAGATATCAAAAAATCTTCACTTTCCTTGTCAAAAATATCTGCCCCTTGAGTTTTCACTTTAATGGTAAGAAATTTCAGACATTGCTCACGGCTAGTATCATCACCATTAGATATTTGGGAAAAAATTCCAGTTAGAGTACCTACAGAAAAAGAGAAAAAACACTAATAGAAAGAAGTTCATCCTGATAGTATACTTTTCTCCCACAAACTGGTATTTACCTTTGGGATCATGTTTAAGGAGAGACATTAAGGAATTGTGAACAACACTTAATTCCGAAGAATCTTGAGCCTGCAATAACTGGGCAAGAATGTCAGCAATGCGTTGAGTGTAGCCTTTAAGGTCTTGACAAAGGCGTGGAAGATCTTTAATGGCTTGTTTACGAATCTAAAGATATAAGAAACAAAGACAAAAACTCGTAAATAAAATGAGAAAACTGCTGTAAAAACAAGAAACTTAAGTTACTTTAGGTTGTTCTAGACACATTTTAAGCTTACCGCCAAGTCCTCATCCTCACAAAGATCAAGCTGAGCCTCAATAGCTTGATCAGCTAAAGTAGGAAAGTGTTTAAAGAACCGAGCAATGAATTGTGATGCAAGCCTTTTTTCTTTGTCAGACCCTTTGACAGCTTTCAGAATTTCCAAGTAGTCATCTTTGTGCTAAAAAATGTAAAAACAATAAAAAAAAATAGCTATGATTAAACAATGTTGAAAACAGTTATTCCCCAATCACACAAAACATTTACAAAATTGAAACATTAGAAGAAGGTTCATGGACAGTATTTTCGAGCGCTTCGTCTAAAAATTTTATCGCGATATGTTTGATCATGTTTATTACTGGCACCAGAAATGGCAGCTCAGATGCAATCCACAAAACCCTCTTGGGAAGGGTGGGTTTAGAGTATCGCACATTAATTAAGACATCCAGCTATAGAAGTTATCATTAAATTAGCAGTTTTGGCACGCTCTCACTTAAGACGGTGCTGGTGAGTACACATACCGAACCATTTAGTACTAGGGTATTACGTTAGATGGGGTTAACTCACCTCGCTAACTTTGTCTTTGGCATCGGCTAGGACACCGAAGTGTTTGTACAACTTTTCAATGTTATCGGTACTCATCTCAAATACTTCGGCAGAGAATCAGAGATACAAAACTACTTCACTTTGTAATGAACTATCACTTAAATAGAGAAATAGATGATACTGAGACGGCTGCGTCCCGGCCTCAAGCTTCTCGGAGCTGCTTTGCTTTAGCGGCAGCGGCGCTGTAGTAAGCGGCTCTGTACTTCATATTCGTTCCGGAAGAGCGCGGTGCGGTGCTGCGAGCGATTATCTTTTGTTTTTCCCGTTGTAAAGAAAGACTTTAAAGAATGTTGTCGAATCTTGGAACAAAAATGTTTCCAATACTCCCGGAGCCCTACGAAATAAGTTCAGAGCCACTCTTCAGGTAAGTTTACTTTTATCTTTGTTTCATAGGCTTCGGTGATGTGGTAAGGTAAGGTGTTGGCGTTTGAGGTATGAGAAATATATCGGTCAAACAGGTCGGATGGGTCAGACAAGCGCGTAATTCGAAACAGATTGCGAAAGAAATGGCGTCGTCCGGTGGTGCATTAAACTTGTTGGCAGCATACGGTACTAGTAGCGATGACAGCGAAGAAGAAATACCTGGCCCAAGAGTCTCGGTAAAACGAAGTATTGCAGGTCTAGGCACATCAGAAAATAGTCCCAAGAAGGTAGCTACTGACCATCAGAAGAAAAGGTATCACATAACCTGCTGATGTAAATACATATATTGTCCATATACATCAGCATATTCTTAAGAATTATCTCTACTTAGTTGCTGTATACGAATATATTTGATTCAATCCCGAATTCTGACTTTCAAGAAATGCATTCTGATTTCTGCTTGTCACATTTTGTTAAACTTCAGGTTACCTTCTCCGTCAGGCCTCCTGCAATGTTTTAACAACACTAACACTGTACCACTTGATTTACCTCACCTACATAATGAACGTATTCGATCATTTCCACATGAAAGAGGAAATTGGGCCTCATATGTTTATATAGCAGTAGGTAAGATTATCCTCCTATCTACAATTTTTCTCTATTTTCCGTCATATCTGTGCTTCCTTGTCTGAGACTGAATTTCTTGTGTATCATTAGAACCAACTCCCTCTTTACAATCCTTCATTGATGTAGTGTGTGCATCATTGGATAATTTATGTGATGTCATTAGGAATGATGATCTTCACATTAGTTTATCTAAAACTGTAGTTTTAAAGCATCATTGGATTGACTCAATTTCTTCATCAGTCCAAAGTATTGCTCAGTCACTGGCAAGGTAATTATTATCTTAATCTGTAAACCGAATGTAATGTGTTAGAAAAATCTGGTTCATTTTCTATTCTTTTATTTAGGTTTTCTATCTGTTTCGGTGACATCAACGTATATACAAATGAAGAAAAGACTCGGACTTTTATTGGAATTGTCATTACTGCTGGTCATGAAACACTTTTGAAGATATCTCACATGGCTGACAATATTTTTGCAGATTTCAAACTTCCTCCGTTTTATCAGGTGAGAACTTGGAAGGCCATGACAACTCTGAAACTATTAACTTTACGAGGGAAGAAATCTTTAATGTTTTGTGTCTGCCCATAGGATGCTTCCTTTCACATGAGCATTGTGTCATGTGTAGGGAATCATACTGATACCCTTAACTCAATGGTGCCAAAACTTCAAACTTCTCTGAAAATGTTCATTCACTCTCAACCTTTGGATTGGAGTTTATGTGTTGAAAAACTTTGTTTTAGGACTGGAAACAAATATTTCAATTTCAACTTTGTTCCATGATTTTGTCTGCATTGTCAAAACATAATAGTTTCAGAACACAATTTCTGCATAGGTTTGGACTTTAAAATATGCTCTACCTCCTTGTCATGAAGTGGTCAAGTGATTGAATACTTCTTTTAGGCCTGCAATAGTTTGTTTTACTGAATTTCTTCTGAGTCGAGATATTTCTACTTCATCGTCATTGCTACTGGAACATTGATTTATACCATCAGGTACAAATTATTTGATAAGGAATGCATAGGTTTTCATTTTCACCTGTGGAAGTGTGCTGGGATGAGGTCTTGCAACTATTGAGCTTTGTTTTGTTTATAATTTTTAACTATTAGTTTGAAAAATTATAATTTCTAACGATTATCGTGAAAAATAAATTATTTCCTTGATTTATGATCCTTTACTCATCCTTGTATCATTCCTTATTTATTGTTCCTTATGTATTGTCAAAATCGTCCGTGTTTGAAAGATTGATAATTACGCGCCTCGGAAAGAGGTGAGCGGGGGAAAGAGGTAGGGAGGGGAAATCGGGAGATCGTGAACACTAGTGCGCTCTGTCGGAGATAAAGCTCAAACTCGTCCACAGTTCCGTCGGTTCCGTCGCATCAAGAAGTGACGTCATCACCCAACCAGCTCGAAAGATGGCGAAGAAAACGTATGACTTGTTGTTCAAATTGCTCTTAATCGGTGATTCTGGCGTCGGCAAAACCAGTATTTTATTCAGATTTTCCGATGACGCATTTACATCTACATTCATTTCAACCATAGGTAAGTGGTCTCCTTTCTTCCTTACTCGAGTGCACAAAGTTGTGCGTAATGTCAGCCTGTAGTCAAGGGTGGGTTCATTTGACTAATCAAAGCATTCCATCGTGAGGTTTCACGGTCCGCTACCCGTTTTTCTATTTCTCTGCTATTGTCGTCGAAATAGTTGTCGTGGTGTTAGTAACTTGGAACTCGCGCTGCGTAACTCTATGTGCGTTTTGTATCCTTGACGTCTTAGGAATGGGCAATTGCTCATGGTTTGGAAGGGGGGAAAAAAGGCCATAAAAAAAAGAACAAACTTCTCCAAGACTCCAACTTCATTCAATTAAACTTAATTCATCTATTCTTTGCAATTTACTTCTAGTACAGTTTGTTAACAAATGATACTGTCATCTGCTTTCACTTTGAAGTTATTTCCTTATCCAAACTAATATCAACTATCTTTGGTTCCCAATTACTGTTCACGAACAAAATAATTTTGAGCTGTGGGTCCTTATGTCAGAAACTTTGTTACTGTAAATTGTTATTGTTTTCTACCCACATTTTAGTGCTCTTTGTAGAAGCTAGCCATTATAAATAAAAAATAAATGACTGTTTTCTTTTCTTTCTTTCTTAAAAAAAAAAAAAAAAAAAAAAAGACTAATTTTTCCTTTGTATTTCTATCCTTTCTTTTGCAGGTATTGATTTCAAAATTAAGACTGTGGAGTTGCGTGGGAAGAAAATCAAACTGCAAATATGGTAAGTGGTTTTACATCATGAAGTTTCCCCAATTCCATTCCACTTTAAATAGTCACTGTCATATTCTATTGTGTAGTTAAAGTGGTAATTTAAGTTCGTCATGTGTGCCTGTGCCAGACTGCAATTTGATTTGTTACTTCTTGTGGATTTAATTTCTCTCTTTCATTCCCAGGGATACAGCAGGTCAAGAAAGGTTTCATACCATCACCACATCCTATTACCGTGGTGCTATGGGAATCATGCTAGTCTATGATGTTACTGATGAACGAAGCTTTGAAAACATAGTAAAATGGTTGAGAAACATTGATGAGGTAAGGTAGTAATGATTTTTTTCCCTTTGGTTTTTTTGTTTTAACTGTCACCCTACCTTAGTAATTAGTAGTAGTAGTAACAAGTATGATAATATAATTATCCACCTTACAATATTTTGTGTGCTTGTGTATATGTTTGTGAAAGACCAAGTCTCCCTAACCCAGTCTTGCATGTTTCTGTTTCCTTCCAGCATGCTAATGAAGATGTTGAGAAAATGATCCTTGGTAATAAGTGTGATATAGATGGTAAAAGAGCAGTTAGCAAGGAAAGAGGTGAAGCTGTAAGTATAACATTTGTTTTTCTTAAGCTCATCTGCAATTTCATTTATCTCACCATATGGAACATTTCCAGATTGCTCGAGAATATGGTGTTCCATTCCTGGAGACATCGGCTAAGGCAAACACCAATATTGATAAAGCATTCAATGACCTAGCTACTGCGATTCTGGACAAGTTTGCAGGCAAGGAGCCAGGTGATGCACCGGACAGAGTTATGGTTGACCCTCGTCGAGGAGACACTAGTAGAAGGAGCTGTTGCTAGGTTGCATGACACAATCTATATGCCACTATTTCAGTCATTCACCACTAGCATTGAGTTCAGTTATTTCTCTTGTGATTGAACTTCTTTAAGTCCTTCATTAATTTCTTTGATGGGGGCATTCTAGCCTAATTTTGGGCAGAACTGTACGGAACTCCTCATCATCCCATAATTCGTCATGATGAGAGGTAATTAGATTCGAATGTTATGTGTTGTGAATGGTGCAAACAGCTGTGAATGTGGTATTTGGGGAAATGCTAACAGCATTCACTAGAATTCCTTTTGAAAATCCTCCCTATCTGTTTTGAAGATGATGCTGCCATGCAGTTAAGTGGTATGGGGGGGCTCCTCTTTTCATATTTGTGGTTTCAAGGAAACTGTCAATAGGAAATATGACAAATATGTATACATTTACGGCAAACAATATTTTGGACTGCTCTCAAGTGAATACTTGCAATTAGAAGAGAATATTTATATCTGGAATCTGTTATATCTGTTATCTTTCAGCCTGTTTACTAGCAGGTTCTCCTGCTTCAGGTTTTATCAGTTTCCTTACCAGAACCACAAACTGTCAGGAAGAGGTCTCTCAAAAGCTGGTATCCTTCTTACAGATGGTTCTTGCATTCCCATTTACAATATGTAATAGTTCATGCTGCCATAAGGCAAACAAAAATGTTAATAATAAATCTTCAATAGAAAATAACATTGAGGAATGTTACTAATCATCATAGGTTCTAGTCGGAAGGCCCAACATATAGGATGGAATATGCCTCATGCCTCTGTTCCTTAGCTGCCTTTACAGAAAAGCTAGTCTGTCTTAAGATGGGCATTAGCATGGCTTACACTTGCAGTTAATTCCACAAGATGGTAAATATTATCAGTCAGAGAACAAAGCTTATTTTTAATTTTTCTCTACTTTGATTTGTAAGGTTAGATTGTCGGCATCCCCAACTTGATTTGAGACATTGAAAAGTGATGCTTTTATTTTCTGATTTGGTTGCTTTGCTGGTAAAATCCAACTGTAGAAAGAATCTCGGAAATGATAAAACCTTCTCCCTATCGCTTTGAGAAAATATTATTAAAGCTATTTCAGATAGGAATCATGCTTTGCTGGCCTGGCATTTGAGTGAAAGTTAAGTTACTAACCTGTCCATTGTGACATTTTATGTTTCTACTGTACAGCTGCTTTTTACTTTAATATATTTTCTGTTGATTCATATGTTCAGGACATGCACAATAGAATTTATTATTTGTCTAGTTTATTGTGGAAGTTTAGTTCGAACCATTTGGATCTGTGATAGAAAGCTTCCACATGCGATCAAATACTGTTTTCTGTAAAGATGTTAGAACACAGTAAATTTTCTTCTTTTAAATTATAAGATTCTTTTAGAGTGAAGAGTGCCTGTAATAGCTCAGTCCTCTAGGTAATGATTTAAAGCTTTGCAAACGTATATATGGATTTTTCTCCCAATAATAATGTTGACCAACTCACAGTAACTTTTAAGTGTACTTCACCTCAATTTCCCAAAATTTCAATCGATAAGGTGATATTCTATCAACAATCAAGATGAAAGCGGTTTGTTCTGGCTCTCTCTCTTATATTTTGCATGCACAGTTTTTATTAAGAAATGTGATACTAATGTTGAAGTTTTGTCTTAATGCATTATAAACACTGGAATAACTGCCAGCATATGTTTGCTTATTCCTTTATCACAGTAAAGTAATTAACTTTAAAGGTAAAAGTTGCGTACGCTCTCAGATCTTCTAAGTCGAATTTTTTATGGTGCAGTACTGCCCTTCATATATCTATATATATCCCTTCACTTTACATAGGCAATGAAATTCCTCATATGTTATTCAAGTCAAGCTGGTGTACTCTATGGTATATGGCTCTTGACTTAAAAATTTTGTGCCTTACCTCCAAAGAATCTGATTTTAGACCAAACATGCAGCAATTTATGTGTATTGTTGACGTTTCCCAACTTTGCATTATTAAATTGTTAAGTGTTTTAACTGGGTGGTGATTTCTTGGCTAGTTTGTATTTGGGCTCATCCTAGTTGAAGTAGGAAGTCTCATTGTTTTCCATGATACCTTTATGTTATTTCATTCAGATGTAAAGCTATTGTTTTTATGTTTTTATCTGGCTGTCTCCCCCTCCCCCCGATTTCGTTTTTAAGGATTTTCATGGACCAATGGGCTGCTTTTGCTATTCAATTTTTACAGTATTTTAAGTTCTGTCCCTTCTATGCTTCAGCCAATTTTATAACTCTTCATTAAATTCATGTCTGCTCAATAATCAATGAGAGACTGTGACCCAACCATGTTTTGGGGGGAGGAGAAAGATTTTAAAGATTCAGTGAACCTGTTTTTGGTTTACAGGTGGTTCCTGAAATTGTTTTAAAACCCCCTATATATTGCAAATGTGCCAAGTACAAATGTAAAGTGAAACTTATAAAAGAAAAGTTGTCTTAATTGTTTCTGAAAGCATAATGAGAAAACAGAATTGCCATGTTTTTTGCTCTTGGTCTGTTTATTACTGAATAATGAACCTATTCTTAGTTAAAATAAGAGGCTGTATTTTTTTTTAAATATCTAGTGGAATTTAGGAAAGCATTCAGATTCACTAGCAATTGTTGGTACTGTGACTATGGACTAAAGTAATTGGATTTAAGACTATGATTTGCTTTCCTGTATCCATCTATAAAAAGTTACAATAACATTTTCCTAGAATTATGGAATTTTATATTGTTGACTATGCAATGGAATTAGAATCAATATAACTATCATTCAACGTTTGTACACAGGTGTGCCTTCTGCCTCCTTATTTATTAGTATCTTTTACTTGTCTTTCCTAAAATTTTTCTCAGAAGTTTCATTTCTATGCACAAAATAACTTTCAAAGTTAAGACTGAAATTTGTAAGTAAACAGGCTTAGCTTCTTTCATCCTTATATTTTTTCTGCAATGAACAGTTTTTTTTTTTTCAGATAAAACTGTGATTAAGTATCTTTTCTTTTTCTACATATCTGAAAAATCAGTTTCTAATCAGTGTGGTAGTTTGGTTTTTGAGAATGCAACTCTTGAGACTTTGCCTAGGTTTACATTTTGTATACATTTTATGAATTGTGGTAAGTTGGGGTTGTGCCTGTTTATTTGTGTAAGAATGTAGTACTCTCTGAAACACCGTTGAATTGTTTTGTGTAATCCTAATGTTGTTGTATCTTTTCAATTTCTTGCTTTAATTGCTTTTCTCAGTCTTAATGACTTGCATTTGTAAGTAATAACTCAAAATTTTGCTATCACACATTTGATTCCTGATTCCCCCTCCATTAACTGTGCTGAGTGTTAAGCAATAATAGTGTTCATATTTCAAATTGAAGTTAAAATGGTATTTTATTACGTTTTGTCTGACCAACATACATTGATATTCAGTATTGGTACTCCCAGCTAAAAAACAAGATTTTTTTTATTTTTTATATAAAAGCAGAACAATGATCTGCTTTGGGTTTAGTTGACATTTTTAAGATGCTATTGACATGGTACATTTTTCAAATAAAGAACAGCCTATCATAGCACCTGAATCGTTTCTAATTTTTTATTATTTTTTTAAAACTAATTACTCACTCAAGTGGTGGAACTTCATTGTTGTCTTCAAATGATGCTGACGCTGTTTTTCCACTTACTGACATTGTCACACTCCTAAAATCGAGCAGAAAACTTTCATCCACAGGCTTTGGTAAAGTGTTTGTGATGAGACTGAAATCCATTGATGTGTCAGTTTTCCCTATTTCCAAGTATTCTCTTCTGTAATTGCAGAAGTATTTGCATCATCATCATCATCATCATCATCTTCTTCTTCTTAAGCTATTAAAGGCAGATCCACAATTTTCAATTTTCTAATCATATCAGTTCACATCCCTTCAAGTTTTCAGAAACTTTTGTAAAATGATGTGATGTCATGCAAAGATTGTGGATTTGCCTTATGTCCAGTATATTGCCCTTCATTACCTTGAATTAGTCACTGAAGGTGGAGTTCTTGAAGTTTTGCTAATAGTTTTTGGATTTTGGGAATGGCTGCTGATAATACTAGCTTCTCTTACCTACAGGAAAAAATCAGGATTATTAACAGCTTTTTTAAAAATTATTATTATTATTCTATTTCATTTTGGTAAAGGAATTTAATATTGTCAGTGTTACCTTTGGCATCTCAATTACTAGATGACCTGTTGATTGAGACCTTTTTGCTGTTGATTTGTCTGGATGCACAGCCTCAGGAAGAACCATCTGGAATACTTTTCCTTTGATGTATACTCTGACATACTTAGGCTGTACATCTGCATCAATTAGTGATGTATCAAGATGCCTGAAATAATCGCCCAATTAGAAAAAGGAAAGCAATCAACACTTCATTACATCTTTAGATAGTATGTGATATAATATTCACCTATAAACTCCAATGTCAAGAACAAAGCTGTTGTTGTCATTATTCTCAGTCAATGAAAAGGGAATCCTTGGTTCATTTACACTCAAGGGTTGACCATCATCTCTAAAAAGTCTAATAGATCTCTTGGGATTATCTTCATTCCCTTTCTGCCTGTTCCTTTCTTGTTCTTTTTGTTTTCGACTTATAGTGGCCAGCTCAACACGAGTCTCTGGTGAATTATCACACAATTCATCCCAAAATCTGTTAATCAAATTGTTCCAAAATTTTTATACTTTTATACTTATAATGGACTGACAGTTTGTACTCTATGAATTCTTACTTTTTAAGTTTTTCAGGATCATCCATTTCTCCTAACGCTTCATTTGCCATCTGTTTTTGTTGATGCTCTTGGCGTTGCTTCTCCCTTTTACCTTCAAAGCGTCAGAATTTAATACTGATAATACTTGAAGGTTTTCTAGGAGGAGTTCTTTATGAGAGGAAAAAAAAACTACCTTTATAGTTTTCTTGTTGTTCCATAATCTTTTGAGCAACATCTTCATAACACTGTAAAGCCCTAATACGATCTGATTTGAAAATAGTCTCTGCGTCAAGGATCTGCAGTTGTGGTAAGGTTGCTATTACATAATCTCTGTAACCACTGAACTCTGTACAAGGATTTCCAGTTAAGTACCTATGAGTATTTATATTTATTATTATTATTATTATTATTATTACATTGAAATTATCTTGATCTCTCAGAAAGAGGGAAAACCCCATATAATGTTAATTTTTCAGAATTAGCTAATTTATTAATTAGGACAACAAACTTACAATGTATGGAGATGAACATTGGCTTTCAAAGATGCCACACTTGTGAGCTCGCCAATAAAGTTGAGAGTAAGATCAAGCTTCTCCAAGGACTCGCATCTTTCCAGATTTTCAATACACTCTATATTATTAAGGGCCAGGTTCAAATACTCCAATCTCTTCATTTTATTCAAATTTTCTGCATTGATTAACAATTAAGTTATATTTTTCCATTCCAACTTTTTAGAAGAATAATTTGAAAATAGGATGATAACATTTACCTATACGTGATATAAGATTGGATTGCAGAAGCAAAATGCGTAGCTCTCGACACCAGTTTTGTAGGTATTCAATTTTTTCGATATCCTCCTGATGAAGAGATAACTCTTCCAAAGTTGAAATTTCCCCTTCATTGTGTTCTGAACGCTTACGTACTAACTCTATAGTAACTAGAGAAAGAAAGAAAGAAATCAATCAATACCTGCAGTCAAACTTAAAGTGTAACACAAAAGAGTCTACTTACTTCTGACCATTATGAACCCAAACCGTTCTCTCTTCTTCTCTGATACTAGTAAGTACTAGTAGGACAACTGATCACCATTTTGCGTTGCTATGGTTACTGCGGGCTTACAAGAAAAACATGTATTTTCTGTTTGTCTCTTACGAAAAGGAGGGCCTTGTAACAGATCTAGCTAAAATGTGGCAAAGGGATGAAATGAGTGCAATTTTGCTTTATCAAAAGAGCCTAGGTCTTTCCAGATGTGCGCGTTGTTCGAAAATTTTCGAAAAACGCGCCTAAAGTATCATGAGTAAAAACTCAACTGTAACTTTATAAATGTTTATGACATGTAGTCCCACTCCCTTCAACTTATTTAAAACGAAATATTGTATATTAGTCGACGGTACAACTGAAACGCCAAGACGTATTTTTGTCTGTTATATCATTACAGGAGGCACCAGACCCCACAGGCACAGGCTAGGAATAGGGTTGGTAATGATGGATATTGATTGTCGGCGCTCGTACTGCCCTCTCTTGGAGAATCGCGTAAAGAAAATGCTAGAAAAAGAAAAAAAACATTACGTCACTCATTTCGGCTGCTAGCAGACGACACAGTACAAATGTTTGTTTAAAGTTATGTCAACAATCCCTATCATGTGACCAAGATCACTCTCTGTAAACTCCTAGTACAACAATTTTCAACATGCGATGGAAAGATTCAGCTGGCAGATGGAGCCACGCTGTTCAATTGGCTCTGATTTTGGATATCCTAACCTGCTGCACATTGCACCATTGCACTGCAGCCCAAGTCCTTGCAGACGCACTATCAGAAATAGACCCATATTCTGATCGTTTGATACCTGGTGACTCTTACTTCAATGATTCGTCCTTGCTTCAAGCAGAAACTTTTTATGACTGGCCAAGTAGAGGAAAGCGTAGTGCAACAGATGGGCATGGAGAGACCAAAGCTGCTAGCAACAGTGTTCCTGGCGAAGAATCAACAGCAGATGAAGTTTTGCCCGGGGGCTCACTCTCGAGCAATGTCACAAACAATGCAACATCTTCCACGACTGCTTCTCCTGATCCCGTCCTTCCCGATAAAAGTGCTGCTGAGGATGAGCACAATTCATCAATGTCAATATTTTTTGTCCTGTGTGTTCTTGCACTTGGCATTTTACTTATACACCTAATGCTTCAGACTCATTTTCAGTACTTGCCAGAAAGTGTTGTGATTGTATTTCTTGGTGCACTCATAGGCCTGATTGTCAATCTTATATCAGATCAAAATATAGCCAACTGGAAGAAAGAAGAAGCTTTCTCCCCTACAGCGTTCTTCCTTGTTCTTCTTCCTCCTATTATTTTTGAGTCTGGTTACAATCTTCACAAAGGCAACTTTTTCCAGGTATTGTTAACTGGTGTTAAATGGTGTAGTTCTTATTTTTGTCTGCTTAACTTCCATTCTTCTTACAGAATATCGGTTCAATTCTTGTGTTTGCAATTGCCGGCACAACAATATCTGCCCTAGTTATTGGAGCAGGAATATATCTGCTTGGTATTGCTGAGGTAGCATATAGATTAAGCTTTGTGGAAAGCTTTGCATTTGGATCCCTTATTTCAGCTGTTGATCCAGTCGCAACTGTTGCCATTTTTCACGCTCTTGATGTAGACCCCGTCCTTAACATGTTGGTATTTGGAGAAAGTATTCTAAATGATGCTATAGCAATTGTTTTGACAACAAGCATTTTAGAAAGCAACAACCCTACAATGACATCTTGGGAAGCTTTCAAAACTGGAATTAACAGGTAATAGACCTCACTGACCGGGTTTGCTCAGTATCTAGTACTTTCCAGATAGCACCATTAATATAAATTTCTGTGTCATGGTCAGGTTTTGTATGATGTTCTTTGCATCTGCTGGTATTGGAGTTGTCTTTGCCCTTGCTAGTGCTTTACTTCTCAAACATGTTGACTTGCGCAAACATCCTTCTTTAGAATTTGGTATGATGTTGGTGTTTACATATGCACCATATGCACTAGCGGAAGGTATTCATTTGTCTGGTATGTGGTTATGTTTATCTGAAAGAATATGGAGAGATGCAAGGAAATGACTGATGTCCTGTTCAAAACTATAAAATTGAGTAATTTTTTTCTTTCTTTTTTTTTCCCTCAGGCATAATGGCAATTTTATTTTGTGGCATTGTTATGTCCCATTATACGCATTTCAATCTGTCGACTGTTACTCAAATAACTATGCAGCAAACTATGAGAACTCTCGCATTCATAGCAGAAACCTGTGTTTTTGCATATTTGGGCTTAGCAATATTTAGCTTCAGACATCGTGTGGAGCCTGCTTTGGTATGTCCCTAGTTATATAATTTTATTTCTTTTGTTGTGGATAAAATACTCATGAGCTCAAATTACTAGGTTGTCTGGAGTTTGATTCTCTGCCTTATCGGTAGAGCTGCCAATATATTTCCTCTAGCTATTCTTGTCAACCGATTTCGAGAGCACCAAATAACTCATCGCATGATGTTTATCATGTGGTTCAGTGGTCAGTGATCCATTTATCATTATTAAAGCTATGTGTATGCCTGATAAAGTAGTAATGGCCTTTCTTTTTTCTTCTAAGGTTTGAGAGGTGCTATTTCTTATGCTCTTTCTCTCCATTTGGAGTTCAGTGATGAAACAAGGCATGTTATAATAACCACAACCTTAATCATTGTTTTATTTACAACTCTTGTTCTTGGTGGATCGACTATGCCACTCATGAAAGTAAGCTATTTTTCTAAGTATTAAGCAATGTAAAATGATTTCACAACACAACAGCCAATGTATTGGTGTGAATTGTTGCAGTTCTTACAAGCTGGACGGAAAGAGCGATCTAGAAGGAGGAGGAAAGAGAAAGGTTTATCTCTTAGTAAAACCAAAGAATGGGTAAGTGAAGATCTTGAATTCATTAGAAAGTATAACGTATTTATCTTTTCCAACTGTGCCTAAAAATATAATCAATGAATAATGTAGGGACAAGCAATTGATTCTGAGCACTTATCAGAGTTGACTGAAGAAGAAATGGAGGTTGGCTTTATGCAGTCACGCATTAAGGGCTTCTCGCGGTTAGACATAAAAATACTGATACCATTTTTTACCAGACGTTTCACACAACAGGTGAGCTATAATGTAGATTCCTGAATTTTCAATAGAGTTTTCTGTGATTCAATGATTTTTTTCTTTTCTTTCTTGGCTGTAGGAATTGAAAGATTGCAAAAGCCAAATGAATGATTTAACTAATCAATGGTATCAGACGATTCGTTTATCACCAACTGAAACAGATGATGAGGCACCTCTTGCAGTTTCCTCTCAATCTCAAACTGTTTAATATGTCAGTGACCCGTGAATCTTGCTGCCAGCTAAATACTCCAAACAATTTGAATTTTCTTGGAACCAAAAAATTACTTTGTGGAGTAATCTGATACTGAAATCAGACAATAATTGAAGATCTAATTCTAAACGTTACTGTTATGCCCTCAAAGTCTGATTGGTATGTAGGGGGATGGCAATCTTTTATATATAATGGTTATTTTGCCAAAGGAATGTGTTAACTAATGTTTGTTGAAGTCTGACTTTATTTTACTTATATATCAGAGTCCATTTTAAATGATAGAATGTTAAAACAATCCCCAGATCTTGTATGAAACTATAATTTGTTAAATTGCTTTGCCACCACAGGCAGCACCCAGGTAGCAGAACTGCATCCTGCACCCTGACTGCATAATTTGTCCTAAATAAAATTTGCCTTTAATGTGCATCTTAAATGGAACATATAATGCAGCCATGATACAATTTTGAGGGTCTGCTTCCTGGGTAGAAAAGCAGACTAGAGAAAGCAATAAATTGCAGATCTTACAGTATTCTTTTTCTAGGCATCATGGGTTATGGATTCTTCCAACCTAGTCACAATCATTTGGAAGAGTGTGCAGTCTTTCTGAAAAGACATATTGCGTGATTAAAGTATTATCTATTGTTTTATAAACCTGTATATGTCAATGTCCTCATCATTAATATTTTATCCGTGTGTATCTACATTCAAACAGTTATTATTAGTGTTAAGAATGTAATATTTTAAGAGCATGCTATAAAATAGCATGAAGTGATACAGTGAGCTTTATTGGTACTTACGAATATTTTCACAAATGGTGATGGTGTTGCACGAAGAAGAGAAAATGTGATTTAGTCTTGATGGTTAGTTTTGTGTTAAGCCTCATTTTGCTGCAGATATATTATGTTTTTCTTTTGCAAGAGATTTAGGGTTTGTAAGATAACTTTTTGCTGAAAAAGCTTTTTAAGTTGTATTTTCATGAAAAGTATAGATTGAGCTCTGGTGCTAATTTGAAAAGTCTATCTGCCCAACATCCACTCGATATTGCCTAACTCAATATGAAATTTTTTGGGAAAATTTTATGGAATATATTAAGTCACGATTTGAAATGTAAAGTATTACAATTTAAACACTTCTCTTGTTTTATTACATTTGTACCACTTTGAAATTGGACATAACTGTCTACTCTACAGAAATCACTTTTGCGACAGTTCAATACACTACATATCACAGCCTTAATTATTACAAACAATAATCAGAAGTCAAATAAAAAAGCTTACCAAGCACAAAGATTTGGAAGTCATCAAGCAATTGTACAAGTGGTAAAAGGTGGGAAGCATGGAGCCTTTGATTTCACACAGAAGAGCTACTCTCAAATGCTGAGTAGCAGCGCCGCCCCCGCTAGAGTCCACTTTGTTGGTTTATCCCGCGTTTTAAGGTTGAATGTCCAAACAAACGTGGGTCCCCTCTGCCGAGTTTTGTACACCGGGCATTGGTACATATTACGAGTTTCCTGCTTGTCCTGTGTTATGGCACGCACGTAGATGACGGGCATCAGTGGAAATAGATCTTTGTGACGCGAATCCATGATGCACCCGAGGCCCGCGTCCCAGCGCGCGCCCTCCATGTACAGCCCGTGCACGTTGGCGCCCTCCCGTGGCGCTTGACTGAAACATTCCACAACATTGGCACTTCCCTGGACGCAGTTTGATCAAGCGCTCTAGCGGAAAACAGGCGGACAAAACGCTAATTGCACGCGCGACGGGTGGTTTGTCTGCCATTCCGGCGCCGGAAAAGCAAACTTACTCATCATAGAAAGTTTTCCCCGCACGGAAGCACGCCCTAAGATTGGCTGTTCTACTCTCTCACACTAACCTGAAATCGTCTCTCCCCTTCTTGGTGACATCGCATTGTAGGCACATCTTGTCCAAAGGCCATTCGTTCTTGCGTGCCATGCTCTGCATGATGGCCGTGAGGAAAGATTGGGGGTTGAAAAATCCTGCCAGCCACACCGAACCTGGCATCTGTGGCAGAAAATGGGGGCAATGCCGATGAGAGGATGTCTTGCACAGGACCAGTGCAATGGGGTATTGAAGTCACGCACTATGAAGTCTTGAGTCCAGTTCTCGAGCTCCTTAAGTCTGAGTTGTAAATCAGCGAACCAGGATGACAGGGGCAACATCGACGGATATGCTTTGGCCGACCAGTTCTCCGGCACCTTGTCGATGAACAGGCACTGTTCCAGATTCTCCATGGCGGGGGTGATGGTGAGCTCTCCCTGCAAGAAAAGGGGGGGGGGTGTTAGTGTCAGGGCGGCAGGGCTCGTCAGCCGACGCGGTGGGGCAGGTCAAACACGGGGTGCAGCTCACCTTGAGGCCAAGGTCCAGGTCCGTGAGTGACTGCCTGAGCTCTGCCATGAGCTGGTTCATGCGCTCGCACTCCTGGAAGGCCACGATGACGTATGGCGTCCGATCCTCCACCTTCCCCATCATCTCCGCCATATTAAAAGGCTCCGGTAGGCGCTCGAGAATGTCACTCAACATTTGCTTCACCTGCCGGGAGTGGATTAGTATTGGTTCTCATTATGGAGACGCAAGCTAGAGAGACGCGCACCTTCTCCTCCCGAGAGACCGTGACACCGGAACCGGCCATGGCGTCACGGGGCTGCATCTCGAACACGGTCTTGAACAGCTTCTCTGACGTCGCCGTCAGCGAAGAGATTTCCGCGTTGGGATGCAGTCCGTACAGCATGGGGCTCTCGGGGGGTAGGTAGTCGTCGATGTACTGGTGGTAGGACGCGTAGTCGGAGTTGGGCGGGGAAGTGAAACCTGGCGCCAGCATCAGGTCGCCGTCAACCTGACACAGTAAGGAAAGGTCACAGGTATAGCAGCACTTTCTCACGGCCGAGGGGGTATCACCTCGAAAAATAATAGTGCAGCCCCCAAAAAATCATTGAAAAGGTAAAAAAAAAGTAATTATAAAATCAAGAAGATTCAAAAAATCCGAAAAATCGAGAACAAGTGAACAAAACAAATAAAACTTTAGGGCGAAAGGAAAACGGCCTTTCCACAGGGGCCTAAAAACTTAAAAAAATAATAAAATAAAAAAGAGCCAGAAATAGGGGGAAAAGATCAAAATTTATCAAAAGTGATAGAAATTTTTCTTTGAAAAATAAAAATAAAATCAAAAAAGTCAAGAGTTTAAAAAAAAATGTACGCATTTCGTATGAGTCATCCCCTTCCCCCCTCGCTCACACCCCATGCTCTACGATAGTGCAACGGTCAACCCCCGCCATATTTCCCCTCTGGTCTTACCAGCTCAGGCTGTAGGTACTCTTCCAGGTAGGTAGCGCAGAGGCGCCTGTCCCAGTCGTCGGTTATGTGACCACCGTACATAATTTCACCAAAGAGATATCGCAGGTCCTCCCACGGCACCCTGTTGTTCGCCTCGAGGTAGTTGTATAGGACGTTGACGCTTATAGTCAAGTCACCTGCGGTCATTTGGTCATATTTTCGGCAACCTTTTTTAGATAATGGATTTGATTACATGTCGGCTAAAACTCACCAAAATTAAAGGGGTATATGCGGTTCCAGCCTTGCGCTGCAAACTTGCGGCGCTCTGCGACCACGGCATGGAAGTAGCACAGGGCAAAGAGAATGGACTTGAATTCGGCCTCCTTTGTTGACATCTCGAGAGTCTCTTGCGAAAAGTTGTCGAGAGCCTTGTGGAGGTTGGCGTGCATTCCAGTTGGGGGTTCGTTGGTGATTTTTATGGATGATTCCAAAACGCCCTGGGGTAAGATATGGAATTCAGGCGCGGGAGCGGGCTCGGCACTCATGAATAGGCGGTAGTTGTCATGAGGATGTTCTGCGCACTTGTCCATTCTCTTTTCCAAACTCGGCAGCCAATTCGCCACTAGGTGGATATTCTGCAAGAGAAATGAAGCACATCATGTGAAGTTGTTAAGGGAAGGACGTTTTGGCGGGAAAGGCCCGGTTTCTATCAAAATATTCTCATTGTCATACCTAAACTGCGCATGCGTGAACTAGCTTAAAAGTGAGAATGAGAAATATACATGTCATTCTGACAAGTGAAGAACGTTAGACGTAAATAATAACAAAGCTACTTGCTTCTGCTCCCTCGTTACGTAAAGGTAATTCTGCTCGTATGTGATTTACTGCTCTATCAAACGAAGTGAATAATGTGAACACTAACTTTAAAAAAATACTTTCTAGTTGGTTTTGTTGATGAAAAACTGTTGTCTTAAAAAACACTCAGCTGTAACGTATTTCAGGGTGAGGTGCAGTGGGCCTGTTTATTTTGTTGATGCTTATATACACCCATTCTCATGCAACACAAGCAAATTAGTTTGTGTAACAATATATCTGTTGCAATATAAGGGTGGCGGACTTTTTCCTCAGCAAAGGTTTGTTCTGTTTTTCTTTTTCTTTCTTGTATAAATTAATTAATGAAGTAATTAATTAATTTTCTTTGCTCAGTGCCATTTATATTTTTTTAAACCTATGTTTTTTCTTCAAGGTATGCGGAGATCACTGTATATGGCTAATATTTCATCAAGTAACTTGGTAGAAACTTTAAAAATTTGTTGCTGTGCACTGCAAGGCGTGCGTCATCTCAACAACTTTGCCAACCAGCATAATATTTGTAACAATGCTGAAAGGGCATATTGCCCAGGTATGTTTTGTCTATTGAAAGCGATTCGAATTATTTTAAATATGAAAATGCATTGCACAGCAAATTAATATGATTACTTTCTTTTCTTTTTACTAGGCACAATTCAAGCACTATATCCATTTGGACGTAATTGTAATACACATTTAGGAAAGAGTTGCTCAGTAAAAGATAAAATTGTAAATGATCCTGAGCACCATAGTCACATTAATGTAGATGGAGAGGAAATTTATGACCGAAGTTCATTTCATAATGAGCTGAAGCTACTGAGTCATGACGAATTATTTCAAACGGAAATAGACTATGAATATCTAAGGGAGGATCCTGAATACCTAGAAATTGTTAAAAAATTAAGGAAAGTGTTTTTGGATGCACTGTTTGAAGATGCTAAGAGGTATTGCATTGGTGACCAACCAGGAGAAATTCCAGACACCAAGGGTCAAAGAAAAAGTGAAGTATGGAGAGCTGAAAGATCTATTCGATTTCCAGCATCAATGGCCAAACTCTTTTTGAAGCTCCCTCACACCTGCTTTGCTCAGGCTCTGAAAGAACATTTATGGAACTTACTTCCAGCCTCCTCTAGTAACTACGGCATAGAAATGGAGGAGAAAGCTCGTGAAGATTACATTAAGTGGGCTCAAAGTCAAGATGAATCTGCTGTTGTGCAGGAAACTGGCATGTGGATAAATCCATCTTGCCCTCAATTATCATGTAGTCCAGATGGTATAGTTACATCAAAAAAATTTCCTACTAAGCTTCTAGAAATCAAGTGTCCAGAACATATGAAGAATTGTAATCTTTCGGACTTGGAAAATTATTTTAGCGATGATAATGAATATGAAGATCCTTATTTTCATTGCCTTCAAAGAAATTCAGATGGTTCTTTTTCTCTTAAGGAAAATAGCCTCTTCTGGTTTCAAATTCAATTCTCAATGGGAATTCTTAATATCAAAGAAAGCCATTTCATGGTATGGAGTCCGTATGGGTTTGTAGTCAGCTCTGTCAAGTTTGATCCAGAATGGTGGGAACCAGCTAAGAAAAGACTAATGCAGTTGCATGCTGAGTTATTGGTCCCAGAATATTTTCTAATGAGAACTCCACGTTTTTTTCTGCCATTGAAAATACCTCTTGACAAGTGAAATTGAAATTTTACCTATGATGGAATATTTGCATAAAATTGTTATCTGAATAAATAATTATGTACTTTTTGGTATGATTACTAAAAATTAAAAAAAAATTAAAAAAATAATAAATCTAATTTAAAAGCAGTCGACAGTGGTGGATTATTTAACTTCGTTCTTACCTGGAGAATGACCCAATGCCCTTTCTTGGCTGCTCGTTTCATTGCCTTTTCAGCAACAGGTTCCTGGCCTTGCCCCAATGATACATTGTGGAAGTTGTGCTTATCGGAAGTGAAACCCATCTTACGGCCGAGTTTCTCCACATCCTAAAACACGTAAGTCAATATTGTTTGCTTGCCCTTATTGGTCTTTTATAAAACAATTGGCATTGTCTACTTTCTTACTTTGAGGGGGTCAACACCCGGGGACAAGATGAAGAACGTTGGGGTTGTAGGACTGCTCTCCTCGAATGATTTCTCAAACGGGATGGACCGAGATTCAATGAACTTCGAGCCAAGTTTCTCCTCTATAAATGCTCTTTAGAAAACACAATTAGTGCTTCTTTTAGTGTTTAGAATTTTTTGTTGCTTTTAACTGAAACGCTTTACTTACTGAGTGGCGTAGATCATGCGGTCAGGACGGAGAGCGCGCATCATACACAGCCTCTGAAGGGCAGACTTGCCCTTCCAGTCGCCGGGGAACTTCTCTTTCTCTGGGGCCTCGGACTCCACGAAGGTCCGCCAACGCTTAGCTGCGCCTTCGATGTCCTTGTCCAAGTTTCTAACGGAGAGGTTTTGTTTACCAGGAGAGTCTGCATGGAACATACCTTAGTAACTTTCAGAACCCTACTTGAATTCGGCCATGTTCGACAGAGCGACGATCCCGCCCCAACACGTGTCGGACAAAAAGTCGATTGGGCTCTGTAGGTTGGTGACAAAGGGGTAGCGCAGGAGGAAGTCCAGTTCGACGGGCTCAACCTCCTGCGCCTTAAGCAGCACCTGTAAACGCCGATGTACAAGTCAGTCCTCTCTTCCATGGGTTTTCCCTGATTCTAAAGTGGCAACTGACATGCACGCCGTGGTGATTTTTCAACTATACTGCTATTTACCTTGTCTGCAGCTTCCATCTTACACATCAAGAGAAAGCATAGCAAAAAGATAAATAAATTCAAAACACGGAAGTTTTGATCTCGTTGACAAAAGGCCTAAGTCTCGCGTCATTGTAAGGGGAACGAAGAGAAGCTTTCCGCGTGGTGTAGGATAGTCTACCTGTACAGCCATCTGCGTCATGAAGATGAGCTTGTCCGCCTCGAAGAGCCCGCGGCTGGTGTAGATGTAGGTCTGGTATGTGATGGAGTCGATGAGGTTGTGCACGCGAGCCTGCAGGGTCTCGGCGGGCACGGCGAGCTGTATGCCTCGGTGAAAGACGACCGTGTAGGCCTGTCGGGTAGGGGGAAGAGCACGAGTAGTTAGGCTGCAGCTTTCCACCACACGGCGGTGTGAAGCGGGCTGCATCACAACCCCTGCGCACTAGTCAATCTCCCAGCACCGGAGTGCATACGTTGCCGAGCGGGCAGGCGGGGATGCAGCGGTGCACTCCACTACCTCTGTTTCCGGTCGTCTTTTTGCGACGGTAGAGGGGGGGGGGGTTACCTTGAGCGAGAACTGGTACACGGGGTTGATCTTGTGCAGGTCGTTGAGGATGAAGTAGAGCAGGGCTGCCCTTGCCGCTGCCGGCCGGTAGTGCTCCCGGGCCTCGTCAATGCGCTTGCCCGTCACCTTGGACTCCTCCACCTTGACGACGATGTCCTCGGCCGTGCGCTTGGTTTTCTCCAGGTTGATGACGAGGGCCTTGTCGGCGAGCACGTTGTCACCGGCCGAGCTCAACCTCTGCAGCAGCTCGTCCTCCAGGTTCTTGATCTCAATTTTGTACGAGTTCTGCTTCGTAGTTAGTTCCATCTGCGGAGGGAACAGTGAACAGTGATGAGCTTATAAAAGTTCGTGTTATTTTTTCTTTCCCAGGGACAACCATTATTGCCCAGCGTGATCCCGGTGCCACCCACCCTCAGACTCTCTAGGTCCGGCCGCTCCGCCTTTACGACCTCGGCGAGCAGTTGCTCCTCGAGGCCGTCGCGCGTCACCGTGAAGTTGATGATGGTGGTCTGCGCCTGCATTTCGGGCTTGTAGTGTGGGTTGGCCAGCTTAGTTTGCAGTATCAGACGGAACTTGGGGTTGTAGTCGATCTCCTTGTCGCCCATCTTGATGGCCCTGCGGATTGGGAACGACACATGTGCCGATAAAAGCGACGCAGGCCACCTGCCACGCACGGCCGAGACGCGCGTCCACCCACCTGCCCTTGTTGATGAGCGCCCGGCTCAGCAGCGGCTCGAGCACGGCGTCCATGGACTCGCCGATGAACTCGATGAGCACGGTCTTGCCGCGGCTGATGGCGCGCTCAATCACGTCCAGGTACGACTTCTGGCCCAGGCGCACCACCTTGAGGTGCTTGCCGTAGCGGTTCTTGATCCACTTGATGCCCTGCAGCTGGGGGTCGATGAGGAGCGGCCAGCGCGCCGAGTTCATGATGATGGTCGCGTTCTCGATGGACATGGAATCGTTCGGGAGCCCCTCGTTGTTCCACGCGGCCACCTGCGCGTCGTCCGTCAGCATCGACAACGGGTCCAGGTCCTCGGTGAGCGGGATGGCGGGCTGTGGGACGGGACAGCCGGGTGAGAGACACGGGTCGAAAACCAGCGAGCGTCAGGCATCAGGATTAGCTGCTTACGTTCAGGGTTTTGAGGAAGGGCCGCCATTTCTTCTCCTGAAGATCCACCCTGTACGACCGAGTGAAACCGCCGACGTATGAAATGAAGGCGGTCACGAGGAGCATGTCGCCGGGGAGCGTAGTGCCCTGCTTCTGGAAACTTAAAAAAAAATAAAAAAAATTAAAAAAAATAAAAATTGTCACCACACACACAAAAAAAGGAGTTTAACTCCAAGATAAGTCCACGAAGACACCGAAAATCGCTTACTTGGCGATAGATTCTTGCCAACGGACGCTCTCGGAGCCGAGGCCGGTCACGAGTCGATTGGCAAGGTCGATGGTCTCAGCCGTCGAGTCGGCCTCCTCCTGGCACTTGAGCTTCTCGGCCACGGCAACCTCAAACTTCTCGGTGAGCAGGGCCAACTCGCCCTCCAGCACCTCCAGCTTGCTCTTTAGCTCCGCGAGTTTCTGCCTGGCCGCCATCCACTCGGCATTCTTCTCGTTCAGGGCGCGGCGCTTGGGCTCCACGTTTACGTATACGTCGTGGAACGCCATGATGTTGATGCACCACGCACACAGGCCTGAAACCATACGGGACGCCTTATGGAAAGGTGAAAGACACGGACGGTTACGAACAGGCCCGACAAGGCGTCGGTAAGGCTCACCGGCGGCAGCCGTGGACTTGGTGCGGATGAGCTCCGGGACGAACTCCTTGTTGTTAAGGTACGGCTTGATGGCCTTGACGACGTCCGGGTGGATGTTCTCCTTGTCGTAGTGCAGCAGGTTGTCCAGGAACGTGTCGACCTTGCCCATGAAGGCCTTGGCCTCCTTCCAGCCGCGCTCCTTCGGCACCTTACCCTTGGGGGAGAGCAGCACCATGGCCGCGGCCAGCACCTGCGTGACGGCCGTCGGTGGGGAGGCGAGCGCCTTCAGCTCCGTCAGGTTGTTCTGAGCGCGGTAAAACAAAAATGGTGGACGATCAGAATGGGAATAAGTCAAAAAGGATTGGAGGCTTCAGGGAATTCCTGGGCCAGTACCTTGTTGAGCGTGTTGAGGGCCTCGGCGGCTGCGATGAGGGCGGGCTCAGCTGCCTTGAGGTCCTGCTCACAGACCTTCTTCTGTGCGGACACCTCCTCCTCCTTCTCCATGACCTTTCTCTCCTCCTCGGCCGCGATGGCTTTCTCCTTCGACACCTTCTCCGTCTCCTTGCTGACGACCACGATGAGCTCGTCGGCGGCCGCGTTCTTCTGCCGCACCTCGACCTCCTGCACGGCCAGGATCTCCTTGAGGCCGTCCACCTGCTCGCCGCAGCTCGCCAGCTTCTCGAGCCCGTTCTGCAGGCGCACGATCTTGGTGGACAGCTCGTTGGACTTGTTGGTGAGCAGCTTCCCGTACAGCTCGATCTGCTCCAGGAACGACTTGGGCGTCGTGTAGTTGTAGCGACGCTCGTTGATCAGGTAGGCCTGCGCACAGAGGACAGCGGTGAGACGAGGGAGAGAAAACGGCCTCGGCTTCCCGTTCTGCGACGAGGTGCCCCCCGGGGGCCCAGCCCACCTGCGACATCTCGTTGACGGACGCGTGCACGAACGACATGAACTCGGACACGGACTTGCGCAGGTTCTCCGGCAGCGCGTCGAGCTCAGCGAGGAAGCGCAGCGACACGGACTGCAGCGCCTCGTACGGCCACTCGTTGAACCAGTTGATGGCCGTGCAGTTGGTGATGGCGGGGAACTTGCGGGAGCGGGTGCGCAGCGTGGCGCCCACAGGCGAGAAGCACAGCACCGTCTTGAGCATGCTCCGCACCCGGTTGATGAAGAACTTCCAGCAGTTCTCGCGCGTGTCCTGCATGCCGATGCCTTTGACCTGCGCATGACACCGGGATAGACATGGGACATATTAGTGATCAGGAAGGGACGGCCCAGATAGTTCGACGTTTTTTTTCTCTTTATTTTTTCTCCCAGTTTCTCCAGCGAAACAAGGGAGCTCGACGCCTGCGAATATCGGGGTAGGCCACCCCGCATAGCACCCATGCACCACGGAAGATATGTTGCCTACCTACCAGGCGCCCGGAGAGCTTGCGCAGGCTGACCTTTTTAGCTCTTAGACAGCGCATGACGGACGTACTTGTCGGAAGGTCACGCTGTGTCTCACCTCGCCTCTCATCTGATTGATGATGTTCTCGACCTCGTCGTCGGCGAACAGGTCTGGGATCTCCCCGGAGGCGAGCATGTCGTTGATGATGACGAGGAAGCGCTCGTCGGGGACCTGGGCGTCCGTCATGAGGAAGAGCAGACCGGCGCTCTTGAGGCCCGCCTTCTGATAGAGCGCCGCTAGCTCGGCCTTGAGGTCTGCGATGGCGTAGCCCTTGCGGAGCTGCACTTGGAACACGTCCAGGTTGCAGATGAAGGCCGCCAGCCGGGTGAGGGACTGCTTGCCGCTGCCGCCCACGCCCACGAGCAGCGCGTTCCCCCGCGGCCCCATGAGGATGCGAGATATCCTGGGACGAAACAGGGCAGACGCCGATAGGCGCCGTTAGCATTCATCCCCAGGAAGAAGGAGGGGGGGTGGGGTGCTAATACTGACTGCGCCGAGTAGCACCTCGGCTCGGCCGCAGACCCACACGCACCTGCAGATGTGGTCCATAGCGTCCTCGAACAGCACGAGGTTCATCGACGCCACCATGTCGTTGTACTGCTCCAGCCCGTCCAGCAGTAGCTTGTTGAGCGCCTCCCAGGTTGTGATGGGGAGGTACTTGTTCTCCCCGATGCCCTCGGCGAAGTGCACGTAGATGATGGGCTTTTCCAGCACGGCGGCCTCGTCCACGCCCTGCATGCGCGCACAATCAGTGACAAATATTTTGGGGATGAACATAAACGCACTCATCATGCAGGGAATAAGGATGTTTTTAATGCGCCTTGAAGCACACATAGGAACAAAAGTGGTACTGAAGTAGATTACTCGCAGTATTGAGGAAAAATGCATGCAAGCGTCAGAAGTTTTATTAGAAACGAAACACTAGAGGGCTCTAAAAAGCACTTACTTCGGCGAAGGGTTCACTCTGGCAGCATGAAACACCGGCACATCACAAGTAGCATCAACGGGCTTACAGTACAGCATAAGCAGGGAAAATTAAAGCCATTTATCTTCTGATATTTTGACCAACACGCGGCGTTGTTTTTTTTTCTTTTCTATTTTTGGTATGCGCACGATAAAACATGTATTTACAAACAGTAAGCATAGGGAAGCCCTGTGGCTGAAATGTACAAAGCCGTCACTCGTAGCAAACATTAAAGAAAACAAAAAGCGCAGAGGTACAGAGATACACCGAGCTGTCGGAGTACTTGGTATAAACTCTGTAACTTACACACCCAGAATCAACGAAATAGAATTTTTTTTTCAATTCCCTTTCTTCTGACTAACCACTTGGAGAAAAACACTGAATTTTAAGTCTGAATAAGCACGCTATCCTTACGGAATATTACCTTCCACAAAACGTAATTTATGGGCAGAAAAACGTACACACTACGGAAAAACAAAGTGGTCATTCTAAAACACAAACACACAAGTAAACTTTTTATTTTTTATTGGGGGAAGTGACTTGGATAAACTCACCTCTATCTTCTTGACAGCATCCAGGAGCAGCTTCTTGAACATATCTCTGTCGGGGTCGTCGACGAGCTTGTCGTGGTAGACGCGCGTCGCCTCGTGCACCCACAGTCGCACGAGTGCCGAGTGGTCGGGCACACAGTCCGGCGTGCTGTATAAAATACCCTGTTGCGTCGGGTCGGAAGGCAAAAGCGTCACACATGAAATCTTTCTAACGTCCACACTCGCCGCTCTCGAGATATTTACCTGGAATATGTTCGCCAGATCTCGCAGGTTGAATAGGTAGTGGAACTTGACGGCTGTCGGCAGGAACGTGGTGGTCATTCTGGCGTGGAGGAAGAGCGCCGACTGCACGAGGGAGGGCACGAGCTTCAACACGGCGGGGTTGAATTTGGCGGTGGACTGAGTGAGGTGGCCGTGCAGAATGCTGGAGTATATGTGATTCAACGCTTCTTCGCCGGGAAAGCTGTGACGCCGATATTTTTGTGAAACACTCGGGGGGGGGGGGGGGGAAATGGCTTTAAAACACATTAATTCCTTCCACGGTGCGAATGACCTCACCTTACGGCGAAGACGAAGAAGTGGCGCTGCAGTCTGGGGTCGATGGTGAAGCTGCCCGCCGTGGGGTTCATGCACGACACGTACTGACAGTTGTGAATGTCCTTGAGCGTGAGCTTGCCGCGGTCGTACCAATGGTTGTAGTCCAGGTGCTGGCGGATCAGCGTGTGCGGCTGCACCGTGTAGTACTTGTCCACCTGCAGAGAGAAGTCAAGACCATGAGATAAGTGCGCGTGTGTCTCTAGACCCACGTCGTTCGACGCCCGCCCGCCAGCGCCTCCCACCTCCGGCATGTTCATGTCGTCGATGAAGTAGATCATGCTCTTATTGCCGGGCGGCCCGAAGTTTCTGCCAGCCTTCTTCTCGAGAGGCTTCTCCAGAACCTTCTGGAGCATTTCTGTGATCAGAGGTTCATTTCAATTATTTTTCCATATTCCCACACCCATCCGAGGAGAAATCACCCCATGCAAAATGTGTATAATGTTTTTTTTTACTTTTGATTTTTTTTTGTTTACTTTAGATTTTTTTTTTACTTCTGATTTTTTTTGAATTTGGATTTTTTGTTTTGATTTGTGTTTTGATTTTTCAAGGGAAAAATTCTGAGAAATTGTTGATAAATCTTTTCCCCCCTAATTCTGACGTTTTCAGTTTGTTTTCAGTCTTTTCTTCAGAAGTTCTCAATTTCTCTGAATTTTCTGTATCTTTCTTCTTGATTTTTAATTTTTTTTAAATGATTTTTTTGATTTTTTTTGTGGGCCGCACGATGATTTTTTTCGAAGTAACTCCTCCCCTCCCCCCCTCCCCCCTCGTACCCACCTCCAGCGCCCCCTTTTTCACTTTCTTTTCCGCTCACCTGACGTGGTGTAGAAGTTGAACGGCACATTGGTGACCATGTAGTTGTCAGAGAGCTTGGACAGGCGGCCGTTGACGATGACGGTCTTCCCCGAGCCGGCGCCTCCCACCAGCATGATGGGGATGCGGCGCGGCAGCAGCAGGTCCATGAACACGCGCAGCCGGGTCGTCTCGGACGTGCTGACGAGCGTGGCCTGCAGGGGCGTGTCGGGGTCGAACTCATACGGCAGGATCACCTCGCTCCAGGGGAGGAACTTCTTCGTGTCCGGGTCGATGTAGTAGTTGAACACGGTGCCGCTGGGCGGGAACTTGACCACCTTGAATTCCTGGACCCACCATTTGCTGAACTCGTTCCTCCAGTCCACCAGCTGAGGACGAAATGGGCAGTTGCTAAGAACCGTGACAGCGGCGTAAGACACCTCAATATCTTCAACAATGTTGAAAACTCGCCTGGTCTTGGAAGAGGACCGATCCGAAGGCCCAAACACAGCTGAAAACGAAGTAAATCTCGTACCACTCCTTTGGACATTCCGGTGTCAGGTTCTTGTCGGTGAGGAAGCAGTCGAGCAGGTCGCACAGCATCTTGACGTGCGCGATCTCGGGCACGGGCGTGATCTTCTTGAACTTGGTGCGCAGTGCCTCCAATGTGGGAGGCACGTACTTGTCGAACAGAATAAGGAGGTTTGCCTTTTCCGACGGCTGGTCGCGCTTGTCGATCCACGACGTGACGTACCTGCAGACAGAGTGCTCGATAATTTCATTTTTTAAAATATATAATTAATAAATTTACATTTTTTTTTTGGGAGGGGGAGGGGAGGATACTCACGGATTCCATCCCAGGTCTGTCGGGTTGATGTAGAGGATGCCGGCACGCGACACGGTGGCCGGCGTGGCCGTCCTCAAGTTCGAGATCTCGAAGAGCAGCCGCATGGACTTGGTCATGGCGATGCGCTCGTTCGAGGCAAGGGTGAGCACCTTGTTGTCGTCCATGACCGTGTTGAGCGACTCGATCCACATGGGGTCGATGTCGCCGTCCAGCATGATCCAGCGCGGTCCGTCGCCGGACATGTTAGCGATGTCGCGCATCAGCACGGAGAACAGTCCTGCACGGAAAGAAAAAAAAGAAAGAAAAAAAGCACATATTCAGCTGAAATTGAAAATTTAGCTTAACAGCTAAAAAATTTCAAACATTGGAAAAATAAATAGCAGAGTAGCTAGAAAATGAGCACCGTAGATTAAAAATTAGCTGGGCCTTTACAGCTAAAATATTTAGTAAACCTGCTAATTCTTTTGCTCAAACACGTTTTTCTTTTTCGTGTGTTGGGCATACCGGGCAGATTACTCACAGCTCTATCACACACTCTTTATATTTGGCTCTACAAAAGTACCATCTTTCCATTCGCGGGTGGAAGGGTTGATGACGCCGAAGAGCTCGTCGTTGGTGACGGCCTTGGGGTTAAGGTCCGACACGAAGGGCTTCATCCTCATGTTCTGGTACGTCTTGAACAGTGTCTTCCACACCATGGACTTCCCCGTACCCGCGAAGCCAATGATGAAGACGGAGTGTCGCACTTCGAGGAGCTCCACCAACTGCACCACCTGGGAACACAGCAGCGTGGGTTGCGGACGCTTTGCTCGAACTCACTAGAAAGAAAGTGGGGATGGCGAATTTAGCAGCGTAAGAGGCACCTTAAGGATGAAGTTGTCCTCCGGCTGCAGTTGCAGATCGGTTGCAGCTGTCCTCACGGCCTTCTCGAAGTCGAGATCGCGCTTCCTCGGCACGTCGAGCGCCGGGAACAGGTCGCCGATGAGCCCCAGGAAGACGGGCAGGTCGTCCGTCACGATCTTGGGCACGTTGAAGTCGCGCAGCGCTCGCATCAGCACCTGGTCCTCGGGGCGCTGTCTGTCGCCGCGCTGCACCCCGGCAAAGCAATGTTTAGAAATCAGGGAGAAAACGAAATCTTTTGTTTTACGAGAAGTTGTTTAGCGCGCGAGAACGCCGCGCACCTTGAGGGAGCCGGCCACCACGAGCACGGACTTGATGGCCCGGAGACCCCAGTCGTAGTGGTCCTGCTTGGACAGCAGCTCGCGGCACAGGGTGTACAGCGTGATGAACTTGCGCGCCAGGAGGCGCGCCTCCTGGAAGCCCTCGGCCACCAGCATGATCTCGCAGATGAGCTCGAAGTCCGGCACCACCATGGCGCACGGCCTACAGGTCACGTTTGTTTCATATTAGTTAGGTGAACGTTTCGAATTAACAATTCGACTGATTTTCATTGAAGCTGACCTGAACAGGACTTTAAGGTTCTCCGGCAGTTCAGTACGGCCCTGCGTAGCCGGGGTTCATCGTGATGAACATGCCGACGGTGGGCGTCAGGCTGATGGTCTCCCCCATGAAGCTGAAGCGAGTCTTCTTGAAGCGGATGGCGTCGAGCACCGTCTTGACCTGCACCGCCACGACGGACAGCACCTCCACCGAGATGCGGTTGAACTCGTCGAAGCAGCCCCACGCGCCGGTCTGCGCCAGCCCCTTGTAGATGTTGCCGCATGACTGCGCATGCGCACACCACGTATTAGTCAAGTATTGGTGTCACTTCCGTACCGTCAGTGCAGTGAAATATGATACGTCACAATTTTTTGCACCTCAGAAAAAAATATGGGACCTTCGATACAATACAGCGGTACACTATCTGGCGACTCGTCACGCTCGCTTACCTTGTAGTCCATCTGCTCCGAGCAGTTGAACACGTACACCATGACGCCCATAGCACGGCCCAAGTCCTTGGTCGTCTCCGTCTTGCCCGTGCCGGCCGGGCCCGCAGGCGCGCCACCCATGATAAGGTGAAGGGACTGCAGGGGACATTTAAATAAAGCGTGAGAATGAAAGGAGAAAAGCCACGGCGGATCACTCATACAAAAGGTGCACAGTGATTTTGTGCTTTAAATGTTTTTGTTTGATTTTTCTTTTGATTTTTGAAGGGCAGTTTCTATCAGTTTTTGATAAATTCCTGATGTTTGTTTAAATCAGTTTTTGTTCATTTTCTTATCGATTTTTCGGATTTTTCTGTATCTTTCGTCTCGATTTTAAATTGAGTTATTTTATTTTATTTTTTAAATGATTTTTCTTTGAGGGCCGTTCAATGATTTTTCGGAGTAACCCCCCCCCCCCCCCTCCTGTTGTGCCGGGTTGGGGCCTCACCTGCGTGAGGGTGATGTAGCACCGGTCGGTGAGCGGCGTGATGACGAGCCGCGGTGTGCAGCCCAGGTACTCGTAGTCGTAGCGGAACTGCGCGTCGCAAATGTTGCAGAAGCAGTCGTCGATCTTATCGTCCCACCTGCAGGTCACAGGAGTATTGTAGCGGGCGGCGGCGAGCGGCGGGGCGTGGCCTCACGCTAAAGCAATGGTGCGCAAACCAGTTAGGAAAAGTGGCGATATCATGAGAGGTTCCTTACCTTGCATTATGCGAGCTTAAAAGGCACACGACCACAGAAACAGCCCTACAGGCTGGCTGACACTCAACCACGAGCGCGGCTAAGCTGTTTTAGAGGGCTTTGGTTGGCATGAAGATTAAAAAAATAAAGCAGATTTGAACGCTGATATTTATTAAATAAAAATGTACAAAAAATGCGGTATTCTAAAAACATTGCGCAAGCTGTTCGCACGCGCCTGTCCAGCGAAAGCAAGCGTACATAATGCAGCAGCATTTTCAACACGCACTCTAGCGCCAGTCTCGAAAGGCTATTTTCACACCAACATCGCAAAGCCTCTCCCGCTGCAATCAGCGCCCCTTCGAGCCCCGCCGGCCGGGGCAGCGCACGGTAAAGGGGCCGAGCGCGTGCTGGCCGCGAGGCGGTGCCGGGGGAGGGTGGCCCGGCGCGCTCAGGGATACGAGCAGCAGGCTGGGCCCGGGCGGGCGCCGGGGCAGGAACGAGGCTATGAACGTCCCGCCCGCCCCCAGCCCGGGCGGGCGCGCCGCCCCCGCGACGGCTCCCGCCCCCGCCCCCGCCCCCGCGAACGCCCGGCCCACCTCCGCGACGCAGCGGCCGAGCGCCGCGAGCGCGAGCGCCTGCAGACCGGCGCGGTCCGCGGCCAGCCGGCGGAACGCCCTGGCGCCGAGCCGGCGCCTGTCCAGCTCGACGCGCAGCGCGCCGCTGGGCCAGGACGTGTCCGCGGGCGCGACCCACAGCGCGCCGGCGCGGGGCCCGCGCCGCAGGCGCAGCAGCTCGCGGGCCGCCCCCACGTGCCGCGCCACCACGGCCCAGGCGTACAGCCGCCGCCGCCCCCGGCACCGCCCCGGGCGCCAGAGGCCCCCCCAGCCCCCGGCGCCGCCACCCCCTACCCCCGGCGCGCCGCAGTGCCCGTCGCAGCGCCCGCCGCCGCCGGTACCTGTGCCGAAGCTGCGACTGCCACTGGAAGGCCGAGCCCGACTCCACCTTCTGCGCGATCATCTTGCCCACCACGTCGCGGGAGTGCACGTCGATCGTGCAAATGGTCATGATCTTCTGCCTGTCCTCGGCGGACAGGTCGCCCAGCAGCAGGCCGATGAGGGTGTTGAGTTGTTGCACCTGTGCGTGGTGGAAATGCGACGCGTGTAATTTTTCAAAACGTCCGCTAAGCAAGCAGCCCCTCTCCCGCGGCGCGCCCTGTCACCAACCTGCTTGCGGTTGTAGTCCTTGAGCGCGTTCTCGTAGCCCTCCTCCAGGCGGCTGAAGGCGATGTTCACCTCGGTGGTCCACCAGATCTGAGTGCCCACCAGGGCTGTCTGCGCCGGGTAGTCGAAGATCCACTGCTCGCGCGGCTTCTCATCGTACGCGGTGACGGCCTCGCGGAAGTAGTGGCGTCCCGTCACGCGCATCGTGTCCGTCACGCGGTTCAGCCACACCTCAACCTGCGGGCGGGGGAGGCGGTGTGACGGCGGAATTCATCGAGCCACGGGCCGTCACGCGGCCCGTCACCCGTCACAGGGCGCGGGGCGCGCTGCAGCGGGTCTCACCTTGCCGTCGCAGTCGCACTTCTGGCTGAACTGTACGTACTCGCCGTCCTTGGCAAACATGCCGACCGCCATCTTGGAGGAGCCGTCCATCTTGAGCTTGGCCATCGAGTCGTACAGCTTGGTGAGGTGCCTGTAGTACATGAGCACATGGTAGCAGCGGCAGTGCCGAGGCGAGCAGCGGGCGCCTGTGGTACGCGGCGTAGGCCATCCCGCAACACATCGGAGTGTCGGTTGCCTACCTACAAGGCGCTGTGGCCAGCGCGTCTAAACGCAGACGCCAGACGCGGGACTCACCTGGCCACCATGGCGGGCTGGTTGCCGTTGGAGAGGATGTCGAGGAGGTCTGCCGACGACACAAAGTAGAAGCGAGGGTAGGCGAGCCTCTTGGTCTCGAGGTACTCGGCGAGCGCTTTCTCGCACTTGGTGAGGTGGCCCTGGAGCTCCTCCAGCTTCTCGTACAGACCCTTCTTGTTCGTGAAGCGCACGATATTGGGCTCCTTTGTCAGCTCCTCGAGGAGTTTCTTTGGAAAGAGAAAATACTTGTAAATACGTAAGAGGAAACAAGACGGATTTAACTAGACTTCAGAATCGAATGTACAATTTTGAATTCTTTAAGTACGCTTCATATATTATCAAATTTCAACGGTTACTTCATTTCCTCGGATAAGAGGCCATATGAAACAAAACATGCATGTTTTCCAGATTTTAGAAGGCCCGCTGCCTAAAAAAAGTCGAGTTTGTCCTAGCCGACAATAATAAGCCACGCACCTTGAACTCTACGTCAACCATGTCAAAGCGCTTGCAGTCCTCGGGGAGCTGGCTGCGGATATCCTCAGAGCCAACGAAGATAGACTCAAGGTGACACCACGTCCGCTGCACTTCCATCCAAATGCTTATCACGGCGTCCGCATTTCCGAGCTTTGATTGCCATTCCGAAACCTACAAACAGCGGAGAGACACACCGAGGGAAATAAATAAAACACAACTTATCTTAAAGGAGAACTTCTCAGGGTGGTACTGACCTCTGTGAGGAAGAAGGCAATGAACTTGGAGCCCATCATGTTCTGCAGCTGCACCTGGTTCTCCTCCAGGGTCTCGATAAGCTCCTCGGACGTGCGGATGAGCTGCACCCCAGTCCGGGGGTGCTCCTCCCGCTCGAACTCTTGCTCGCGCCACGTCGCGTCGAGCTCTCGTAGCACCTTCTCCATGGACATCTCTTTCACTGACTTGTCGACGATGGTCTTCACCTGCGCAGGGAGCACATGTAAGCGACTTCACCGGCACCGGACGGCACTATCCCATTATGCCCCCCCTTCCCCCACCCCTCCCCTTTCAAAGTAAACAGCACGTACTTCGTCTTCGAACAAGTGCAAGTTGAGCTGCAGGAGGTCGTCCAGCACCGTGTTCTCGTCGATGACGATCTTGACCTTCGTGGCGGCCATGAGTTGCCGCCAGTGGCGCTCCCTGATGGCGGGGTTCTGCAGCTCACTGACGGCGCGCAGGGAGGTCACCATGTTCTTAAGCAGGGCCTCCAGCGAGATGAACGTGTCCCAGCCACGCATCTCCTTGTCCAGGGCTGCAGCAGAGGCAAGACAGGGGCGGCCATGAAAGGGAAAAAGCGCGGAAAGAAAATGATGGTGGGAGCAAAATATCTGTTTACTTACTGCGTAGCTCTTTGCCGAATTTTTTGCACTCCATGTCCATATTGTCCACTTCTATTTCCCGCCATGGCGTCGTTTTCCACTCATCTAGGCTGCTCCGAACGACGTTCACGTAGTCCCACAGTTGCTGAAATTTGTCATTTTAAGTTAAGAGTAGAGAGCCGGACACACAAGGTAAACTTATAGAGAAAAGACCATGCAGACCTTGATCATCTTAATCTCTTTTCTGCACATTTTGACACCTCTGAAGTCCGGCACGTTAACTTCGAACAGGGCTGCCTGCTCGGATATCTTCCCGATGTACTCCTCCAGCTCGCATATCTCTTTCTGCGCCTGGTCGATGTCGTCATAGCAGTCCTTGCAGTCGAACCTGTAGGAAGAGAAGGTTGGTTTTAAAGCAAAGGGAAAAAAATTGTCAAAATTGGAAATAATTTATGAAAACGACGGATAGCACCTGAAGAAGGGCATCTTCTTGAAGGCCTCCCGGTAGGCGAGCTGGCGTGCGTCCAGGACGGTGATCCTCCGCCGGATCTGGTTCATCTCGTGCGTGATGAGCGGCGACACGGCGGTGCGCACCGCGATGGCGATCTTCTTGACGTTGTTCCACGCGTCGGGCAGCTCCTGCAGCTGCACGTAAATCTCCTCGGGGAACTCGACGTCGTACGTCTTGAGCAGCTCGATAGTCTCCTTGATGGGCTCGAACATGGTGTCCGTCTTGGCGCGCCGGTCGCGCACCTTGCCCAGGTAGTTCATGACGGCGAGTAGCGCATCGTAGTCTCCTTCCTTCACCTCGCGACCCATCTCGCGCTCCGCCTCCTCGTTGAACTCGGCCAGACCGCGCAGGCTGCACAGCCGCAACAACAAAAACACTTAACGTGGGGGGAAAAAAACAATAATAACAACACGCCCCGACTGGCGCGGCGCAGGCTTGCCTATTGATGACGTGGTCCACGAGGTGCTGCTTGATCATGCTGCTCCACTTGCACACCGTGTTGAGCAGTGCCTGCTTGAAGGGCTTGAGGTTGACGCGGAACCACTTCTGGAACACGCGCTCGGTGGCGATCTCGTCCAGCTCCTTGTACAGGTTCTCGTACAGCTCGATGAGCTCCTTGAACTTGTCGAGGTCGGGCGGCGTCTCTTTGATGGGCGTGGTGCCCTCCTCGGCGGCGGCCAGCTCGTCCAGCTCCTCCTGGGTCAGGTAGTGGCCGTACCGGAGGAACTGGCCGAACAGCTCGTCGCGGTCGTCCAGCCACAGGTACGAGTGCATGTTCATCTTCTCGCACTCGTCCACCGCCTGGAACGAAAACGACGAAAAACAATATACATGGCTGCTGCACTGCGCTTGTTAACTAAAACGGAAACATTGCGATACTCACTTCAGCGATAGCGGTTCGAACTCGAATTAGTATTTCCTGCAGCTGGTTGTTCAGGCCCGAGTTCTGATGAATATCTTTCTGTAATTGTCAATCATTACATTAAAACTCGCGGTGCTTCGTGGACCTCCCTCCCGTCCGGCGCGGCTCAGGCGGCCGCCGGCCGCAGTGCTGGTGCTCACCCTGTAGTGCGGCCGGGGGTTGTGCGTTGCCACGCGGGGGATGAGCTCGCTCATGTGCACCACGTCGAAGAGCAGGCCCTCCACCAGCCGGTAGAAGCCCCGACGCGCCTCGTCGTCCAGTGACGGGTTAAACACGATGTCGGGGTCCTTCAGCTCCAGGTTCACCTGCTCGCCGACACAAACAAGTCTCGCGTTGGCCTCCAGCGAGATTTCACGCATGTTTCACGTGTCCCGCAAAGCCCGTGCCGCGTAAGCCGCCTGCACACAGGCTCCTGCTCCTACCACCAGCAGCCGACAGAGCGCCCAGCTCTTACCCGTATCCCCTCCACTTTCCAGACCGGCTTGCCTCCGGTCGAGCCCCAGTGGCTGCGGCGGGCCTGCTTCTGTCTCGAAAGAAACAGTTGTGAGCGTACGGTCGACTTGCCTCGAACAGGGGGCGGCTCTCGTCGAGCGCCTTGTCCGGGTTGGTCTCCTCGAAGAAGACGTCCACGCTGCTCTGGACTGCCTGCGTGAGCTTCTGCAGGACCATGTTGTCGATGTACTCCAGGTACGCCATCCACTCAGCCGAGTGCGCCGGCTCCTCGGGAAGACTCTGGAGCAAGACAGTATCCCCGTTTAGAGTGAGTGAGTGAGTGAGTGAGTGAGTGAGTGAGTGAGTGAGTGAGTGAGTGAGTGAGTGAGTGTGTGTGTGTGAGAGAGAGAGAGAGACAGTGAGAGAGAGAGTGAGAGAGAGAGAGAGAGAGAGAGAGAGAGAGAGAGAGAGAGAGAGAGAGAGAGAGAGAGAAATAGTGCAAAACCGACTCACAGGCAGGACGTCCTCGGAGACGCTGAGGTCTAGGGAGACGGTGGCTCCACCCGAGCTCATGGACGTCACGGTCGACTAGACAACAGAGAGGGGGCGGCTGCAGGACATTGCTCGGCTGGGGCGCGTTCAGGGGCTCACCGGGAGATTAACTCACCCGCACCGACTCTGTCTCGGAGGGCTTGGAGGCCGCGGACATGGCACCGCTCGCGGGAGACCCACCGGGCCGCTCCGCCTGAGAGTGAGAGGACACAAATGCTCTAGACGCGCGCGCCAGTTTTGGCGCCAGACCTGGTGCCGCCGCGGCTCCGGGGCCCGGGCCCGGGCCTCTGGCGGCGGCCGCGGCGGCGATGGCGCTCAAGCCTTTCGGTGGACTCACGCTCTCGACGGCGCCCGGCGTCCCGCCCTCAGCCTGCTCGCTGGGTTTGACGCCACCGCTCTGGTCACTGCTGGCCGCCGAGCCCGCCTGGCTCGGCCTCGCACTGCCCTCCGCGGCGGCGGGCTTCTCCGCCGCGTCTGCGATCTCCTCCCCACCCTCCGCGGCCCCGGTGTCCGAGCTGCTCGCATCGGCCTCCACCTCACCCGGGGCTGGGGACGGCCGAGACCTGCGCCGGCACCTCCGCGGGCTCCAGGTAGCCGCCGTCCTCGGCCTGTGCGTCGCCGTCCTCGGCCCACGTGTCGGCGTCCCAGCCGTCGACGGCCTGCTCCCGCACCGCCCTGCGCCCGCCCGTCTCGCTGTCCGAGCTCCACAGCTCCTCCGAGGACTCGGAGCTCTCCTCGGAGGACGACTCCTCCTCTTCCTCCTCCTCGCCCTCATCCTCCTCGGCCTCGTCTTCCTCCTCGTCGTAGCTCTCCCACTCCTCCTCGCCCTCGTCCCAGGGGATCTCGTTGCCGTCCTCGTCGAAGCGCTTCTTGAGGCGCTTCTTGCGCGGCGGCGCCTCGGGCTCCGGCTCCTCCAGCGGCACGTTGTGGAACAGCTTGTAGTTCTCTTCCATCTTGAGGTGTATGTGCTCGGCCGCGGTGCGCACCTCGTTGAAGCGCTTGTTGACGCGGGCGGTGCGGTCGCTGAGGCCGAGCAGGCCGGTCTTCTCGTCGCGCTCGAACAGTGGGACGTGCGCAAAGTTGTCGAGCAGCCCCGTGATGTGCTCCACGTTGGCCTGCGCCTGCACCACGCGGCCGTGCAGAGCGCGGGTCAGGTCGCGGATGTTCTCCACGTACGGCCACACACCTGCGAGCACGACGACCTCCCTTTACATCCGCTCGACGCGGACAGTAGACTGATACCGCGGCAAGTGTGAACGAGACGCCTCCTAATAACCACGAGTGCGACAGAGAGGGAAGCAGTCGCTGTCTCTGTCGCTCTGTCGCACTCATGTAACAAGTGCGTGCCCCTTGCAAGCTCTACGGAATCAGTATACAGGACAGCCAACCTGTCATTGTGAAAAACATCTGCGTAAATTGACCATTTTTTTTTTGTAAGTTACAATTTACGAAATATGTTGTAAATTTACGACAACCCTTTCTTTCTCGTAATTGAATTTTAAGTCAATACGTGGTTCTCGTAATACTTAATAGTAATTTTTATGACTTTACTTCATTGAAAATTTTCCCATAAGCCTATACCTATTTTTCACAGTGGTTCTTACCCTCTGACTTCCAGTTCAGTTTGTCTTGCACCTCCTGAATGTAGTTGTCGATGCCGTTCATCTCCTCCCTGATGAGATCGAACTCGACCGGGATGCAGCGCTTCAGGATCTCGTTGTACCTGCCGCGATGGACCGCAGCAAATATTTGGCGTGTAACCAAGTTTTCGTACAGAGATGGCTTTTTTTTTGGTGGGGGGGGGGGGCTACCCTCGATACATACCATTCCACGATGCGGTTGAGAGTTGTGACCCACAGGTGGAGCTCCTCGGAGCGGTCGAACAGCTCCCTGGCCGGAGCAGGCACGTTGTCCAGGAGGTCCAGAAACTGCAGGTAGCGGCACTCGCGGAGGGCGGCGACGAGCTGTAAGCACGCGCGTGGGGTGCAGCGTAACAGAACGGTGTCGCAATGTGTGCAGGGAAAGCCCCTACAATTACATCTAAAGTGTGACTCAGAAGGTAGGACATTTCAATATTCTGTGACAGACTGCTGTAGCCCCTGAGCCTCAGGCAACACCGCGGCACGGTTCTGTACCGGGTGTTTCTTTGAATGCGCAACACTGTTGCGGGTTTGCCCACCCCTTTCACCCATACGGCGCCATTGCCCCTGAAGCCCTGGAGAAGATGCAATTCCCGCAATACTGTTACGCATTCAAAGAAACACTCGGTACACGAGTTTGCGCGACCCTACCTCAGGAGCGAAGTTTGTGCTGATGGTCTTGTCCTCGTGGCGGGTCAACAGGGTTTTGGCCAGGTTTGTGTTGACCTCGTTCGGAACACGGCCCGCCCACTCCGAGTACAGCGAGTCCCACAGTCCGTCCAACTTTCCCTTCATTTCTTCGTACTTGTGACGCACGTGCTCCATGTCAGGGGTTTCCATGATCCTACATTTGAAACACACGGAACGCTCGACTCATTGGCAAGTTATGGCGCAGAAAAAGTACTTTTCTAGCCTAGAAGTTGGCTTACGGATTTTCCCATTCGTTAAAAAACTCCATAGGCGCCTGGATACGGCAACGTAATTTGTGAACAAAGGTCATTGCCCCGGCCGTAGGAGGGAAGTAACAGTCTACGTCGTAGAACCCTTGTTCTTCCTTAGCTGCCTGGTATGTGTCGAATATCACCTGAGGATTGCAGAAAGCGTAATAAATGTTTCGGGCAGTTTCATTTTTTTCCCACAATTTTTTTGAACTTACTTTGACCGTGTCTAGGTCTTTGCTGTACACCTCTAGGACGCGAGGCATTCGCTCTTTCATGTCCTCCTTAGCGATGGAACGGTCCATCAGGGAGCCCGCGACTTGAATAAGCTTAGACAGGCTTTCAAAATTTGCACAGTCATCGAAAGCTTGAGTGATAATAGCCGCTAGCCGACCCTCCAAATCTTTCATGTTTTCCTTAAACGTGATTTCGTCTTTCTCAAAAGAACGGTCGTCTGGATTCAGGGGGTCATATTCTATTTTTGTGAATCCACTGAATATATTTTTAAATTCCTCAAAAAGCTCTTCTACTTTTTGTCCAAGAATGCGTCCTTTAAGACCACCTATTTCAACTTTTTCTAGCTTTGAATATTCTACACCAGCATCAAAAACGGTCTGCCAGAGAAGAAACAAATGCCATGAAGCTCTGCATTAGTTATTGTACTACATAATTTTTAATGTGTCATGCGTGCGTTACCTGAACTTTTTCTAGCCTTTCTATGTACTTGTTGAGGCGCTCAAAAACTATTTTCGATTTAAAATTCCACATAACAGGTTCGCTATTTTTGAAATAGCCAGAGCCAAGATTCGCCCGAGATTCTTCAAACACCTCTCTGCCAAAATACAAAATAAACAATTTTTAAAAAATTGTAAAAAAGACATATTTTTACAATATTGTCTTTGGCACTGGAACGAGACTTTGCTTGAAGTTTTGAAGCGTGTCGATGCACATGGTGACCCTTTCCTGGGCCTCGTCCAGCTCTCCTTGGAACAGCGAACTCGGATCCAAACAATCAGAAGACTTTGCGGGAATGCAGGTCACCTCTTTTATTGCAAGGCGAAACCAAAACTATGCGTTTGCCGAAAAAAATCTTGATACCTGGCGGATGAGTTGGTTGCTTATCTCCTTGATGAGGAGGATGATCCTGGGCGAGGTGCAGTAGTAGCGCGAGTTGCCCCAAAGGAGGCACACGGTGTGCATGATGGCCGGGAAGCATCTCCGCCACGTCGGGGAACTCCAGCGTGCCGATGTGGTCCATCAGCTCCTCCACCGGCTTGATGTACACGCAAATGTCGCGAACCTCCGTCAACGCTGCAAACGGTTCGGCGCGACGGTCAAATCTCTAAGGCTTGGCTCACAGCCCACTCTCCCAAGGACCGCCCGGTGCACCCTACCTGCCACTACGTTCCGGAAGAGGGTCTTGAAACAAGGGAAGTAGGCCGACTCGGTGAGCTCCAGGATCTCCCCCATCCGCTTGACGCGCGGATCCCGCAGCTGATCGTAAATGCCCTCGAGGTTCAGCCGACGCTCGTTCCAGAACTTCACCTCTGTGCAAGCAGGACGGCCGCGGCAACGTGAGATTGGTTGCCTACCCGCGCGGCGCTGGAGCGCACCGGCACTCACCTTCCCTCGGCTCCGGATTGCATTCCATGGTGAACGCGGTGGAGGGGTCCTCCGAGAGCACCTGGCTGATCTGGGACGCCCACTTGATGACCACGCCCTCGATGGAGGATTTGAGATGAACGTCCACCGTCTGTCCGTTACTACCTCGGAAAACATATCCGATAATTTAATTTTTTTTTCGTGTCGCGCGTGCCCCCTCCCTATCCCCGCTGCCCACTCACCTTTCGACCAGGTCGCGGTGCACCTGGTACACCTTGGCGACGTTGAGCGGCATCGGCAGCAGCGTCTGTCCGTTCATGCGGCCGCGTACCTCGTACAGGTCGCACTTGAGGCCGTACAGGTGCTTCTTGACGTCCTCGGCCACGACGGCCGGCCAGCCGCGCTGGTTCACCGGGTTGACGAGCAGCGGCATGAACACCTCGTCCACCAGCACGGCCAGCTCCTCCACGGGCCGCGGCGCCATGTCCCCGAAGATGAGCAGCTCGCGCAGGTTCTCCTTGGTCACGGGCTCCTTGCGCTTGCGGATGAAGTACGACGACTTGCCCTTGGCGTTGGTCGGGAAGCCGAGCACGGGCGTGAGCACGCCCGCGGGGGACAGGAGCATGACCAGCACGTCGGAGGTGGTGCGCTCCAGGAACTCCATCACCACGAACTGGGGATGCAAGCGCGCCAAATAATTTTATCTCACCCAGAAAAATTACAAACACGTCGCATGTCACCCTCTCTATGTGTTGAATGGATTTTACGGGCTGCTGACTCAAATTTTTGAGCATCTGATGGCAACCTTAATGAATTTTCCCCTAGCTTCATATTTTTCCCTCTATTATTTTTTTCATAACACGCACGTATACTTGCTAGATACGTGTTTCGCGGCCGTTTAGCATCGCAGCAACAGGTAACGTGGAGCATGTTCGCCCAGCTCGGCGACAAGCTAGCCCCCCTCCCCCCCTACCTCTTACCACCTTCCTCCGCCCCCGAGCTAGAATGACACATGACGATGCGCCCGCCGCCAGCCCAGTTGTCCCTTAGTTTGCAACAAGTGTCGTACAACACGCGACGCACTGCATGCAAACCCTGCGCTGATCGCGTGAGCCGTGGTCTCGTCTTTATTGCAAATGAACATTTACCTTCATTAGAATCTTACAAAGGAGTTATTTCAGGGGGCTGCGCTGCATTTGTACGCCTTTAAGAGGGTGACACTCACCCGCAGGTCCTCGTTGCTCATCATCTTAGCCCACTTGTCGTGCTTGAGGCGCAAGCTCTTGGACAGGTACTCGAAGATGAACTCGAGTCGCTCGTCCTCCGTCCCGCCCGGGGCGGGCTCCTTCTTGGGCTCCTCCGTGTCCGCCGCCATACTGCCCACGTCGATGGAGTCCGGCAAGTGTGCAAGCTCACCGTCTCATCAGCATGTCTTCCTCACATTTGAAAACTGCTTTCGTACTCTGAAAAATAATCTGCGTGTTAATTAGTATGATGGTGTGCTCAGCTCGGGTGAGAAATAAAGTGCTTGACAGTCATCATGTGACAAATACGAGAAATTCAAGGAAAACACGACACTTTCTGCAGGATACGATGGAGTTGGGAACCATCCCTATCAGACGCAGCGAAAGTACATTAGCGTAAGCTAAATGGAAGCGCGCACGGAAGGCCCATCCGCATCAGGGTGGTCCCGACCTACCACAAGCATGCCAAGTTCAGTCGGGTCGAATGACATGAAGGAAGAATGATGGCTTACGTGCAGGCGCCCAGCACCAGTGACATCTTTAGTGACGTCCTTTTTATCGCTGCAAGGATGGCAAAGCCCTGTCAAACCTGACATTTACGCCAATGGTTGCCATAGCGACTTGTCAATATTCTCCCCACCCCTTTCACTCGCGATCTATACGACTTGGCACACTGCGATTGGCCCATTTATTCAAATTTGTCGACAGAAAAATTCGTCGTCTCAGGAACGAACGACATCCGTAGGTCCGGAGTTTCCCTTCCAATAGACTAGCGACAAAAACGTTTTTGTGACGAATAACGATACACATTAAAAGTAACAGCGGTCGTAGTTTTTATACTTCATGTGTGATCTATTTTTCACTGACACTGCGTTTGATGTTTCATATTGCGAAAATTTGACTTCTCTACTTTCTCATAATATGATTTTTTAATAGTCGCAGAATCAAATCTTTTTCATTCAAATCTAGCGGGGCATTGTTTTTGTCGTCTTCATCTGTTTCCTTTGGATGAGGGCGGGTTTTAAGGGGTGGTGGGGGTGGATGGTGGTGTCTGCTGCGCTGCTGTGCTACAGCAAGCTCAACGATGTCCAAACTATTTTTGAAGGTTTCTCTAACACCTGGTAAGTTTACTCTTTACGTGGCTCTTGAATTAGTAAAACTCCCTCCCTTCTTTTCTTCTTTGTTTTATGCTTTCCTTCGTGAAGTAAGATCGGAAACCTCTTTACTAATTTGAGAGGTTATGGTTTCATGATTTCGAAGAAACTACGGTTTTTGTATTTCAGGTTCTTCTCTAAGCTTCGTTCGGAAGTGGTCTACTAAACCTAAACCGTGGATTTATCGTAAACCCGTAGAATATATTACTCCCCATGACATATTCCGTAAAAGGTAATTATTGTCCGCCATATTACAAAACACCTTCACAGAGTGGTGTGTTATAAGATTTATTTTCCGTTGCAGACTTGGTTTAGCGCCAAAGTTAAATCAGACCAAAGAACTGCAAGAGTATTCTGATTACACGTTTCATGATGGAAGACCAGCTCCAGTTAGACCAGGTCAACTTAGAGAAATTAAAAGACAACAGTCTTTGGCGGTAAGCAAGTCAAGTGCAAAGCTTCTTTTGGACTACTTAAAGTTGTCTCATTCCTAAACAAATTTTGTGTAAATTCTAGGAAGCTGCAGTTATGCATCTAAAGGAAATCAAGTTTATTGTTGATAGGGATAATGAGAGGAAGCAACGTGCTGCAAATGAGCGTCGTCACATAATTGAAAGCAAATTAAAGCCGAAAGGGGATCAGCTCTTGAAGACGGAAGGATGAGCACAGACCTAAATATAAAAGGGGTTGTATATTATGTAATAAGATTTAATTTTGTAATTAGATACTATGGTGAGAATGACTAAATAAAACATTATTGTTAATTGTTGGCAACCACTTTATTTTTTGAATCAAACTTTATCTACAAGATATGTCTCACAACTTCTAAGAAATACTTATTAACTTCCAGATAAAGTGTACTGTTCAACAGGTTTTACAAGTAAAAGCATTAGTAACTAGAAATCACCAATATTCAGCAAGATATTCATTAGATAATCACTTAGCTTATTTAAAAAAGCTTGCGGAATAAATAATTCAATTGGTGGAAAAAAGAGATCATGAAGAGAACGAAACTTAATCTTCATCAGTCATTTCCATCACAGCACAGTGTTAATCTTGATCCCCTCCACACCCAACATAGCTCAACCAAATCCTCTCCTAAATTAATTTTGAAAGTAAATTTACTATCCAACACCATTGAGGTCTCATTGCCAATTTGGAACCAAACAATATCAGAAAATGTAAGTCCTCATCACAAGTAAATACCACACTCTTGTCAAAACAGCTAAACCATGTCTCAAGGATCCACTCCAATTCTTTGGTCAAAAATCAGTTTGTACAACCTGTACTTTGACATTCTTCCTCTGCACAATGACCTTGAGTGGTATTAAAGCAAAAACAAAAATAAATAAATAAATTAGGTTGATAACTACCTACATAGTATAGATGCCTTAAGAAAGTAAAAACTAGTTAACAGTCAGTCATCTCTCAGAGAGTCACTACATAAGATTAATTTACTGAAATTTTAAATATTCAATGAAAAATAATTTTTCAAAAGTAAAATTTTGAGGTGTGTTTTCTATACAAACAAAATCAGTAATCTCAGCTTATAAAACTAAAATGACACTTGTGGATAGATTAGGTATTCTTCCTAGACTTTGAAAATAATTGAGAAATGCTCTTTACTGGCTCACTTCACTGGCTCTCTTTGCTCATTTGAGGATGTTAAAGGAAGTCTATGGTCTGGGAAGTTTTGAGAGTCATGCATATCGGTGTCCATACCTACATGTGGCTCAGATATTGATGATGGAGTTTTTAATTCCATTAGAGGTACAGACTGACTTATTCTACTTTTAGGCTGCGGAATATTTAGGTTTCCCTTTATCTTGCCCACATTTTCATCCTCAACATGAATATTTGCAGCATCTCTTACATTAATAGATGGTGTACTTTTTTCTCCATCCAAAGACTTAAAAATAATATTTTTAGATGATGATAGTGACATGCTTTTAAGATTCTCACTGTCAGGATTATGTTGCTTTATATTTTTTTCATTGGGTTTACATTCTTTTAACATGTCCCCCTTCAACTCTTTCAACTCAGCTAAAATTTGTAACCCTACACCTACATTAGCAGCATCTGGCCCTGTTCCAGCGACTCGCTCAGTTTCTCCAACTCCTATGTCTCTCTTTTCCCGATCCAAGTGGTGTGCTTCAGATTCTAATATATCCCGCGCTGCAGGCTTTGAATCAATCTGCTCAGGAGCCAACTTTCCAGGTGCAACTGATGAAGATGCTTTAGCACTATAGACAAGAGGCAGTGGCACAATGGGAATTGATGCTGCTTTTCTGGGTTTCATTTCCTTCAGAACAGGTGCTTTTCCTGTTACAATGCAAAACAGATTATTTTTTAGGGACTAATTTTCCAAACCATCAAAAACAAAAAAACAAAAAAAAAGAAGTATCCTTACCTTCTGAAGCAGAAACTAGGGGTACCTCCTTTTTCTCTTCAACTTTCCTCTCTTTCAAGTTCAGTACTTGCTTAGCTTCCTTATCTGGTGCAACTAAAAGTATAGAATCACCATGTACCTCCTTCACAGACTGAACCTGGGCATCCTCTATCCTTTTCGGACTTGGATTCTCAGATATTTGTGATTTGTCAAAAGAATCCTTTACCACTTCATTTAAGTTTTGCTGATGGACCTGCTCATGTTTTTTCAGCTCTTTTAGGATTCTCTGCTGTTCATTTAGCATATCTCTTTGAACTTCTTGGTGTTCTTTCAGGGTTTCAATGAGCTTTTGCTCCTCTGCCTTTTTCTTACGATCCTCAACATCATTCAACCTCTTATCAACAATCTTGCTCTTTTCCTCTCTCGCCTCAAGAGCTGACTCTGCATCTTCATGGCGTATTGCATCCACATTTACTTCCTCCGCATTGATAGCTGAACCTGATTTTCCCTTCAGCAAATTATCATTTGCTTTAATTTTCTGTTTTGAAACTTTTGATTCCTTTACAACACTTTCACTACTGGGCACAGGAGCCGGAATAATAGGGACTATAGGCTGAGCACTAACTGGCTTGGCCACAGCCTCAACTGGCTCAAGAGGTTCCTGCTGTTTTTCCCCTGTTTCAGCAGGGATAGGTGGTTCTTGTAGTTTAACATCAACCCTAACAGGTTTTGCAGCCACATTTGACATGGAATCAGCCTTCTCAGATATCCTGGAAGCGGCTTGGTCAATATCAACAGTTTTTGAGAGAGACGATTTTTCAATATTAACAGCAATATTGCTCAAGTCCTCAAGGCTTTTAGGGTGTTTATGCTTCAATATTCTGTCTGGTGTCGCTAGAAGATTTTTCACCTTTTCTTCATTGGAGAGTGGATTGAACAAAATTGCTTCCCGAGATTGCTGATCATTAAGACGATCTACAGCATGATCTAAAATGCGGTTTGCAGCTAGGAAAATAGAAAGGCATGGTAAATTACATAAATTTTGCTGTAGTCAAATTTGTCTCTTTAATACAAAGATCTGAACATGCTTACCTTGTTCTAGTCCAGGATCTGTCCCAGTTGCTTGTCCATTCAAAATGTGAGCATATGTGCCCAAGACCATAATAACTGCTCCAGACCACAGAATTACCTAAATTTTAAAATAAAATTAAATGTTTGCAAGATTTTAGAACACTAGACTAAACTCTTCATCTTTATGAAGTATACCTGACTAAGCAATCTGTCGTTTGAATGTCGTGCTGTGCTACCAAGAAGTAGAGATGGAGTTATAATGCAAATTGTGACTCCAATTGTTGATCCAATGATACCCAAAACCCTTTCTATATTTGGGAGCATAAGACCTAACAACAACGATATTCCAACAATACCAAAGGTGAGTAGTTTAAATCTGCTTTCTGGCACATGAGAAGTACCAATATCATGCACTGGAGGCTGGGCCTGGAAATATTTTTATGAAAGAGACCAATAAGTTGAAAAAATAATGACAAAATGGATGTTCCTTTAGCTGAAAGATGAATTCACTTACACTTCTGTAGAGAAGGGAGTACAAGCTTGCTCTGCATGGGAAAATAACCAGTGGAAAACTGACTGCTATAGATAGTAAAAATCCTAATTTAATAACTTCACTACTCATGTTCTCAGACAGGCTTACTAAAATATTTCCTAAAACAAAAAGCAAAATTAAACAAAAAAAAATATTTAAAAGAAAAAAGAAAAAGAAAGAAAAAACACAGATAGGTTGAGGAAGTTTTGAAGACAAAAGTCTTTCAAAGGTGACAAGAAAAAGTTGTGACTGTACCTGTTATATTTTCTTTGCTGAATGCCACATAGCCAAAAAAGCCAACAGATATATAGACAGCAGTGCACAGGTTGATTGCAACACGAACAACTGAGTTTAACTTATCAAGTGCAACATTTGGTACGGTGTTAAAAATTTCAAACAGCTGTCTGTAAATTAAAAAGAGCTCCAATCATACAAAAATAAAAATTCTAAGGAAAAAGTTGTTATGCATCTGATAGTGTTGCTAATGCTCACGTCTGGCAAAACAATGCCATGGAGAAAATAGGTGAGCACTGCAGAATTCCTTCTGGTCTCCAGAAATTAACATCATCAAGCCATGTCCCATTAATCAAAGGTCCAGCAGCTTCTCCCATAACTTTCAGAACCAAGCAGAGATAGAATGCAAATGTAGCAGTGCATATGGAACTTAAACTATCAACATTCCGAAGCAATCCAAGAGGGAGGACAACAAAAAGTGCAACACCTGGGAAGAAAAAAATAAATAAATATTCTGGTATGAAACTTATATGTTAAGTCTATTTAGAAAACAGCACTCACCAACCAAAATGCTTGTTCTTAAGGTATCTGTTCGGTGAAGTCCCATAATAGAGGAAAAGATGTCAGGACCAAGATCTCCCATGACAACAAAAAAAGCTATGCATGTTCCTAAAAGAAAACCTATGATTGCCAGTTCAACTCCCAACTTCCCAGAAGAGCCAAACACATGAAAGGCTGTAAAAGTAAAAACAGTGTACGGATGAAACATTACAAAACACTAGGAGTGTTTCAGGGGGCAGAAAACGCACCTAAAAATTCATAGTTTCTTCTTCTAGTTATGACAGCAGACTTCAGCAAGAAATGACAGGCAAACCGTGAAAGTATACTACTAAGACATAGTAGTAAAATGGAAAGAATTATGCCACACTGTTGGGATAAAAAACTTGTGAGTAAATTCAAGTAACTTGATTGGTAGGTGCTGGAGAAGTTTATCATTACCTGCTTGAAACAGAATGGCATGGCAAGAATACTAACACCAATTATGCTGTTGCATAAAGTCATCACTTGTCCTGTGTTAGTACCCATGTTGGCTGGGAAAAAATAGGAAAATAGTGCGATGAAAATAAAATGACAATGAAAGATTTAATAAAAATGTGGGACAAGTTCTCACCAAATATAAAAGAGACAAAATTAAAAATAAATGGAAACAATTATTTCTGTTACTCCTGGTTTTTGTTAGATGTGTTTTCTTTCTCTATCTGAAACAAAAAAAAATATATATCAAGAAAGAAAATTACTTCTTGACCTACAATTTTACAAAACAACGCCTCAGGCCACTTAGAATAGCCCTGAAGTAAAGAAGGTTGTGAAATATCAACTGAGATGCCACAATGAAACCGTACCTGAAACAATTGTGACGAGAGAGACAAGTGTTCAGAAATGGAAGCATTGCGCTAAGACCAGCTAAGACACAATAAACAAACAATCATAACCTTTATATTGACTTTTGTTTCCTTAAGTATATCGTCTATACAGTAACGACGAGAAAAGACACTCCATCAACAGACGATAATGAAAAAAATATTATTCATCCCAAAACTGGCAAGATTGTCCGTCATTACTTTTATCGCGAATGCGTCTTTGAAGACGACAGTGCCACCTGTCAATGTTTATCGAGCAGAACGTTTGCGAATGTGTAATAGCAATTTTTCATATGAACCTCCACCTTCTTTTGTTTTTGTTGAAATACACAAAACAAAGACGCAAAGATCAAACAGAACGGAACAGCGCAATATTTTAAACTTCATTCATTCATGAGCGGAAGGATTCGACAAGTCAGGAGGCACTTTATCCATGTACCTTGTGTCATTGGAAATGAAGTTTTCCAGTTTTCTTTTTAAGTCAATGGTAGTTTACAGTTTTGTATACCTGATTTCTGAAGTAATGCTTCTTCAAGATATGTTAAAGGTAACCTACGCGGTTCATTACAATTTGTTGTGTTTTTGTGTGTTTTTGGAGAAATTAGTGAAGGTGCTCTTACAAGTCATTTCTGTTCAGAAAATGTGTTTAATTCTCTTCGAACAATATTTTCTATCGAATAAGTCCAAGGACATCATGTATTGACCACACACATAGAAGTAGGGGGACAAAATGAGTTAGCGATGAGCGATGAGCAGCATTGTAAGAGCACCTTCAAATTTTTCAGGAAAGTCTAAAGTAGGAGGCTCTTTTGCAGTCAACAACTTGAAATATTGTATATTTCGTAGATAGTATCTCTAAGCACAAGTTTAGTATTTGTTTTTCCCTACAAGTATGACTATTAATGTAAAATATTTATGACACTTTGCACAGTAATGATACAATAGAGATGATATTATTCACAATAAAAACCATCCATTTTAATTAGTTTAAAATGGACAGCTACTCAAATCAAAATCACAGACAGCAGACAGTTTTTCTTGGGATCAAAGTGGTACGCATGACGATGATTAGGAGATATACATTTATGTTGTAAAAGTTAAAGTTTGACAGTTTAATCATAACTCTTTATTTAGGTCCTTACAAAACTAATACCCTGTTTCAGAAGAGTTCTTAAGGAAATTGTGCTTATGTCCTTTGTCAGACAACATACATACATTGGAAGCCAACTAAAGAGATCATTCAAAGAAATTTAGTTTAAATAAAAGCATGTGAATAGTTTTACAATCTGTATTAGGCAAAAAGTATAGACAAAATAACAAAATAATTTTAAATTCAAAAATGAAGGGAAACAAAACCTACAATTAGGACTGCTATGCCTATGATATGACAGATTTCAGTGTTCAACACTTGATTATTTAAGACATGAGATCTTCACTAAAATTTAAAAAAAAACTAACAACTTATTTCAAATCGCAGAAAACATATTTTGATGGACTTGGCCTCTTATCAATTTTTAAGTAACTTTACAAACATTTTGTAGGACATTATTTTTTAAAACATCACCTTGAGGTTTGGTGATTTTGAGCATTCCTTGCCCCATTTTTAACTTATATGTCTTGGCACAACAGTTGTTGCAATGATTATGATAAGATACTATTAGCAATGATAATAAAAATCATTATTATAATTGTCATTTTGTGACTCAAATCAACCTTACAAGAAACTCTACCTGATATAGGTCACTGGTTTCCGAGCAAGGGTTGGTAGTTGCTGATCCCTTGCAAGAGGCAGTTTATATCATGATTCCTCTCTTGCGATGACAGGAACTCTTAATGTGGCAGCTCCAACTCCGTACCGTCGAGATTGCATGGCTTGCACACAATGCCACCTGCAAGAAATATTTTGAAAACAATGCTCAATCAAATTTTTTTCCTAATATTTTTCCTTACCTGTTTGTCCTTGGATTGAATTTTTCCACTGTGTTTGTATAGTGCACTCCGTTGTAGCCTCCAACACAGTAGATACGATTGTCTGACACAGATATGCCAAAGCTTGCTCTCGCAATAGACATTGGAGAAACAAAACACCATTGGTTAGTAAGTGTATCGTACCTGTCATAGAAATAAATATTTTATTGATTGATATTCATCATGAATACAGAAGTATTAACAATACTTAAACCTGTACTTTACCTCTCAACAGATCTCAACCAATGTTGCTGTCCACCTATTCCACCAGCTACATATATATATTGGTCAATAGCTACACAGCCAAAGTCATACCTTGCCTCATTCAGTGAGGCAATTTTAAACCACCTATTTTCATTAGGGTCATAGCGTTCTACAGAATTTAAAACTGTACCATCTCCTAAGAAAATTACACGTTCTAATCAGTAATTTTTACAGTGAGTCATGGTTGACTAATTAGAAGAAACAATAAAAAATCTTACCTGCTTTCCCTCCAACACTATACAGTGCTCCACCAACGGTAACAAGGCCATGAAAGGCTCGAGTAGTACTCATAGGGACAGATGGTTTCCAATTGGAACATTTTTCATCCAAGCACTAAAGAAAAGGACATGTTCCAAATCAACTTGACACAAATCAAAATGTTAATGCAAAGCATAAATAGATCCTTACCCAAGACCTTCTCTCAGCTCCTTCTTCACTCTGGCCACCAGTGACAAATAACTGTCCATGCAAGAAAGCCATCCTCACACCTGTTAAAGCCAACGGTAGAGGTGGTAGAGATGTCCATTCATTTTTGTTCACATGAAAAACCTCTACACTGGCTATTGGGGTTGAGGGAGTAGACCCACCTTTTGATGAAGAAACAAAAAGAGTCAGTAGAAGGCCATATATAAATGAAAAAAGGATGATTAAAATTCCCACCTACCAGCAACATAAACTTTGTCATCAGAATAACATATACCAAAAAAACTACGAGGATCTTTCATAGTAGGAATGACTTTTGTATCTTCACAGACCCCACCTGCATTTTGAACAGCTGTTGGAATTACACATTTCCAATTATCATATCCTAATGTAAGGCATTCCACACTTCCCAAAGCCATGCCATTCGATTCTCCTCCGAGAGCAAGAATGACCTTAAAAGTAACAAAAGAACAACTGGTTAAGACATGAAAAAAGCAGAGTGGAATAACCAATGGGTTGCTTTCAGTTGGTTACTAATTACACAAAATACACACATATATATTTTAGGCATGATAAATACCTCTTGATCATCACAAAATCGTAGCATACGCCTCGCCTTCTCCTTGTAGCCAGTGGCCCATAATGTACGGACATCTGAATCATACCTCTCTTCAAGAATCGTGTTAATTGTATGTTTGATTTGTAATTGAAGATTGGAGTTTTGCACAACTGGATCTTGTTTTGATAAAACAAGAGTGTCCATAGGTACTTGAACAAGATGTATTGCAGATGATAGTTTGTCTAAATGCTTCAATCTGTGGCAGGGATCATGCTTAACCCAAGCTATGATTATCTGTAAATTAGAATTTAAAGATTGGTATTATCTTGAGGTTTTATTAACTTACTCAACAGGGCTGCAGATTTTTTTAATATTACCTTAAGAAGGAATCCTTCATCAGGGATATTAAGGATTCGACCCTGAAAAACTTTTAAAAGGACATCTACAGGAGCAACAAAATATTCTTCATTATTGGCAACTTCACATAGATGTTTACGAGTAAACCGAATAGCTGCATTGGCTAGATCATTGTAACCACTGTGAAGACTTGCAGCCGTTAACACTGATAAGCAGTTTGATGGAGTTAGTGAGCTCATTAGAAATGAAGTACATGCTGTGCGAATTGAAGACAGTTGTAAAATGTCTGCTATTGACATAAGGTCGTAAACGTTATCATCAGTAACCTACAACAAAAATAAATTTATTTACATGGGAGCGAAAAAAAAAGTTGGAAACAGAACAAGAGTAAAAAAAATTGTGCAAAATCTCACATACCTTAAGCTCTGTGGTATATATAAAATTTATTACTTCTTGAAGCAGATGAAACGAAATTTCATGCATCTCAACTTCATTTTCTGAGGCCTCACGGAGCTTGCAGGTAAACATAGCTCTAAAATAATCAAATCTTGGAACTAGCCTTACATAACAAACAACTAATTTATTATATACTTAAACCACACATTACCGGAAATATGGTGATGCTGCTGCTAGAACAATTCTGTGAGCAGCAATTTGCTTTCCCTCTGCTGTGAGTACCACATCACACAGAGTGGCAGACCTCCACAGATGGCACAGATTTTGATGGATGCATGTGGGAAGTAAACTGTCTGCATAGTGCAGATTAGTGTAAAGATCGTCCTCCTGAAAATACAAAAATAACAGAACATGTCAAAAATCTTTACATCTTTTACTAGATTGTAGATGGTAAAAATAAAACACTGTCTTGGAAGAATAAACTGTTATCAATAAAGCATTCCGGTAAAGCTAAAAATAGAAGAATGCGGGGATCAAGTAAACGGAAATCACCAAGTTATAGCATAGGGATTTCCGTTTACTTGTTCCCCGCATTCTTCTATTTTTAGCTTTACCGGAATGCTTTATTTGCACTGAGACGACAAATGAAAAGAATGATCAGAAAAATTATAGTGTCAGTTCAAGCTGAAGAACAGAGTTTGCAAAATAATAAAATTAACAGCTGAAGAAAAACTACATAGGTTTCCATCCTTTGTGAAAAATAAGCTGTAACAAGATTTTAACGAACCATTCTTTATTTGATTTCAAAAAGGAAAAATACTTCTCAAGACCAAATAAAACCTGCTCTTAAAGTCGTCCTGAACTTATTATCCTCTAATCAAACAAACAAACAAAGAGTATGGTGAAGGCAATGACCTCTGATGGAAAGCACTTCACGAACTTCAAAGAGAATAGTAAGAAAACCTAATTTACCATCGCTGTCGACGTAAAACTCTCCTTTGACGAAGCAAACGCTAAAATCTTTAATCGAGAAGAAAGCAGCCCAAACCCAACAAATGTGCGTTTGTTTTGTTTGACTTGAAGCAGACGAGAAGAGCAGAAGCTGAAACCAGCTTCTCCTTCCTATTGGAATCAACATTGCGTTTCCTAATTTCCAGTGAGTGAAATAAAACAAAAACGAAAGCCGCTGCTCTGCTTGCCGAGCCGAGGAATTGTTGTTAGTAGAGTGGAAAGAGATGTTGGCTCATGGATTGAAAAATATATACTGAAATGGATCATGAATTTTGAAATGATCACGAAGGTGGGTTCGGTTTATGTATCTACTTCCATTCGGAATTACTTGGTGACGTCTTGAACTTCTCAAGACTATGCTGCTAAGTCCTCTGTCTTCTCTTTCAGTGTAAAGATTTTGTTCAAATAAAATTAAAACATGACTAAGAAAGATTGTGTGGAGAGCCGATGAAAAACATGAAAATATAAACAAGATGGACATAAGTTTAACCAAACCTCAAAAATGTGCTGTCAAAGTACCCTTGGGGCGGATTTTGGTCAACAAAAGGTGGAGAGGGAGTCCAGTTTGCAAAGAACTTGATTCAGCCGGTGAGTTCAAATTGATTCAAATATTGGTTCAATTAAGGTAGCCCCACATTGGTGGCAAACAGTTAGCTGTGACAGTGGTGGACATATCTGTTACATCCCTCTACAGTCCTTTAAAGTGGATACTATCTCACCCTTTCCCCTTTACAGTCCATTTCGACAATAATTTTTGTGTCCCCAAGTAATATACCAAATTTATGGGAATGAAAAGGGCTGTAACGGACATATCTGCGACTGTCATGGCCCACTGTCCGCCACCATTGTCGTGTATGATTGATAAAATGATTAAATTTACAAATTTCTGCCCTCCTTTTTATATAGATTGCAAAGTCATCTACAGCGATGGTCTGGGGTTCGTCGACTTTTTTCCATCAGACTCATGTGCTGTTATCTACATCACAGAGGCAGAACTTCTAACTCCAAAGTCTTTCACAGAAAGAGTAACTTTGCTGTCAAAGGTCAGTAGTGTTCACTTTGGCCTTCTGTCACACAAGTACTTGTTTTGCTTCCTTAAGACACGTAACCCTTTTTCACTCAGGAATACCATAACCGTGGAGTGGTCATAGTAGACGTTTGCCGTTCAGCAAGTTACCAAGATTTTCAAGATTTGGCATGTTTTGAGTTGGAATTGACTGTTTATCCCGTAGCTCAACAACAAGAAATTCCTCGTATATTACGTGCATTGGTATGATAGCGAGGTGGTGGAAATATTTTTAATGGTCTTATCTCTATGAATTTCTCGATTGTTTTTCTCTGTTTTCTCAAATAGACTTATGCAGAAACAAGACAGACAAATAATCCATTCCGGAGTTTGGGAGCAGAAGACGAATTGGAATTAGAGAAACAGCAAATGTCTCTTCTTAAGCATATTCCAAGTATTGGAGATAAAGCAGCTATGAAGTTATTGAAATCTTATGGACACATCACAGCAATATCAAAATTATCTGAAGAAAGACTTTCTTGCAAAATAGGTAAAGCAGACGCCTCTAAAGTGTATAAATTTTTTCGTAACCGTGTTGTATTGTAGAAATTTTTTTTAACATTAAGTGTTTATCCTTAGGCTGTGAGCCATTTTTGCAAAGACTGAATCGTGAATTCATTTAATTAGTTTAATATGACTCTATTTTTGTTACTTAGGAAGTTTATGTTGCTGTGAGTTGGAAATTAGCTATTTTTTATTAAATGCAAAATTTCATTGATCAGTTTTTTATTTTTTTAAATTTTATTATTAAATATATTTTTTTTTTAATTTCATTGTCAAAAAATATTTTTTAACAACTTGGTTCTTGTAGTCACTGGTCACCACCAGCCATTACCGGTGCCATAGCTGCCCCCATAGGCTCCTCCATAAGACTTCGATACCTGCACAGAAGTGACATCCATGTTTGTAGTGAGCTACTTTCACGATTACCTGTCAAAGAGGAATCTCGAGTGCGAGTGCACCCTTACCAGGTTGGAGTTGGAGTAGGAGGAGGCGTGAGGCTTGTGGAGCGACAACCCTAGACCTGAGCCCACACCACCGGGCCAGGCCGAGCTTGCCGAGGAGGGCGCGGCCCACGGAGCTCCTGACGCGCCCCCGCTGTACCCGGGCCAGGCCGACAGGCCGGTGCCAACACCTGTTCCGAAGCCCACGCCGGGCCCCGGCCACGCCCCGGCTGCACCTCCTGTAGGGGGCCAGGCACCTCCTGTAGGGGGCCAGGCACCGCCCGCAGAGGGCCAGGCACCACCCGCCGAGGAGGGCCAGGCGGCTCCGCCAAGACCACCACCTGCTGAGGTGGGCCACGCGAGTCCCTGCGCGAGACCGCCCTGCTGCCAGTCACCCGCGCCTCCGTGAGGCCCGTGCCTGTGCCCACCGTAGGCGGCCCCGGCGGGGGGCCAGATGCCGTAGCCGGACCGGGCCGTGTAGCTGGAGCCGCCCGTGGAATGCGTCACCTTGCTGCCGTATCCAGTGGGGGTGACCCAGGTCGAGCCGTGGCCACCGCCTCCGTAGCCATGCACTCCGTGGCCGTGGTGCTCGTAGCCGCCGCCACCGCCGCCGCCGTAGCTCGTGAAGCCGTAGCTTGTGCCATGTCCGCTACCGTGGAGGCCGAGGTGTCCGCCGGCCACCGCGACAACCCCGAGCGCCAAGGAGCAGAGCACCTGCAAAGACGTACACTTGAGGTCAAACCTGCTGACCGACCTGATCAGAAAACACCGACCCCCAGATGAGTACTCACTAGTTTGAACATGACGATCGAGCTGGAGCGGGCTGTGGGGTTCTTGTCGAGCCAGAGGTGAAGTGGTTTTAGTTTCGGCCACCCGCACTATTTATACTGAGCACGCTATTCCCACCCGAGCCCTGCGGGGACCACCTCCAATTATTCCGCGGGGGGTGGGAGCCGTGGGCTGCTGGAGGCAAGCTGGAGGCTACTAGTGGCACGGCGGGGCGGGGCGGAGCGGGGCGCAACCCCCACCCTGAGTACCTCCTTGGGGGCCTACCCCTACCCATGGTTCACCTGTACCTGAAGGCCTGGCCATAGCAGAGGGAACCCTTCCAGGCGGGGCCCTCTGACAAATCACGCCGCGATTGTTTTGTTGCGTTTCAATGAAAACGACAGAATCTTTCCGGTTATTTTCCTCAAAGGCTTTTCCTCTCACTCTAATGTCGCTCTCCTGTACGGAGCGAATAACAATTATTGCGGTAGGCTCGCTTTCGAATTAAGTCATGTCCCTGCCTAAGGATGAGGTGCCTCCTCCCCTCCCCCTCCCCCTCCCCCACCTTTCCCTGCCAAATCTGCCCGTAATATCGGATCAGCACAGCGCCGCAGTTAGTTGCTCCATCAGGCCGTCCCGGTCGGGCGATGCAGATGGCTGATGGCCGATAATGTCTAAGGACCTCCAGCCCCCCCCCCCTCTCTCTCTCTCTCTCTCTATCTCCCCCGCCCCGCTCCTCCGTTTTGCAGTGCGACATCGGCCGCAGAGATGAAGCTCGACCTCAGCTGAGCAGGCCAGGCTGTCGGCGTCGGCCGGGCCCAGGCCGGCGCCGCCGGCACCTTGACACTGTCCCCCTCCTCCCGCACCTCCCCCGCACTCCCGCCACTCCGCGGTCCTGATCGCCCGACTTAGCGCACGCAAAGCTGTAAAGTGGCTGTTGCCGCGAGTATGACTTTTCACACATAACTTCTTGACGGTCGCCAATACGACGCCGGGAGCGCCGCGCTGGCGCGGTGAAACATCGTAAAAAAACAACACACAAAACTACTAACCAACTACGAGTCTGTTGCTCCATGTCGAAAAGCACGCCCAGAACTCACGCGCGAGATACGAAACATGCACCTGTACCTGTATCTGCTCTTGCCGTCTAACTTTAGTGTAAGGATTTAGCAGGATAAGTTTTCAGCGTGCCAATCTGATGTTAAGTCAAAAGCCCTAATTCCACGAACTAAAGGCCAGTTTAGGGGATTTTGGTCAATGCAAACCTCGTTTTTGGACCTTTCCCCCCCAAAACCCCTTAGGCAGAGGACGTTTGGCTAAAAATATACTGTCAAGTTCCTCGGGAATTTTCTTTTATCTTTACCTTATGCAAGGGACCCCAAAACTCAATTGGGCGCACAAAAAACAAAACAATTAAAAAATCGTGTTTTTTTATTTTAAACGCCCCGACAAAAATATTAAGCAAATAGTCTTAGTGCGCGGTAGTTCAGAAGACACATTAGCTAGCAGAACCCCTCCAAAACATTTGATTTTATCGTGTATGTTTTTACGTTAACGTACTGCCATTGACCAAAATGCGAGTAATGAGCTGAAAATTATTGCCCCTATGTACGTAATGCCTATAGGCTCGCATGCATAATGGGTCGAAATTGTCACTGTCTTCAGTTCATAGAAATCAAACGGTTTCTCTCCTGTGTGTGTGTGTTCGCAGTGTGCGCAAGCAAGGGACAGTGACGTCGGACCCTCTCACATATAGCGAAAGAGCGTATATAACCTTAGGGGCAGCGGGTTGAGTTATCAGCGAGAGCTAGCGGCTTGACCGTGATATTAGGCTCAAGATATTATCCATTTCGCAGTCTTTGGCCATTACGAAGTAGCACTCTTGTCTCCCTTAGTACTACGCCAACTCCCTGCCTTAAATTACTCTGTGGAAGGAACGTAAAGGCTGACTGAAAGAGCGGAGCGGGCTGCCTGAATTGCGCGGGGCGCGGCGCGGCGGGCGGGGCGCCTGTGGGTAGGCCAGCCCGCCGGACCTGCGTGTCGTGCGGGGCTGCCTATACGACGTTTTGCAGGCGCTAGACTAACTTAGTCGCAATAACTCGATTGCTCACGGTTCAAGTCACCGACCTTGTATGCAATTTTGCATATTGTCTCACGAGTACGCGAGCAACCTGTTTGCTGTTTGCGAATGCCTTTCGGACCGGCGGCCTCTGCGCCCATGATGACGAAGAAACACCCCACTGCAGCTTAGTGGCTCAATTGCGACGTCAGCGCGCGCAATCACACATTGATCTTGCTGTGTCCGGGGCAAGTGGGAGAGATGACGGGCGGTCGGGATCCGTGCGAAGTCCCAGATCGTTTCAGATCCACTGTTATCAGCACAGGTATACTACGTACACACTCACACATCTATGCACATAACTCGACATCACAGTACGCACAGTCTGAGGTGCTTAGATGAGGTAGGGACTCACTGCTAGCGCTAGGGGGGCGGGTCTGGGCCGTGCACGGAAGTTGCACGGTCCAGACAGAATAGTCAGCCCGGACGACGGGGCGGCCGTCTGTCACCGGATCGGGTGCGCCCTCTGGCGGCGGGTGCCCGTCCCCGGACAAACCCTGGCCGTATGGCACGGACAGTGCAGATCTAAAGAATTCCAAGTACACCGATTGTCGGAGGCAGACACATTCACAGCACGCTGCGGTGTTCAGTGCACTTAACGCCATATCCTCCAAAAGTCCGCCAAAATCGCGGCGCGCGGCCCCTTCCTGCCCGTCGCGTGCCCGGGGCCGGCGCGGCCGTGTGGCGCGAGGCGTTACCCCGCGTGCTGCCGGCCAAACGCGCGCCGCCGTAAATCAGCACGCCAAAAAAAAATCTCAGCTGAAATGAGATGTGAAAAATTAGCAGTGCGGCTAACAATTCTAAACAGAGGAAAAATAAATAGCTAACTAGAAAATAAGCACCGTATAGCTTAAATATTAGCCTTGCCTATATGCAAGTAAAAAATTAGTACACCATACCTAATTTTCTTTTTCTCTGACGCGAATTATTTTTTTTCGCGTGATGATCGCAGTGTATATAGAGCAGTGTATATAGAGCCTTCAAATAAAGTTACAACACTAACAACATTCTGTTACTGAAACCCTCTTTTTATTTCGTTTTCCAGTCAAAGTCCAAAAGGAGGGAAGGACGCGGGAGATGAGTGATGCGTGAGATGGCTTTCCCGCGAGGTGGCGCTGGCGGCGCGGGTGTCCACTCAAAATATCTGCTCCCCGGCGATCCGAAGGTACGTGTGAAGTCGTGGACCTGGATGGAGTTGGGCGGCAGCAGACTGCGCGTCGAGGTACCGGTGACGGAGCGGGTGATCAGCGCGCTCACCAGCCGTGGCCGTAGCCGTAGCCGCCGTAGCCGTACGCGCTGCCGTAGCCCAGGCCGTAAACGGGCTTGGCCACCTAGAACAGTCGGGTGCACTTCAGTCCGGTGCTGTCTGTCAGGAGGGAGGTGCGGCAGCTCGAAGGAGGTGGGGTCTTTACCTTGTACACGCTCTGGTAGGAGGTGGCGCCGTGGCCGAGCCCGTAGCCGCCGTAGTAGCCGCCGTATCCGCCGTAGCCGTAGCTCGGGGCCTGCGGACGACACAGTTCCATCATCACAAGGGGTGATTTTTCTTTGATTTTTCAAGGAAAATTTCACTTTTTGATGATCACCCCACACCCCCTTTTCCGCCTTTTATCAATTTTTTTATTTCACTTTTTTGTTGATTTGTTCTCGATTTGTTTGATTTTTCTACATTTTTATTCTTGACATTTTTTTTGCCGTTTAATGATTTTTTGAAGTAAGGCCCCCCCCCCCCTCGCATCATCATGTTGTTTGAGAAAGGCTGAGCCATTGACTGTCTATCACGTCGATGTGGGACTCACCTTGACGACGGAGGCATAGGAGGTCGCGAGAGGTACGGTCTTGACGACGGGGGCGTAACCGTACCCGTAGCTAGGCAAGTAGCCGTTGTAGCCGCCGTAACCGTCGTAGCTGCCGTAGCCGCCGTAGCCGCCGTAGCCGCCGTAGCCGCCGTTGCCCCAGTAGGTGCTGGAGTACACGACGGGGCTGGAGACGTAGGTGGGCGAGGGCGCCGGGGAGGCCGCGGCCGCCGCCACCAAGAGAAGGATCACCACCTGCAACGGCGCGGGGCAACAACACCGTCTGAGCACGCCGATCCTGGGCGAGCGAGGCAGTGGAGGAGGGTGGTGGATAGGGCGCGGGCGACTCACCAGCTTCATGTCGGGCTGCTGAGGGGAGCTGGTCTGCTGCTAGCTCTGAGGAGGACTCACTCGGACTGTGCCATTGTGGTGCCTGGATGGGTATTTATACGAATCTCAGGAAAACTATAACTGGCATAATTTCCCCTCCATGGTGCTGTTCATGGAGGAGTGCGGGGGAGGGGCGGGGCGGGGCGGGGCGGTCCCGCTGGGTGGGTGTCTTCCTGCCGTCGGCGCACGCACCTCCTCGGCACCTCGCGGCTGGCCTGGCCAGGCCTGGCCAGGCATCCTCGCCAGCCTCCCAGTCCACCGCGGCCGCTCGCGCTGGACAGGCAGGGCGTGGCGTGGCGAGCTGCTGGGCCGCACCTCCGACAAAGGCGGGCGAGCAGGCGGGGCGGGGCGGGGCGGCTGACTTGGCCTTCCGCGGAACTTCCTCCATTTGTTTCCGAACCATAAAAGTTTGCTCGAGTTAGAGGCGCTTGTTCAAGTTCACTTCTAGGCAAGTCCGACCTGAGCAGTTGGCTGCGGAACTCTGTGTGACAGGAGTGCGCACGGTGGTGTCTGCGTAGCGTCAGGGCCGCTGTGTCACCCACCTGGAGGGACAGCATCGCGTCATATCTACGATTTCAAACGGGGATCTTATTTCTTTTCCGACGGAGTTTGTTGCTGAGGCATTCCAAGTGGAAGGGGGGAGGGCCGGGCGATTGAGGCGGAGCAGGAGGGTCGGGTGACGCTCGCCAGGTTGCGGCCGATCAAAGGAGGGTTGGGTCGGGAGGGTTACGGAGGGGCAGAAGGCAGAACTCCCTGTGCATCCCGCTTAGGGAGTAGGCCTAGCTGCAGCGGAGAATGCGAGGGGTACCTCACCTTCTCCAATCAGTGTACACTGAGCTGCACTCATTTTCCAATCACTATCCAGTCACATAATTTTTCGACGAAAATCTATTTTAAGCACCCTAAAATTTCAAAATATCGAATTGGTGCCAATGTTTTTTTTTATTATTTCTTTAAAGTTTGGTCAAATTTTCCTTCCAATCACAATACACCCTCCAATCAGTGTACGCCCATTTAAAGAGTGTGGTACCCCTCGGGAGAATGCCAAACGGCTGGCGTCGATGATCTTGAATGCATACTAGGAGATTCTGCTGAGTGTAATTACGAACCAGTTAAGTCATCCTGTTCTACATCGTGTAATCCCTAATCCCTCTGATAAAAGAGAGAGAATGTCAGATACTGCGAGGCTTTAGAATGACGTTTTCTGAGCGCAATGAGGCGCTGCTAGAGGCCCGCTGGACACGGGGGTGGTGCCCGTGCCCGTGCCCGTGTCGCCGGGCAAGCATCGCATCGGGCGGGTGGGCATCTCGCCTCGCAACACTGCAGCCCGGGGCCAGTTAGCGCCACGCCCCGACAACGACCAAACGCATGAGGCAGCAGCGGGCAGGCGCACGAGTAAAAGTGCGGTTGCTGGCGGTCAAGGTCGTCCCCGCCTCGCCCGGTCCCCGCTATCCTGCTCCCTCTATTCCTGCCCCTCCCCCAGCGCTCCCGGCGTGATCCTCTGGCCGTTACGACCGTGCGGATAGAGCCCCCCCCCCTCCCCGCTCCCCGCCATCCCCTGCATCTCTCTCGCACTCTCGTCTTTAAATATTGCCGGTGATTGTGCCTGGTCTGGTGCTTGGACTGGGCTGGACGGCTAGGCTGACGCGTGTGTGGCTGTGTGTGGCTCCTCCCACGGGCCGCGCCCGAGCCGCAGCGCGCAGTCAGTCGCTGCTTCGTCACGATTGCGTTATGATCCGATGTCCCCGCCCCTCACCCGCCCCGCGCCCCGCGCGCCACCTGATAAATAGCGCGGCCAGCAGCTATGCAGTGGTAATTACGCACCGGGGAGGTGTGGCGTGGCGCCTACCCGTGTGCGTAAGGTGAGCCGCGCCTCCCATCCAGGCACATCCAGGACGCACAGTGCTTCAGCTCACGTCAGCGTGCAAATATCTTCCTTTTCTTTCTTTTTTTTTGTTGTTTTATTTTTCAGAAAAAAAAATGCATTTGTCTAGAAGCTGAAATCCAAAATTGCACCTTTTGTAATGTGTATTGTAAGATAGTTTCCCATGTGCAAGCAGAGCTTATTTTAAGGAATTCTGCGCGTCTACAGATGTGGACTTTTGCTTGCTACGAGGGGGCAACTGCTCGCAAAATTCTGCACGGAGCTGTATATGGACAGCTAATTTTCGGAGCTATTTACCTAAAGATTAGCTGAGGTAAGCTATATAGCTAAACGTTTTGCTGTGCAACGAAAAGTTTTAGTAGTAAAGCTAAGTTTAGCTGCATAGCAAAAAATATATAGCCAACATTTTAGCTACGTTGCAAATTTTCTCTCTGCGTGTGTGTCTACTTATACGCCCGAAATATATTGGGACTGAAATCTTTATGCAATGATGCCAACAAAAGTAAAAGCAGAATCCGAGCTTCAAATCCGTCGAAATGTTACGAAACCCGTCGAAATCTATTCCCTCCTGAAAAAATATTGTGTACCCTAATATATAAAGTGGCTGCCCCCTCGACTGGTGACTCCTACTACTGGAGTCTAGCTTCCACTACTCCGCGCCTTCCCTCGGCCTGCACGATGATAGCTGCAGCCTTGGCAAAGTACAAAAACAAAATTATATTTTCATAATATTAAAGCATTGCAAATGCGATTCGGAGTCCTCCGTGCGAGCCTTGGTCTCAGTCGGCCCTCAGCCGGTGGCCCCCGCCGACATATCAGACCACCTCAAGGACGCGGAACACCTAGCAAAAATACTCGGAAGAAAAATGAAATGATCTCTTGTCACACGTGTGCATTTGTTATAATCTTTACGGCGGGGCCCGGGACCCAGGACCCGGCGCCGACAGTTGTTGCACCTCAGTTGCCATGCCGCGGGGCGGAGCGGAGTCGGTCGCTGCCGCCTGCGCGGCGAGGGAGGGCAACCCAACGCGCACGGAGGCGGGCGGGTTGCCTAGCGATACGGCGGCGCCCGCCTCTGCCTCCTCAGCGGCAGCGGCAGGTGATGCGGTAACCTCGCCATCAGACACTAAATTTCTTATGAACTTCATTTATACGCAGCTACAGATTTCTGTAAACATGCTCTATTTATGTATAATTTTGTGCCCAACTACGAACAAAATAATCTGACTATGGACAATTTTGTTCATTGTTGCACACAAAATTATGCGTAAAGCATGTGCACAGAAATCTGTAGCTGCGTGTTTTAAAAAAAATCATCAGAATTTATAGTGTGGAGAGTATGCCGAATTAGTGCGCGTGAGAGGGAGAGAGGGGAGATGACCCTCCACCTCCAGGCAAACCGCACTGATACATCTTACTTTACTTTAACGTCGAGAACGCAACTTTTTTATTCACACCTACAATATATACATGTTCATAAATACTGTCTTCTGATTGAACCTTGTCGTGGTAAAATCTCATCTGCTGTCAGTTTACTAGCGGTTCATGGCGACACTAGCCAGCAGGGCAGATGAGTGGTAGTTGTGTTTGAGCTGGAGCAGGGGAGGGCGAGGGTTTGGTGAGATGACTAGTGCTGTCGGGTCGGGCTCGGGCCGGGCCGGGCTGGGGCCGGGCCGGGCTGGTGGGCGCCCGCCCGTGACTCCACTCGCACGCACCGGAGCCGGCGAGCCGGGGCGGATGTCCGGCGGGACTCTACGTCGCGTGAACACTGTCAACACTAACAAGCAGTAGTGGAGGAAGAGTCCCTGGGACCGATCCGCCCCCGCGGTTCTCCTCGGCTACGCCACGTCGGGCTCGGCGTGGCGTGGCGTGGCGTGGCGCGGAGGGGTGAGCCAGGGCGCCAGGCGCCCCGCGGATCCGGCCTGGCCCGGCGCTAGCCGCCTAGTAGTGGCCGTAGGACGCGTAGCTCGAGGCGATGCCGTGGCCGTGACTCTGGCCGTAGCCGAGGCCGTAACCCTGGCCGTAGCCGAGGCCGTAGCCCTGGCCGTAGCTGAGGCCGTGGCCCTGGCCGTAGCTGAGGCCCTGGCCCTGGCCGTAGCTGAGGCCGTAGCCCTGGCCGTAGCTGTGGCCGCCGTATACGGCGGGGCTGCTGCTGATCAGGCCGTGACCGACGCCGCCGAGGAGGGCGCCGTGACCGGAAACGTCCACGTAGCCGCCGTGGCCGGCGTAACCGTAGTGCGACGCGTAGCCGTAAGGCACGTCCTCCTGCGGGGAAGGGGAAAAACGGAGCTCATGAGTAAAATAGCTTCAGAGGGTTTCGAAAGAGGAAAAGCCGAGGGGGAAACAACTCTGTAATTTTTGTACATCTCGTAATTCAGAAAACTTCAGAAAAACTCGGTAAAATTCAAAAAAAAATACGATTTCATGAAATCCTGGTAGGCACGAAGTTCGTTTATGTTTTTGTTTCACAAAATACTTCGGTGGATGATGGTTCTTGAAGAAATTTAATTCAAATTGTTTAGCCTAGTGGGTCCTGTTTTTGAATTTGCTTTATCTCAGAGTCACTAGTACAGCGCGTCACATGCCAAAGTCTAGCTTTCTAGCTGAAACGATTTAGAAGTTAGTCTCTCAGTAAAAATTGTCCGATCAGCTTGATTTTTGAACTGTAGGCTCGTTGTGCAATGGGCATTCGAGCATTGCTTTTACATTTTTATTTTAACGTGTCGTTCGAAATTTTACTTTTTGAACTACTGTGCATGAGTAGAATCAACAAGTCCCCGGCCCCGCCGGTCCTCCTCCCCTGCGCGCCGCGCCGAGGGGTCGAGCAGCCGCGACAATGGCGACTCGGCTCGGCTCCCCTTTCCACGCTGTTTTCCCGAGACAAGTCGAGTATTACCATAGAAACGAAGATTTTAGATCGAAATTTCTCAAAATTGGCCACCAACTTTGGGCTAGCATTTCAGCAGTGAACTAAGGAGATCGAGTTCTACTTCTCTGCCAAGTCTTATGAAAATCGTATAGAAAAATCAGGATTTAGGTAAGGGGCCGTGCTAATAAAAAAAATTCTAACGCTAACGCGTTAAACGGCCCCCTAGGTTTTAACACGTACTTAAGAATTAAAAGGACTTTAATAATATTCAGTAACAACGCTCTCTGAAAACCAAATCGTTGATTTTATCTGCCTCACTTTTGCTACACAAAATGTCGGCGGGCCAGCGATCAACAAAGCTGCCGCGCCACAAGCAATCACCATAAAAACCAAAGATGGGAAACAAATTAACAATTATTTAAAAAAACAAACGATTTTAGGAAATTCTGGTACGCCTGAACTCGAAATCAATTAATGTTTTGGTTTCATAAAATACTTTCACGGATGGTCTATGTAGATATTGAGCTACAAAAATCTTACATTTTTGGTTAAGTAACTCAATATGTTTAGCCTCAGTGTTTGATCTGTGTCATTAGTTTAAGTCGAATGGCAAATTTCACCCTTGTCGATCAAATGACTTCGAAATTAGCTTTTCAGTTAAGACATGTCCGATCAGCTTGATTTTTGAACTGTAGGCTCATTGTGCTATGGTCATTCGAACACTGAATTGACATTTTTACTCCAACGTGTTCCTCTAATTTTTAGTTTTTGAACTACTGTGCATGAGTTGAATCAACAGGCCCCCCTCCTCCCCAGCCACGCCTCTCTTCCCCGGCGCGCCGAGGCGTCGAGGTCCAACAATAGCGACCCGGCTCGGCACAGGGTGCTCGGCTCGCAATTGCCATAGAAACACGTGATGCAAACTCGTGTCAAACAAAAACTGACAGACAGCTTGTCATCGGACATACCTCAAAAATTTTCTAATTTTTCGTAGTATTTTTCATTGTAATTTTGTACCAATCGGTTCGACACGATTGGTCGCGGCCATAAGGGGCCATCGTCAAGAATAAATAAATAAATAAAAAACTCACGGGCGTGAGCAATAGGCACCCCTTACGGGGGCCTAAAAAAATCGGATCCTGAGACAAAACCATAAGGCTACTTCGTGCCTAAAAATCAAGAAAATTCATTTAAAGTCACTATTCTACTCAAAACTTTTAGAAAATCTCAACCAAAACTTCACAAAAATTCACAAAATTCGTATACCGAAACTCTTTTCCCCTCGGGAAAGGATTTTTGTTACTTTAAAAGTTTGTTGTACAACTCATATTGTCCGAAGATAAAGTAGAGTTGACCCAGAATTTCCACAAATTCCTTTCTCTAATCTCGTCCAAGGGTCAAGTTCAAGCTCAAACAAGCGCACTTATGGCGCCACCCAACCAACGACGCTGCAGGGCGTCAACCCTTAAAGTAGGAGGGAGTGGCTGGAGGGGTGGGGGGTGAGTGCCCGTCGCGCCGCCGCCGCGCCACGCAGCCACGCCCCTGCGGCGGAGGCAAGGCTGTCTGCCGGGCCGTGCCTGGCGGGTGGGCCGTGGGCCTGGCGGGCCTGGCGGCGCGGGGGTGGGTGGGGCCACCTCCTACGCTGTGAGCGCGCCTGGTGCGCTGTTCCCAGAAATAGCGATTTCAGGGGGAGCTCGGGACGCGTCCCCGGAGTGTCCGCCGGGCGAGGGGGCGTGCGGGGGGCCGCGCTGCCGCCCGGAAAATGGAGCAGTCAGGGGGAGCTGCTCCCAGAAATAGCGCAGCCCTGAAGGGAGGGGGTAGCCGATCCCGGGTAGAGGGGGCGGATTATTTGATGGGGGAGGAGGGGGCAGGTGGGGCCCCGGCCCGGAGCCGGCGGGGGGTTCTGCTGGGGTGAGCCCCACAGTGAGGGTGAGGGTGCTGGCGGAGGACATGCGCTGCCGGGCGCAGCGCAGTGGCGCGGCCCGGCTCCCGCCCTATCTCTACTCACCTTGTGCACGCTCTGGTACGACACGGAGTGCGGTCCCTTGACCACGGACGTGTAGCCGTGCGCCTTGGCGCCGGGGCCCTTGCCCGTGTTGTAGCCGTACGAGCTGCCGTACGCGACGGAGCCGTCGTAGAGGCTGTGGCCCGAGTGGCCGTAGCTGGCGTACGAGAGCGGGCCCTTGAGGCCGGTGCCGTACGAGTACACGTCGGGGACGACGGCGTGACCGCCCGTCAGGACGTGGCCGTCAGACACGAGGTGCGACGAGGCGATCACGCCGGAGTGGCCAAGGTCGTGGCCAAGCTCGATGCTGGGGGCGGCCGCCACGGCCACGGTCGGGGTCTCGATGACCTTCTCGGCGTACGTCACGGGACTGGCGTAGGACACCGGGCCCGTGGTCGTAGGTGACTGGGCTGTGGTCGTAGGTGACGTGGCTCTGGTCGTAGGTGACGGGGCTGTGGTCGTAGGCGAGGGAGCTGTGCTCGTACGAGACGGGGCTGGCGTGCACCTCGCCGGCGTAGGTCACGGAAGGTGTCGACTTGGCGTACACCACGGGGCTCACGTCGTGGTGCAGCTGGGGCGCGCTGGCATAGACCACGGGGGACTTGGCGTAGGCGATGACAGGCGCGTGAGACTTCTCGACGTACGTGACGGCCGGCTCCTGCTTGATGTAGGCGTGCGCGTCCTGCACGGCGTACTTGATGGACGAGTCCAAGCCGTGCCCCAGGCCGGCGCCGCCGTGGCCGAGAAGATCGTAGCCGTCATGACCCAGGGCGTCGTAGCCCTGCAAGTAGCCAGCGGGCAGGGAGGACAGCGGGGGCCCAGCCAGGCAGGCCGTCGCGGACAGCAGGAGTATTACCTGTGGACAGGGCGACGAGGAGGGTTAGTCGACTGAATAGGTTGAGGGTAGGGTAAAGTACTAAGATTCAGGACTTTAGAAGAGGGAGGGGCGGCAGGAGAAGTTATCCCTGCGCGGACATGGGGCACCGGGGAGGGTTCGTGAGCTCAGGTTCGGGTTCAGATCGACTGCAGCATGACGGGAAGGGTTCGCCGCTCACGCAGCGACCTTGCCCGAGCCCGAGCCCGAGCTCTCGGTGCAGCGACCACGCCGGCTGCGTCCCCGCACCCAGGATGCTGGCCGCCCCGCCCAGCCTCCGGACTCTGCTGTGGGCGCCGGCGCTCGACTGGGCGGGCGGGGCGGGGCGGGGCCAGGAGGCGGGAAGTGGGAGGCTTAACCTTGGCAATGCAGGAGGCGCGAAACAATGTTGCCAGCCGCGCGGCGCGAGTATAACTCCGCGGGTGCACGCCACGCCACGCTGCCGTTGCACCACCTGCCGGCGCCGCTCAGCCGTCTGATTCAGAAGAGCGCTCTCCTCGCGCTGTCTCTCTCGCACTCATGGTTTGCGTCTCACAGGTGCGAGAGAGAGAGAGTGGGAGCGAGGAGAGCGCTCTTCTGAATCAGTCTGCAGCTCAGCTCAGCTCACTGTCCCTGGGCGCGTCCCGATAACTGTACCGGTGCCACGTCGGCACGGCCCGCGGCCGGGGCGGCGGCCGGCGGTGGCGCTCCCCAGACTAGAGTGACTTGCGACGCTTTATGAGCCAGCGCAGGTGGCAGCGGCCTGCCTGGACTGCATGCAGCCCGAGGGAATAAACGCGCTGCTGGAGCCGCGGAGCCGTCCCGTCCAGACTAATCCCTGCTCTATCGCATCATCTTTGCACTCCTGCCTGTCCTTCCTTTCCAGGCAGACCGTCCCGTATTAGAGCCTCACTTTTCTCCATTAAGCGAAGGACACGAGCGCGCGGCTTTAGCCCGCTACCCCCGCCCCTCCCTGCCCCGCCCGGGCGCGGAGCTCAGGAGCCACGCCCCATCCCCGCGGCCGCAGCTGCCCCCCCTCCCCTCCTCCACCTGCCCCTGTCGCCGCGCGGCGCCGCCGAGCTCCGAGAAATGTTAATGGCAGCTGCCGTTGCGCGCGTGTCTGTGCGGCGCGGTGCGGTGCTTCGCACTGCGCTGCCCGATATTCGCAAGGTCGTCGCTTTTCTGCTTTTCTCGTGTTTCGTAATTGTAGGAGCCGCGGCGGCCGTGGTCATGCTCTGGATCTGACATGGCGAGACGGGTGCGAGACGCACTCCCCGCCCCACCCACACCCCGCGGCACTAGAGCTGGTGCACTCGGCTGGACTTGAAATGTGGCATGCTACGGGGCTATTCGCGAATAGCGCATAGCGCATATTCCATGAGACGAGAACCGCGCGCTGTCCTGCCTGCGAGGCTATCGAGCTGCATGCAGTCCCCTGCCACTGCACCCCTTCAAGCCCCTACCCTGACCCCGCGTCCACGCCCCACCCCGAACCGACCCACTGGCTTCCCTATCGAGGCGGATGTCATCGGCGTGAGACGAGGCGGAGCGGAGTGAATGGAATGGACCTCGCGAGTGACCGTCGTGCCTGACGTGTCGCCGTAAGACGAGAACCGGACTGCAGCGAGGGTGTGCACCTGGGTGTGCACCTGGGTGTGCACCTGCTGTCATTATATAGATGATAACGAAACGCGCAGAGCAAGAAATAATAGCAGTGCGAGAGATTCACCCGGCTTCACCACAGGTCTTTGAGATGTTGAAGAATTGAACAGAACAGAACAAACAAAAAATAAATAAATGGAAAGTCTACTTCAATAGTTAAAGATTTCTAATTTTTGTTTATGTTCTTTGGGTGCTGTAGAGCTAATACATCACGATATTTGCGTTTCACGCCGCAGTCGTGTTCTGTTCGCAGTTGTATTATTGGACATTTCCCTAATTAGATAAACCTTTTTCAAGTACCTGAGATTTTCACATTTTTGTATCACTCAACACTTCCAATTAAACTAATTAACAAGTTCAATAGATTTTTTCAAGCACTTGTAATTAACCCCCTCTAAAAATAACACACACACACACACACACACACACACACACAAAAACTACGAAGCGAATGTTATAAAGTCTGGTGTGTCTGTTGAAATTTGTCACTTTTTCCATCAGAAGCACTGGAAGCACTTTTCTTATCGCACTTGACACCACATCTTATTTTGATCACTTTGTCACTGCTGTGTCCCCTCTCTCACTCGCTCACACACACACGCACACACACGCACACACACACACGGCGCTCACCACTTGGATCGTCATGTTGGGGCGGCTCGTCGTCCACTAACGGCCGCGCCACCGCTCCCTCCGTATTTATACCCAACAAGAAATTTCTCAAACACGCTGGGCTGGGCCGGCCACCGGGCACTCGAGTCCTGGCGGGGTGCACGGCGTGGGGCGGGGCAAGGTGGGGCGGGGCGGGGCGGGGCGGGCCGCAGCACAGGGCGGAGTTACTCCCTCCATCCATACTCGGTGTTGTGCTTATGGAGTAGACCAGGGCCGGGACATTGGCAAAGGCGTCATTCATAACAACGCACCAATGTCGAAGATCAGGGGTGGGTTACAGTCGTAAATAAATTACTTCGTTTACTTATTACTCTTTTGTTGTGCCCAGATTGCTGTTCGTTTTGCTATGTAGCACGGTATTGATTTCACTTTCAGACGTCCTGGCTCCCGGCAAACTACGCTTTATCAATTTTGAAAGTTTGTAAATTTACAACATTCTTCGTAATTGTGATGTATTGCTGTAAATTAAGGAACATTATCCGAAATTTACGAAAGACTTATTTGTGCTCCTTTAACAATGACAAGTCGATGCCAAGATCATTAAAATTTTGCAGCTTTACAATTTCACATCGTAACTTAACGACATTTCTCATGGACGATATCCTCGCAACCTCTACAGTCCTCACTTCATCCCTAGATGGTATGGTACGTTACATGGTATATAGGCTGTTTGTGCCCGGTCCCTACTGCGGCAGCTTCTGCGTCTGCACCACCCAGCCCAGCCCAGCCTAGCCCAGGCCCAGAAGCCGGCCTCGGGTTTCAGACCGGGTGAAGCAAGTCCTCACGGATCAGTCCGCCCGTGTATCCTCAGCACTCGGGCTTGGCGGCCGGCTTGCAGCTCTCCCGGCAACAACAAGGCGCCCCCATTGGGCAATCAGATCTCCGTGTTAATATATTTTCGGAAAAAAGGAAAAGAACGAAGAAAATGGTAGTTGAAACTCACACTCCCAGTGTAAGCACATTGCTGTGTACATTACATAGTGCGTAACGATACAGTATTACCTTGTGCTCAAACAATTTTTGTTTGGACGCGCACAGAAACGAACTAAAAGATACATACATGGACTCAAAACACTAGAATTTCCTGCTGGGATTCCCTTCAGTAAAATTCGCCAAACAACGTCCCTGTCGCGGTGCACACTTTTAAATCCTTACATAGAAAAAATTCTTGTTTTACAAATAATTCTGTGCAACCGTAATACAAAGCCAATTTTTGTTTTTTGTTTTTTGTAAATACAAAGAAAAGTCTTGTGTAATCCTAGGAAAAAAAATTGTCACACAAGGAAAATTCCTGTATATTACGGTAGCACAGAATTCTTTGCGCTGGCAGTTCTTCGCCCGTGGTTAAGCAGTGTAAGGCTGGCCACCCGGCACGAGCGCGTGTCAGGCGGTGCTGCCTATCCTTACCTCGGCAGGCTGCCGGGCCCGGCCGGGCCGGGCCGGGCCCCCCACGTGAGACCAGACAGACCGCCTGCCACCCTCACCTTGGACTGGCCGCCCTGCCCCCGCCCCGCCCCCGCCCCGGCCGCGGACCCCAGCCACGTGCGTGTGTCTTTTTCACGCAGCCTCCCGCGCGTGCAGCCCTGGTGCAACCCGGCCCAGCACGGCCCGGCCCGGTCCCTGCCCCTGCCATCCCAATTTGTTCGATTCGCACGCGGTGAAAAGCACATAAAAACAAATAACTGGTGAGTCGGTGCGGGCGGCGCGGCCAAGCAGCTGCAGGTCCCCGAGCGAGCCGTGCCGCCGCGCGTGCAGTGCGTGTGTGAACCCGCCGTGGTGCGGCGGTGTCTCGTGCGGAGCGCCGCGATGCAATTCCCCCGCCCCACCCCACCCCACCCTGCAACGCCCCACCCCTGCTGCTGTCTGGACCCGCCGCAATGTGCAACTGGTGTAATGCAGTGTCATATAGTCATATATGCGGCTCGTAGAGGTCAGTACCCGCATATTAATAACTAAAACTGATAGGAACTTATTTATCGCCAAAGTTTTTTTTTTTAAAAAAAATATTTGCACTTTGTTTTTACAATGGATGTGGTATACTACACTTTTAAAAAAATTAGAAAACATTGTTGTAGACCCTCTGAGCTGGTGCGGCATGGATCGCTTTCGCTTTCTTCCGATAGTATGAGCCGTTTACCTAGTTTCGACAGCACTGCTTGCCCAAAATGATGCCTCCCCATCGCCTCACCTTCTCGCCCCTTCCCTCCCCCTCATCTCTAGGCCCTGCCTCGCCGCGCCGCTGTAACTCACGACCGACCGACCGAATAATGCCGTGGCTTCGTCTTCCGCATGACCAGGCCATGGTGCCAGAGCCAGACCACCTCCCAGCTCAAACCACCACCTGACTTATTCCGAAGAGCACTCTCCTCGTCCTGTCTCTGTCGCACTTATGGGCTTCGTCGTATAGGTGCGAAAGAGACAGGGCGAGGAGAGCGCTCTTCGGAGTAAGTCGGCAAGCCCAGGCCAGCGCCGCCACACCGCGTGAGGCAAAGTGGTACGGTGCCAAAGGGTCGGGCAGGGCAGGGCAAAGCGAGCAAAGGCAGCAGGGCGGAGCGGCCACGATCGCCTCGCGCTGCAGATTTACGGGAACAAGCTGCAGCGTTCTGGGCGGACAGGGTAATGACGCGGTGGAGCAGCCGCGGGAGAGAGAATGCACCGCCCGAGAGGGAGGGAGAGAGGGGACGGGGGAGAAGGAGAGCAAGAAGGATTTTGTGTCGCACCGCGCGACGAGCGGCGACGAGTCCCCTGTCTGCTGCTGAGTGCTTCGATCTACATAAATGCGTACCCCCCACCCCACCCCTCTTTCTGCACCCTTCCCGTTCACTGTCTTCGTCTCCGAACCGGATTTCGCAAATGTCTTGCGCAGTTATCTCCAAGCTACAGCAGCGGCAGCAGCAACAGCAACAGCGGCATCAGGACACGGGCATGTGCGCATGACTCGTGTGTCTCATGTCGCGCGGCCGCCCCAGGCGATATGGAATACAGGGAATCGAAAACTTTCGTTCCAGCGTAGCTACCCGCGCTGGAGCCCGGCCCGGGCCCGCGGCGGCCCGTCTTTGTTGACTCGCGGGGCCGCTCAGCCTTGAAGGAATGACGCCCGTCAGTCAGTGTAGCAGTGTAGTGGTAGCGGAGCACTAAAATACCGCGCTTCAATGCGAACCAGCATCGACCTGAAACTATACGCGTCTCCCGGTGGTTTGACATTGTTCAGGTACTAACGTTTTGAAAAAAAAATCGCCGCCTTTGTGGCGTTGCGGAGGACGCCGGGCCTTGGCGGGCCAAGCCAAGCCGGGCCAGGCGGGCGGGGCGGCAGCAGCCTGCTCCGAAACAGAAGCCCGGCCCGGCGCGGCGGACCGCGAGGTGCACGCCAGGACCTCCGGTCTGGTCTCCGGTTGGCAATGCAATGCGGCCCCGGTCCGGTAAGTAAGTGCATGCGGCCAGCCGACCATAAACTACAAGGGCAGAACAGTGGAGCAGCTACGGCAGCTGGAGCAGCGCGGTGCGGCGCGGCGCCTTCGCGGGTCGGGTCCGGTTCGGTCTAGTCCGGCCCGGTCCCGACACGACACGACAGGACCTGCGGGGACGGCGCGGCGGCGGCGCTCCCGACCTCCCGGCACTCCCCCCGGCACTCCCCCCGGCACTCCCAGCCGGACACCGGTGGCGCCCGAGGTCACTGCGCACATCCGTGTGACTAGGTAATGCGAGACCAAGGGGCGCTCTACATTTGCTAATGCATATTGGTCTCACGAGTAGTACAGATAATTATTAATATCGATCTGCCCTCATGCTGCTCCTCAGCGTCGTATCAGAAGAAACACACTACTGAGAAACCTTGTGCGAGTGCATCGAACGGCATCCCACGCGAAAATCTCGGTTTCGTCCCATTACTCTGACACAACGCGCAACGCGCCCGCCCGCCACGCCGCCTCGCCGGCCGCGTCCAGAATGCGCAAGCCCCGCGCCATGCGATCGCGCGCGCTAGTCTAAGTAGGGGGGAAATCTCCACTCCCCGACCTCCCGCCCCGCCCTGCCTGCCCCCTCCCGCGGTCTGCCACCCTCTGCCTCGGGCCGCCAAGCCGTGTTCAACCAGCCCGGAGTGCGACATACTCGACGGCAATCGGCTGTTTGCTCCATTTAATATCGCTCCCACGATAATGTCACGGCAAAACAACTAACAGCACCCCCACCAGGCCCCGCTCCGGCGAGCCCAGCCCAGCCGCCTCCCGCCTTCTGACTCACAACCGTTGGCAACAACAGCTCGACGCTGCCAACAAATCAGCCTCTTGAGCCGCTCCAGATTATTCTCAACCGCAATTTTTTCTCTCTTTTTATAAGGAAAACGCATACTAACACGTACCTGCAGAAAAACCGATGAGATTTCTGAGTGGTTACTCAAACCAGAAGTCCATCCCCTTGATCAGATCACTGCGGCACACCAAGCTGAATTGAATACACACCGACCAACATCATACATTGTGTCGAGTCGTTTGTGCTACAAAAGTAGAGGCGAGAGTGGTTACTTCCTAGTATACTTAACTTAAAAAGTCATTGGACATCCTCCAAAATATCAGAAGTAAAAAAAATAATAATTAAGAAACAACTAGAAAAGTCAGGTAAAAATCAAGAAAAAACAGAAAAAACGGAGTTCGCTTGGATTTATTTCAGAGGGCACCTCGAGTGAGTTAACTCTACGGTCCTGCTGACCTCCCGGTAAGGACGTCTATCAAACGCTGTGTCTCGCCGCCTATGCCTTATGCCTCCTCACAGCCTCTGACGTCGAATGTGTTGCCTATTCCGAGCGCGGACTGAGCAAACAACTTTTTATAACGACACTGTGAAAAATACTCGTAAGGGTTATGGGAAAATTTTCCATGATAAAAGTCGTACAATTACGATTTGAAATTGTAAATTTACAAGCACTCCATATCGACTTGGAACTGACCGACGATAATCGTAAATTTACGACATATTTTGTAAATCAAAATTACCAAAAATGTCGTAAATTTACGAGTATATTTTTCACAGTGGAAAAATGCTGATTTCACCCGAACTAAATTCTGTGTTGTGACGGGGATTAAGCAAGTTTACTTGCACTGTTGTTGAAACCTTGCGAACAATCCTTACAAAGAAATGGATGCTTCGCATTGCGAAGAAAAAGTTCGTATTACAAAGAAAATAGTTCGCAACGCTTAGCAAGCTTACGAACTTTTTACGCGAAGAAACTCTTCGCAATTGCGAAGCACCCAAATACTTAATAACTTACGAACTATTCAGTTTGTTATACGAACTTTTTCTTCGCAAGGATTTAACAGTGTGTGAACCTCGCACCAACACCTTAGAAATCAGTCGCCCGAAAATCGGCCAAAAAAAAAGGGGGGGGCGGGGGGGGGCCTACCCATCAGGTGCCAAATGAACAGTTCACTTTGCATCGCGTATAAAGCCGATTTCTCCCTATCCGAGACCGGTATCGTGCTTCTGGCGACTGAAACATGTTTCACGGTGCGTAAAGAATATTCCCTGTGAATTTTTGCGTGATCTGAGATTTTTTTTTTTTTTCAAATTTGCAAAGACTATAACCTTTGCATTTTTAGGGATTTTGGTCCAAACAACAATTTGCTCCAAATTGATGGGGGTTGTGCAGGGAGGCTCTCGGTCGACCCTAGACCAACCCCCAAGGTTGAAATCCTCCGAAAATCGGCGGAAAAAAAAATACGATCGACCGAGATTCGAACACGACAAAAGCGTCCCGACAGCCTAGATGGTTTGGGACGGGGGACGAGTATGCTAACCACTAGGCTGTCGGTTCGCACACTTCTTGCCGATGCGAAAAGGATTCCGTATCTACCGGCCTCGACGGGCCCGGCGCGCGCAGAAGAGTTTTCCTTTCCGAATAGGATTCCGAATTTCTCCCTACGCAACAACGGTATTGTGCTTCTGGCTACTGGTATATGTTTCGCAGTGCCTTCAGAGGATTCCCTGAGAATTTCAGCGTGATCTGAGACTTTCGATTTTTGGTCAAATTTTCAAAGGCTACAGCCTTTGCATTTTTAGGGATTTTGGTCCAAAAATATTTTTCCTCCAAATTGACGGGGTTTGTGCAGAGGGGCTCCAGTGCACCCAGAGACCAACCCCGGAGGGTGAAATCATCCGAAAACCGGCGAAAAAAAATTATTAGGTCGACCGAGATTCGAACACGACAAAAGCGTCCCGACAGCCTAGTTGGTTTGGGACGGGGGACGGGTGTGCTAACCACTAGGCTGTCGGTTCGCACACCTCTCGGCGATGCGAATTGGAATCCCTATCTACCGGGCCTGCGGCCTGGACGAGCTCCGCGCGGCGCAGAAGAATTTTCTTTTCCCTGTCACTTTTTTAGGGCCCAAAAGATGCAATCGAGGGGGTAAGCTATTTAACGCATCATACAACTCGAAGGAAAACAGGTATTCTTCTTCTCTCCCAAGACCGTTGCCAAAAATAACACAAAAAAAAAGAGAAAAAAAAAGAAAAATGTCTTCGGCGCTCGGGTTCGAACCCGAGAGCTTCTGAGCAGCTGCCCGCTGCTCTAACCACTAGACAACAGACTTCTGCTGTCGCCGCACTGCAGGCACCACATAGCTTCCGAAAATCTCTCGTTACCAGGAGCCGATTTCGAGGAGGTTACCTCCTCGCCTCTTCTGAACTCCGGGTTGAATACGGCTCGTTTCGCACGATTTTCTCTCAAACATGCAGGCGCGGGCTGGCGTCGAATGGGTTGCCTACCAATAAGGCGCCGATTGAACAATTCACTATTCCTTGCGTAAAATGCGAATTTCTCCCAAACCAAGAACGGTATCGTGTCCAGGTCGACTCTAGTGCACCCCCAGACCAACCCCCGAGTCTGAAATCATCCAAAAATCATCGAAAAAAAAACGATGATCGACCGAGATTCGAACACGACAAAAGCGTCCCGACAGCGTAGTTGGTTTGGGACGGGGGACGGGTATGCTAACCACTACGCTGTCGGTTTCGCACACTTCTTGCCGATGCGAAAAGGATTCCGTATCTACCGGCCTGGACGGGCCCGGCGCGCGCAGAAGAGTTTTCCCTTCCGAATAGGATTCCGAATTTCTCCCTAAGCAAGAACGGTATTGTGCTTCTGGCGACTGAAACATGTTTCACAGTGCGTAAAGAATATTCCCTGTGAATTTCAGCGTGATCTGAGACTTTCGATTTTTGGTCAAATTTCCAAAGGCTATAACCTTTGCATTTTTAGGGATTTTGGTCCAAAAATATTTTTCCTCCAAATTGACGGGGTTTGTGCAGAGGGGCTCCAGTGCACCCAGAGACCAACCCCGGAGGGTGAAATCATCCGAAAGCCGGCGAAAAAAAATTATTAGGTCGACCGAGATTCGAACACGACAAAAGCGTCCCGACAGCCTAGTTGGTTTGGGACGGGGGACGGGTGTGCTAACCACTAGGCTGTCGGTTCGCACACCTCTCGGCGATGCGAATTGGAATCCCTATCTACCGGCCTGGACGAGCTCCGCGCGGCGCAGAAGAATTTTCTTTTCCCTGTCGCTTTTTTAGGGCCCAAAAGATGCAATCGAGGGGGTAAGCTATTTAACGCATCATACAACTCGAAGGAAAACAGGTATTCTTCTTCTCTCCCAAGACCGTTGCCAAAAATAACAAAAAAAAAATATCCGCAGCGCTCGGATTCGAATCCGAGAGCTTCTGAGCACCTGCCCGCTGCTCTAACCACTAGACCACAGACTTCTGCTGTCAGCAGCACTGCACGCACCACATAACTTCCGAAAATCTCTTGTTACCAGGAGCCGATTTCGAGGAGGTCACCTCCTCGCCTCTTCTGAACTCCGGGTTGAATACGGCTCGTTTCGCACGATTTTCTCTCAAACATGCAGGCGCGGGCTGGCGTCGAATGGGTTGCCTATCCATTAGGCGCCGATAGAACAATTCACTATTCCTCGCTTGAAAACCGAATTTCTCCCAAACCAAGAACGGTATCGTGTCCAGGTGGACTCTAGTGAACCCCCAGACCTACCCCCGAGGGTGAAATCCTCCGGAAACCGGCGGAAAAAAAAATAGGTCGAGCGAGATTCGAACACGACAAAAGCGTCCCGACAGCCTAGTTGGTTTGGGACGGGGGGCAGGGACGGTAACCACTAGGCTGTCGGTTCGCACACCTGTCGACGATGCGAATTGGAATCCGTATCTACCGGCCTGGACGGGCCCGGCCGGCGCGGCGGAGACCTTTTGGAACGTCGAACCAACACCCCAGAATTGGATCAGCTCAAAACAGGCGAAAAACGAATTAGGATCGGTAGGGATTCGATCCGAAAAGTGTCCCGACAGCCTATTGAAGCTTCCGCTTTCTTAAAAGTTATTGCAAAAAATTTCAGGCAACCTCCTCCTCATACGACAGCTTTATTTTAGAGTCCTCCGTATTTTCTTTTTATTAAAATAATAACAGAATGTTTTAACAAAATGTCATTTATCTAAAATGGTAAAAAATCTAGAACTAGTCAAAGAGGCATTAAATAGTAATAAAAATTCATTGTTTCTATGGATATTTACAAAGTTTTTGAAAAATAATTATACATTAAAATAGGTCTATTTCTATCCCTATGTACAAAAATCTTCTGTGATTGCTATCACTATAGAATTATTTTTTACAGTTACATTAATTCTTGAAGTACATAGACTTATAATTTACACCCTTTCAACAAATTAAAACACTTGAGCATTATAAAGATAGTTTTAGTTTCTAAGATTCGGGACAGGTTTTCAGGTGCCTTGGAATTTGTAAAAATACAAACAGTTTGCTTATTGCAGTCTTGCCCTTGTTTGCTTTTCTGCAATTCAGAGAGTTGAGCATTTTTGTTAAACACAGAGCTTCCCCAAATTAAAAATAAAATTTTATGAACATCATGGTCTTTGTCCTTGTTACATAAGGAAAGGAATCTGAATACTTCTAGGAGTAATTCATTTGGCAGTTGTCCATGGCAAAGGCACCTCAATGTATATCACATATATTAGCAACATGACACTTGTATGGATACATCTTGTCATAAGAATAATTAAGTACAATAATGTTCATTTGGCTTCATCAATCTGCTTGGATTTCATGTGATTAAGCATTTTGCCAATTCTGTCAAACTACACTTCTACTCGTTCACAATAATTTTCTGACACAATTATAGCTTTAAAGATTGTCTGCCTGTCGGACAGATCAAACAATTAATTCAACTTGGCTACAAATTTTGCTAGCAAAGTCATGTAAATTCAAAATTCAAAATAAAAAAGCCTATAACTTTTGCAATCAATTATAATTTCCTGCCATTTTTATGATCATTTTGTATTGGCACTTTGAATAAATTGTATGATAGATTTTTCAACCTGTGTCACACACATATAAAACCCAGCGAGCAACAGTTTCAGTAACATCAATTACATGTCAATCTGACATTTTTTTATTTTTTTTTGTGCAAAAATGGCTAAGGATTTTACAAAATTGACCAGTTGACATGCAATTGATGAAATTGTGATTGCCAATTGCTGCCTGGTTAAGACTAAACACAACACTAGTAACAATTAATTATCAAGTTTATAAACAATAGAATGACTAAGAGGAGACTTCTCCTTACTTCAAGGTTGTATCAATATTTTGATTTCTACAAGAAGTCTTTTTAATAAGAAATATCTATTTCCTATTGGCACCAGGTTTCAAGTCACTAAAGCTCAGTGGTAGTTTCAATACTATTTCGGTCATTTATATAAGCAAAACCTCCCATGTGTGAATAGTCTTTTTTCTCACAAAACAGAACATTTTCATTTGTGGCACTTGCATTGAGGTGACCTACATTCTCCTCATGAGATCTGCAAATGAACAAGACTGTTAGATTATTGGATGTCCTGCAACAGCTTTCTGTAAATTATGTACCAGAATTAACCCAGTGAGAAATTATAGAAGTACTGTAATGATCAATTTGATGTCAAATGTTTTCAATTTGGTCGATTCGGAAACACTTCCAACAAAATGCGCATCAATAAATTGATCATTTTCCACTGGGAAGAATATGTAGTGAACAAAGATTTGATGGTAATATGAATATCATTTACCTGTCGTACAGAGGGTTGCTGGTTGGTGGGTCATGACCAACAAGGTTATTAGGTTTCATCTCCCTTCTTCTCATAGTGTCTACTCCACCAGCTATACTTGAGGCTCTCGCAGTTGTTGCTGCATCAGAGCTCACCGGACTCTGCTGACCTGCCATGACAAACAAATCACAGCATTTTTCACAATTTCTAGGGGAAACAAAAGTTATTTATTGAAGAAGGGTGCCCACTTACCTATACTTCCAGTGTTATTTTCTTTTGTAATATAACTAACATTATCCATACTGAACGCATGATTCTTTTGACTAAAATCTAATTGCAGATCATTGTAACTGTCATTATCATCAAGAGGAACGCTCATCTGTAGAACCTGAGTAACATATGAATACATAAATTGTTGTCAGTTGAGGTAAAAAATGTTAAATAAATAAATAAAGCAACAGGATTATTTTTTAGAGATAAAATCATACCTGAGTTTCATACTCCTTCAAGTTGGGCTCAACAAAAACAGGATCGTATCGAGGCACCACATACATTCTTTGCATTCTCTCCTTGTAAGCTTTGTATCTGGAAAAACAAAATCAAATAGTGGTCATTTTGATCACAGCTGAAACAGCCTCACAGTACCTCCAAACAGAGCGCGACTCGTGGACGTACCGAGACCAGGACACGCAGATGTAGATGATGCCAACAACGCCTAGAACGAGGATCACACACGCGATGACGATAAGGGCGTACGGGAACACCTCCCAGGACACGGCCACGGCCGTCTTGTGCCTCGCCACCACGTACGGCTCGTGAATGGCGGTGGCCGTCGCCTGGAGGTTGGCAGACACGTCCAGCGTGATGTTGGACACGATCTGCTTGTCGAGCACGGAGCGCTGCACCCGAGTGCTGTTGCGCTCCAGGATGCGGCCCGTCTCCGGGTCCACGGCGTAGAACCAGACGTCGGTGCCGGAGGCGTCTGTCTGCAGCGTGGCGTTGTCGGCGAGGAAGTGGCGCGCCGAGAGCCGCTCCACGCCGACCACCAGGCCCGAATGCTGCTCCAGGATGGCGACCAGGCGCTGCGCCTCACCCTGCAGAAGAAAGTGAACGTGGCGTGTGAGAGAGAGCGCGCGGGTGAACCGTCAGCCGTCGAGCAGCCGCAGAGGCAGCGACACTCACCTGCACGCGTTCCGGCCGCACGTCCTGCAGCACGAGCACGAGGAGGTTGTTGGGCGTGACGATGTTCACGATGACCTGCGCGTGCACAGCGTTGGCGCCCTCGCTGGCTCCCGCGTTGTCGCGGGCCTCCACGGTCAAACGGAACGGCAGTCGCTGGGGGGGCACCTCCTCGAGGGACCGCTTCGTCTTGAGCACGCCCGTGTCCTTGTCCAGCGAGAAGTAGTCGTTGTCGGCGTCCCGGTCAGCGGCCACGTCGTTGTCGGCCGCGTTCTCTTCCGCGTCCACCAGGGCGTACTGCACCCGGCCGAAGCGGCCACCGTCCGCGTCCTCGGCCTTGACCTGCAGCACCGAGGTGCCGATCTGCGCGTCCTGGGGCACGGCGCCGAAGTAGCGGCCCAGCGCCTGTCCGTGCATCAGCCCGCTGGCCGGGAACACGAAGCGCGGCGCGTTGTCGTTCAGGTCCTCGACGTGCACCTTGACACGCGTCGTGGCCCTGGCCGGGTTCACCAGGCCGGGCAGCGTGTCGAGCTGCACCGTGAGCTGGTACTGCGCCCGCTGCTCCGCGTCCAGCGAGCCCGACGCGCCCAGGCGCAGCTCGCAGTTGCGATCCTCCGTCACGTTTGCGAAAAACAGACCTGGAACACGAGATGGCGCAGCGGTTAGATTGGCGTTGTCGTCGCGCAGGACTCGGTAACGTCTCGGTGTTGTCGCATACCTCCTTCGTTCCCGTTGACGATGCTGCAGTGCAGCGGCGCTGGCGCGGTGCGGTGCGCTTTGCTGTTGACGATGGTCAGGGTCTTGAGCAGCGTGCCGGCCGTGGCGTTCTCGGGCACGTCCACGGTGTACAGGTCGTCGGCGAAGCCCAGGCCCGTCTCGGGGGCCACAGTTGCCGTGTGCTTGATGAACACCGGCACAGACATGACTGACGACAGCTGCGGCTCGCCCAGGTCGTACGCCTTGATGTCGACCTGCGCACAAACATCCAGAGTCACGCTCAGAAGAGTTCGCATCTCTTTGCCTCACACACACAGGGGAGAATTTTTTTTAAAAATATCAATGGTGAACTGGAAATGCAAGAGTATGAATGTCAAGCACTTGCGGCTGAGTGATATTTTTTCACTCACTTGTAAGTATGCGAGAAGCAATTCCCATTCAACGAGGAGTCTCACCTGGTACGATTGGTCGGTCTCCTTCCGCAGGTCGTCGCGCACGCTGAGCACGCCCGTGTCCGGGTCCACGGTGAAGTACTTGCTGGCCTTGCCCCGGCCGATGAGCTCGTAGCGCACCTTGTTGCCGGGCGCCGTGCCGTCCGAGTCGGTGGCGGTGAGCGTCGTGACGCGCGTGCCGATGCCGACGTCGTCCTCGAGCGACACGGGCCGCGCGACGGTCGTGAACACGGGCGGGATGTCGTTGCGGTCGTCCACATTGACGACCACGCGGGTCGTGGCGCCCGCGCCGCTCCCGGGGTTCTCGAGCGTGCCCACCACGAGGATGTACTGGCTCTCGCGCTCGTAGTCCAGGCCGCGCAGCGTGCGGATCACGCCCGTCTTGGGGTCGATGGCGAACAGGTCCGTGGGGCCCTGGCGGATGGTGTAGGTGACGCGCTGCACAGTGTCCGGGTCCTCGGCGCGCACCTGCGCCACCACGTGGTCCGGGACGTTCTCCGGCACGTGCACGTCGTACGTGTGCTGCTTGAACACGGGCAGCTCGTCCTCCACGTCCATCACCTCGACCGTCACCGTGGCGGTGGCGAGGCGGGGGTCCGGCGCCCCGTCGCGCGCCGTCACCACGAACCGGAACTCCTGCGAGGGAACAAGGGTTTATTGTTCGTCCAGAAAAATGAGAACACCATTTTTAAAAAAATCAAGAATACCAGAGGAGCTTTACCTTCTGCTTTTCGTAGTCCAGCGCTGACTTGGTGCGCACCTCCCCCGTCATAGCGTCGACGGCGAAGGGAACGTCCTCCGGGACGGAGTAGTAGACGACGGCGTTCTGGCCCTCGTCTGCGTCGCTCGCGTGCACCGAGCCGATGGTCACGTTGGCGCCGCCCTCGCGCACGCGGAACACATACGGCAGCCCGTCGAACTCGGGGTTCTTGTCGTTGATGTCCGTCACCTTGATGTTGACGGTCGCCGTGCTCGAGAGCCCACCGGTGTCCTCAGCTTTGATGAGCTACGCAGACAGAAAGGAGCGATTAGCATTACAGTACTTCTTACGAGAGTCAAGACTCAATACCCAACTCCGTTTGAGAAAATATGCTTTCAGGCAAGTAAGCTGTGACTCACCAGCTGGTAGCGAGTCAGGTCCTCGCGGTCCAGCTTGCGGATGATGGTGATGACGCCCGTCTTGTCCCCGATGGCGAACTGGCGCAGGTCGTTGCCGCTGACGATGGAGTATGAAACCGGGTCGTCCTCCGGATCCTTGGCCGTGATGGTGGCCACCGTGGTGTTGATGGCGACGCCCTCGCTCACCTGCACCTCGTAGGTGGACTGCTGGAACACGGGGCTGCGCGTGTTGGGCCCCGGGACCACCTTCACCTCCACGATGGTCTGGCTGGACCGGCCGCCCGTGTCGGTCGCCTGCACCGTGATGCTGTACTGCTCGCCCGCGTTGAGCTTGCCCGTCGTCTCGATCAGCCCCGTGTCCGGGTCGATGGTGAATTTGAGGTGGCCGTTGTTGGACACGTGGTAGATGCTGTACGTGACGACGGCGTTCTCGCCCTCGTCGTTGTCCGTCGCCTCGACGCGGATCACCTCGCGCTTGCCGTCGCCCGCCTGCACGGACACGGGCGGCACCATGGGCAGCCGGGGCGCGTTGTCGTTGATGTCGTTGAGGGTGACGGTGAGCGACAGCGGCGCGCTGGCCGCGTTGCCGTTCTTCTCGCGGGCCACGACCTGGAAGCGGAACTTGCCCGGGCTGGGCGGGTCCCGGTCCAGATTCTCTTCGTTGACCGTCAGCACCCCGTTCTCGATGCGGAAAAAGTTGGTCGTCATCTCGAAAGTGTAAGTCGGTTTCGGGTCCTCCGGCCCCTGCGGCGCGAAAAGGCGGATGACAGCGTGAGGAATGCTTTAGAGGTCTGTGATGCAACGCGAAGGACAGCGTGATGTGAGCGCGCGTCTTACCAGGTCGGCGTCAGTGACGGTGAACGAGATGGGCTTGCCGTTGATGTCCAGGATCTGCGTCCCCACGGGTGAGTTCTCCTCCACGTAGCCCTCGGTCGCTGTGGCGATGATCTCGGGTGGGTTCACGTCCACGGGCTTGACGGTGATCTCGAGCTTGGCGGTGGCGAACCTCTTGGCCTCTGACACCTCCGCGGCCTGGGGGAACACAAAGAGGGGAACGTGCCGGGGAAGATCCGCTATAAGCCGTTCAGCCAGCGCTCTGGTCCTCCTCCACTCACCTTGATGATGAGCTGGAACTTCTTGGTGACGGACGTGTCCACGGGCTGCGTCTGACGCACGGCTCCTGTCTGCGGGTTGATCTCGAAGTAGTCGCGGAAGGAGGCGGGCGAGCCGCTGAGGAACGAGTAGACGATGGGCGAGTTGATCGAGTCCATGTCCACGGCCTGGATCTTCTCGGGCGAGACGTGCAGGATGCCCGCCAGCTTGCCGCTCTGCACGGCCGCCGTGTACTCCGGGTTGATGCAGGTGCCGTCCAGCAGCATGCAGCCCTGGTAGATGAAGCTGGGGTCCTGGTCGTCGTCGTCGCGCACGTTGACGGTGAGGGTGGCGCTGCTGGAGAGGCGCTCCGTCGAGTTGCGCGCGCGGTCCTGCGGGGCACGAGGCACGTCAGAGTCTGTCGCCGTCTCAAGAAGGCAATCCCTGCAAATAGCTTACCGTGGCCACGATGGTGACGAGGTAGCGCTGCGTGCGCTCGTAGTCCAGCGAGCGGTTGACGGTCACCTGGCCCTGGTGCGGCAGGTTGATGGAGAAGTAGCCGAAGCCGTCAGCCACGTGCACCCGCGGCTGGCCCTGGTTGGCGGCGGCCACGGCCGCGTGGTCGCCCTGCACCACCATGTACTCGACCAGGCCGTTGACGCCCGCGTCCGCATCGCTCGCCTGGACACCTTGGAAGACGGTCGTGCCGACGGGCGTGAGCTGCGGGTCAGAGAGAGAAAAATATGGAGACGGTTAGGTCAGATTACCACCCCAGACCCCACCGATCCCGCCCTAGTGTGGCAGATGAGGAATTGCCATTGAAACCGAGGGGAAACAACTCTGAATTTGGGTGTACAGAATTGGTAAATTTCTGAAAAAGTTTCTGAGAATTTTTTTCGATTTTTTTAAAATTACGCTTGAATTTGTCGTATTTTTTTTTGTGAATTTTTGAGAATTATTGAATTTCTCTAAATATTTCTGAAGTTTGTCAATTTTTTCTGAATGACGATGTGTACAAAAATTTCCGAGTTGTTTCCCCTCGATTGAAACCATCGAAGCATCATCACTAGTTGCCGGGGAGTGCACTACACATGCACCAGATAAGTGGAGTTCGGGGTACACCAGCCCTATTTAGAGTGTACCCCCAGTGCTCGAGGGTGGGGGTTACCGAGTCCTAGGGCTGATACACCGGGGCATACAATACACAACCACTCTGTTACACCGGGCACTGCATATGCACCGCGTAGGCCGCGGCGCCGCAAGTCCGCAGTCGCACGCCCCATTCACATCCCCCGCCCCGCGCATTCAAGCGAAATACAATACTAATGCAGTGCCGTTTCCGCGCACGCGCTGCAATTGCTGCAGCGAGCGCACGCGCGCAGTTCCTTTCTTTCCCCGCCGGTCCGGTAAACGGAGGCCGTCCCGGACCCGCCCTGCCCCACTGTGCGCGTCGCGCGCCCGCACTCCCCGCCCCGCCCCACCCCGTCCGACCCACGCGAGCGCTTATCGCTTGAAATTTGGCGTCGGCAGTGAAGTTGTAGTACAGGAATTACAATCGATACCAGTCCTCCCCCTTCCCCCACCCCCTCGGTCGCGCCCCACTACTCGCCGTGCTGCTCGCGCGCGCTTTCCAAGCTATTCTTCCTCCCTCGCTTTGTGACCGCCGCGCCGCGCCGCGCAGCCCCGCGCCCCGCTAGCCTCGCTTTAGCGAGCGACCTGCAATATGCGCGCGGCGAGGCGCACAGCGGGACAGTGCCGCACAGCCCCGCGGATTGAGACGTTTACTGCGCATGCGCACAACGGCGGCAAACGGCACAGAGCGGCTGCGCGGTGCTCGGCGCGCACACGGAATGCACGGCAATGAATACGCGACGCATGTCGTCTCTCTCGCACTCACTGCGGACTTCCGCCTCCGGGGACAGGGACAGGATAAGGATTAGACGCCGCACCGCTCGGCTCGGCTCGGCTCCACCCCACTTTTCAGACGGACTGTATATACATACCCTTCCTGCTTCATAAACGATAATTGAGCTGTATGGCCGCGTTCTAGAGACGCGCTCGGCTCTCGAGAGTGCGCGGTGCAGCGGAGAGGTAGCGGGGAGGGCTGGGGGGTGGGGGGTGGGGGAATTCCCTCCGTGTGCAGGTGGACCGTTGCTCCTGCCGCTCGCAGAATCGGTCATGTTTACGATCGAAACCATGTTACCGGCCCCCGGAGCAAAAGAAGAAGGAAAAAGAGGGGGGGGGGTGGGGGGCAAGGCGACTGAGCATTTTCACCGTTAGAGCGACTAGGGGGACTAAAAAGAAATAAGTTCATTAGCGAGGGGGTCCCCGGCCGGGCCGGCGCAGCCCACGCTGACCACAAAGGAGGCTGCCCGATCCGGACCGGCCCGCCGGGCGCCCGGGGCCGACCGCCCTGCGCTGCCCGAGGAGGTAGTTACCGCAAACGAGTGCTTCAGGCATTCCTTGCAAATCACGACCGCGCATTAACTGATAACGATTTTAAATTTTAGAGAAAAAAAGAAGAAAAACAACAAAGGTTTTAATTAATAAGGGATATAGTAAATGACTCCCGCATTTCCTCCCACAAAACCATATATCGCTGCGGGCGCTGCTACTTATGCCAACATTGTATCACCGGCGGGAGAGAACAGAGTTTCCCACGGCCAGCCTGTAAAGGGGTTGCGAAATTCACGGAGCACGCGCCGCGCGCGCCGTCTGCCGCGGCCGAGATGAAAGTGAAGCGAAGTGAAGCTTTTGGTCCCTCCGAAAACGAAATCCAATCACGACCGGGTCGGCTGGCGGCTGGCCTCTGGCATCTGGGGGTCAAGCGCGGCGCCAGGCGCCAGCGGACACTGCGCGGCACGGGAAAGTGGTGCGCAGCCAGGCGTTGCACGGCGGGGGTAGCGCGGCCAGCTGGACCCGCTGCCAAACTGAGACGAGACGGGGCGAAAGCGCCTCCCCATCGCGGCACGACCAGGACCATATGCCGTGCCGCCCGGGCAGGGCAGCAGCACTCACCTCGGACACGGTCGTCTCGTAGGGCGTGTTGAGGAACTTGGGCGCGTTGTCGTTGATGTCCGAGACGCGCACGATGACGGGGATGGTGCGCTTCTTCTTGGTGGCCTTGACGGTGCAGATGAGCTGGAAGACGATGTGCGAGAGGTTGGCCTGGTCGCGGTCCAGCGGGTGCAGCAGCTGCAGCCGCTTGCCGTTCAGGATGAACATGGGCGAGCCCTTGGGGAACACCAGGTCGAGCGCGATGTCCGAGAAGGGGTCGCCCACCACGGGCAGGTCCGGCGGGCTAGTCAGCTGGTTGATCTCTGCGGACATAGCGAGGAAGGCGTACAGCGTTAGTAGTGACTCACCCCTTAAGGCGTGCAAATCGCAGAGAAGTCCTGTATCCCCCTGTATCCAGGAGGCACAAATATCGCCTGGGTGTCCTGTGCGCCACAGGCCGAAGATAACGCAGGCAGCCACCCATCCACCGAGGGAGAAACAACTCTGAAATTTTTGTACACCTCGTAATTCAGGAAAATTCAGGAAAAATTAAAAAAATCACAAAAATTCAGAAAAATCGAAGGAAATTCAGGTAAATTCACAACAAATAAGGTAAAATTCAAGTGAAATTTCACAAAAATTCAATAAAAATTCACGAAAATTCACAAAATGTGCACATTAAAATTCAGAATTGTTTCCCCTTCCCCACCAACCCACAGAGCGCTGAGCTGAATGTTTCTTTCGCCAAACACTCCGCGGCCGCACTGATTCATCAGCAGCCCGCTGATGCTGATCGATCATCGGAAATAAGCCGCTCGCTCTTTAACAATCCAAACAGGGAGCGCCGCGCCGCAGTCGGACCATCTCATCGGGTGGAGGAAGAGGAGGGAGGAGGCGACCCGCGTTGGATAACATCGGCGCACTGCAGACAGGGCTCTGCAGTCAGCAGCCGAACCGAGCCCGAACCGCAAGGCCATATCAAGACGACGGCAACACATGCAATGCTGTGACGCCACGCCGCGCCTCGCCACGGTCATTACGCGCACTCGCCACCACCGCGGCGTGCTTAATCCGGCCGAAACAGGCGCGATCAGATCTGAGAGAGGGGCTGGATGGGCTGGAGGATTAACCGGGCCACGGGCTGCGGTCGGGTCGGAGCCGCGCCTGGCGCTGGGCCGGGCCGGACCCGCGGCCTTCATGCAGCCGCGGCGTCTCAACCGCGCTGTTGTTCAGAAGGTCAATTTTTAGGCGGTTCGACTTTAAAAGGCGATAAGTATACGGTATATACGTGCTACGAAAAATCGCGCTAAAAAAGTGAGGAGCTTGACAAACAGCAAGGGGGTCTACTTAATTTGCACTGCGGTCAAGTTAAACATTTAAAATTAAAAATAAAAAAAATAAAAAAAAATTAAGAGAGAGACAAAAGAAAGAGGAAACACCTCATGGCTGTAATGCTTGACGTGAACATTTCTGCCGTGCAATCGTAGCAGCCAGGCTTATTTATACACTGAGACTGTTATTCTCATCCCGGAGCCGCACGCCAAGCTGCGGCCTGTCGTGTCGCGTCGTGCTTCCGAAACCGCAGAAAAGCCCTCTGGTCCGGGCATGGCCGGCCGGCCGCAGGGACCATTAGTGGACACCAGAAGAAGGACTTCCCCCCGTTTTCGTTTTTGTTATTGTTTATTTTTTTTTTTAATAATATATTTTTTTGTTTTGTAATGCCTTCAGGTTTTGTAACATGCACGTTTCGGTACTTACGGGAGCCTCGGCTCTCCTCCACGTCCAGGATGATGTTGGACTGACCCGTCTCCACCTCGCAGAGCCCTGGAAAAATAACAAAAGGAGATCAGAACCGAGGAGATACAGGCTTCAAACAGCGAGGCGCCAGCCCCGCGCCCCTTTGGCGTTGGAAATAGAAAAGAAATGACTCTCATTTGACAAATTAGGAGGTGCAATTTTTTTCTCCTCTCCTGGAGGCATAACGCCGCCTCACTCGCGATATAAATCATGGAGATTGGAGCAGACGCTCCCTGCGGGAGTTGTAATTAGCTCCCCCTCCACCACTCGGCGTCCCGGCCGCGCTAACTCACGCGTTATCATATCTATTCTTGTGAATATTTTTTCCTTTTTTTTGCCCTCTTTTGCACCTCTACCAGCAAGGCCTTGGATCACGTGTCTACTTCTGAGTGATTCCAGCCAAGCAGCAGACACGGATACTGTGTGAATGTATTCCGGGCCACAACACGCCTATTTCTATGCTTTTTGCCATCAGAGCCGGTGAGCACGCGAACAATACACGCGGGGAGAAGACGGCCGCCACACCGCGCCACGCCGCCGGACTGACGCAATGTTCTACGGATGGCCACCTCATGTCACGGACTCCGAAAATAAAGCGCTCGTCATATCTGTCCGCGGCCAGTCTCGAAAAACGCTGGCACACGATACAAACTGCATGAAATTTAATATTTGCCGTCAGCGCGGCGCTTTACAAATGACTTGGACTGCCCATAGCCCTTGACCTTGGTGCGGTGCGGCGCGGTGCGGCGCGGTGCGCGGCCTCGCCGCCGCCGTCCATCCCGCTGCGGGATTTTTGGCTCAGGAGATCAATCAACCGCAGGGCAGCAGTGGCGGGCGCCTCTCCGAGAGCCATTCTCCTCAGCACCCCCACCCCCCCCGCACGCGCCTTTTAAAAAGAACAAGAAGAAGCACCGAAGTAAAAAGACATAATCTATACCTCCCTGCAGGCGGGGCACCACCTCCCTCTCCTGCCTCTCATGGGAGCGACAAAGGCGTGATGCAGTAATTAAAACAAATAACGAGAGGGGCGTCATCAGCACACGGGGAGAAGGACCACCCGGCAGGCTTTATATAAAGTATCAGACTGCTCATGTCCGTGAAATGCAACTCATGGCGACGGGGCGGGGCGCGGCGGCGGTGCACTATCAAGTGCTAACTCCCAGCATGCACGGCTACCGGCTCCGGCTCGGCTGCTGCTGCTGCTGCTGCCGCCGCCGCCACCATTAACGCCGTTGCTTCAATTACGTTTTAATACTCGCGTTAATGGACGTCATACGGCGTTTCTCTCTCTCTCCAGTTGTTCTCTACTTACTAGGAGTACGTGCGGCAGGCACGTAGTTGCTGAGCGAAGTGTAAATGGAAAAATGAGGGACGGTTTCAACCCAACCGCCGTTTTGGTAGGCAACCTTCAAGTCAGTCAGTCAATTACGGAGGAAAAGGGGGGGATAGGGAGCAGAGGGGAGGGACATGGGAGTAGGAGGCAGGAAACATCTTTGTAGGGGGAGGGGGGGGCAAGCCACAATTACCCTTGCCGGTTCGGTGCCACTCACTGTGAAGTGGTAGGTGTCGAAAGACGCCAAATTTTTGGCATTCATGAAAAACACAGTAATTGGCGAAAAACGCCAAAATTTGACATCGATTGATGCCATTTTTTGGCGTCTCGTGAACACCAGAAATTTGGCGTCTTTTGATGCTAACAGTTTACAGTACTGGTCCCCGAACCCACCGAAAGACATTCTAGGCGTAGCACCACTATAGCACAGGTATGATAAGCACCCCCTCGGAGAGTCCTCCTGAAGTCAGAAGTCCAATACAACCCGATGGGATCGCCTTCAAAATGCGGTTGTCCTTGTGCGGGGACATCTGGACACCCATCCAACCTAACCTAAACCACCTGTCCATGCAAATTATTATATTTTTTATTGTTTTTTTCTTTTTTCTTTTTTTTTGGAAATATAAATAAAGTAATAAGCGCGAGGGAAATTTGGTGCTGGTGTTGCCCTACAGGAGATAGCGGATTTTACTGCGCCGAGGCGGGTAGGCAACCTATTGCGCACTGTACTTCCAAGTGCATACCATGGCAGGCATGCACTTCCTAATGCATACTTTGAAGTGCACATTAGGATCAGTGTACTAAGTTGACTGTTGGTTTTGCAGTGTATGATTTAAAAAGACATTGCAAGTAATATTGTAACAGAGGCCAGTAACTTTAAAATACAAGCAAGACATTCACAAAGATGCTCGGGACCTTTAAATGATGAGGCGTATTTATTTTGAAATGAATGTCGACTATTAAGGATAGAATCAAAACAATTGTGCCATTTCAATGGTTATATGGCTACATAGTAATAATAAGTATGCACTTCAATGTTTTAGAAAGACTGTTTTAACGTTAACACTCCTGGCATAACTAATATATTACAAGTTCGGTCTCTCACCTAAATCCTATCGACAGTATCGCCCCTAATATTTGTAAGAGTCAAATCTCATTAAAATAACCATGTTTTCAAAACAGTTTTTTTCTCTATCAATAACTTTGTGGAGTGACCTTTCTTCAATCTGAATTCATAGGCATAACGGATCAATGAGTAAGTTTTGGTAAACACATAATGTAGCTTGATCAGAAATCGTATCATTGGGAAATACGGAGTAGGTTAAGAACAAAATGATACAAAATTCACCAAAGTAATACCCAAACTCTTTTCTTGTTTCTTGTTAGGTTTAAACCACACTTTTATATATTATCTTTAGTAGAATAATGAGACACCAAATATTCAGTTTACGATTAACAAACTTATTATTCTTTTTTATTACAAATGCCTATTGTTGTACGTCAAAAATGGGCACACTTCCTCTAATACAATGAAACATCCACACCTCACTAAAGAAATCGTTCAGCTGGGGTTAACTTGTGGTGACTCAATAACAAATCAATACGCTGGGGAATCAAGCAAGGATTCAAAATGGAATTAAACGAAATATAAGGAAATCATACTGCTGTTAGTAACTCACACTTGTCAGGCCATGGGATTACCTAATTTCAATACTCAGACCATACTCTAATGTTCACCGAACAGTTTCACAGCTTCAGTGTAAACAACATTGTCTATGTTATTTGGTTATGTCACTCACTCACCTAGGAAGAACACAACAAAGTTTCATCGATACTGGCTATCATTTCAGTAGTCCGTGACGTTCATTTCACAAATCGAACGCAATAAAAAGTATTTTGAGGCACTACCCATCTCACTCCTCCCCAAGCCACAGACGTAAACAAACAACAAATCACTCGAACCCACACTTCTACACAATGACGACACTTGATACTTCGTGCAGCGACGTCCGCATCCTTAAAAGCGACTTCAGACTGCATATTACGTGAAAAGACTATTAATGATCATTTAATCATTTGTTTGAATGCTGTGAAAAACTGAGGTGGGATTCGGCTGGGCTGGGCGGCTGGCGGCCGATGTAGTTCCGCGCCCTGCCGCTAGATGGCGCCAGCCAAAGACGGCGGCTGCAGCCAACATACTAATATTGAAACTTCCAATTCAAATAATTCGTTCCAAAATTTCAAACTCAATCGATCAGAAAACCATGGTCAGATTAAGTTGCGCTGTAATTAGTAGATCACGACACACATTCGTTTATAACGATATCTTCTGTAGTTTCAGAGGAGAAGAGGCTAGGATGCACGGACGGACAGACGGACTCACGACCGACTACACGCTTGGGTCCCGTGCTGGGGATAGCTTCGCTTCGCTCAGCGATTATTTTTTGTTGTATTCAATGCACGCATGGCGGGTGATAATTTATGTATTGGTTGTCCAAGTGCACATGCAAGCGGTGAAATAAAATCGTTCTCCGGATTTGAAAAGAAAGCGTGCATATATTCTCCGGTATTCTATTATTCCCAATTCTTATCCGATCGCGCAGAGGGATTCCTCTCGGTTCGTGCTAAACAGTGCAGCCACTTGCTCGCACAGCCCTCCCCTGGGGAATGCTACCGGGTGTACGCTGCTTTGTTACTGCCTACGGGACTCCTTAACTGTGGTTAGCAGATGCTTCACGGGCTCGGTACCCGCAGCGCGCGCGCGCACACACACACACACACACACACAGACGCACAGCACACACACACACGCACAACCTCACTCACGGACATGCAGTGATCGCGCACACAATATCTTATTCAAGCATTCAAGCGCGCCAACCTATTATTTTGCACGTTATTTGCTCCTGAAGGAGACGCCTGGGATGGCCTGGCCTGCACCGCTACCGCTAGCTGCTCAGCTGCCGCGCCGCTACCGCATGGTACTGTGCTGTGCGTGCGAGTGTGTGTGTGTGTGTGAGTGTGTGTGAGTGTGCTAGTGCGCGCCGGCGCTGCGCTGCCTGGAGTGCGAATAACCGAATGGGCTGTTACTCGCACTCCGAACGGTGCCGTCCAGCCCGGCCAGACATTAACACACGTACGCACCGGTGAACGGGGGGCGGGGCGAGGGGCGCTGCATAGCGCGGCCCTAACGCCATAGCGGCTCGGCATGCAGCAGCCGGTAAGTCAGGATAACAGCGCCCCAAAGTGCTGCAGACGGGACGGGCGCCGCCGCGTCGCACCACCGCCGCTAAAAACTCGAGCAGCACAGCCGCGCGGCAGGGTGATTCCGGACAGCGTTTTGTTGTGCGTCCTCTCTCTCGCTCCTCATGGCCATGCCTCATGCTCCATGAGTGTGACAAGGTGAGAGAGACGAAACCGCTATGCGGAATCACCCACCAGGGCGGCCGCGGGCCAGGGCGCGGAGCTGGGGCTACCACGCTGGAGCGATATGAGTGTCGTGTAAAGCTCGATGTAAAGTGTAAAATAATTTCTTTGGCTTTTTATTATATATATTTTTTAATTTTTTAAAAATTTATTTTCTGTTTTGATTTTTCAAGAGAATAGTAAAAATTTCTGACACTTTTTGATAAATTTTGATTTTACTCTCATCATTTCTGACTGTTTCCATTTGTTTTTCAGTCTTTTGTTCATTTGTTCTCGACTTTTCGTATTTTTCTGTACCTTCCTTCTTATTTTTTTTCTTTTTTCTGTGAGGGGGGGGGGTGCGTACTCCCCTCGATTTCTGCGGGAAAGAGTAAAAGGGGAGGTGGGGTGGGGTGGCGTAGCAGAGCAGACCACGTGATGAAACCATGCGCCTGCGCCGCCCGAAAAATTGCGGCAGCAGCAGCATTCGACACTAACAGGGCGCCACCGTCACACCGCGCGCCGCGCCGCGTGCAGCCAGATGTGCGATGGTTCGCACGGATCGCGGAGTGGAGGTGGGTGGTGGGGTGGGGCGGGGCGGGGCGGGGTGCGGTGGGGCGGGGCGGGGTGCGGCGGGGCGTAGCCGACCGAGGCGATGCCGCCGCCGAGGGGTCAGCCTCCCGCCTTCTCCTTCTCCACCTCCGCTTTGGGAATTACCGTAAAAAAGAAGAAAACGGACGTGGTGGTTGGTCTCAATTTGGGCCGCTCTAGTGAAGCCAATGCGTAATGGGATAGGAGGAAGGCGGGGCGAGGCGGGGCGGGGCGGGGCGGGGCGGGGCGGGGCGGGGCGGGGCGCGGTGGCGGCCAGGCTGGGGGCCGGGCTTATCACGACCCATGCTAATGGCCGCTCGGCTCTGCGATCACGACAAAGTCTATCGCTATCGGAGTTTAACTTTTCTCCACACAGTTGAAAAGCGAACGTTGGCCAGGCCACATACCGGCCTGCAAGGTCGCCTGTACACGTACATTGACAATACGAAACTATAAAGAAAAGCCTCGGCTGCTTTTAATTACAGAAAGATTCCTCTTATTCCATATTCCCCCGTCTCCATGACACGAGCTAGAGTTTACGAGGGCTACTCACCAGGTTTGGCCGCTAAGCTCGGTCCGACGCCCACGACCACGAAGAGGGCCGCCACCAGCGGCCACGCCGCCCCCGCGGGGGCGTGGTGCGCCTGCCTCATTCCTGCGAACAGAAAGAAAATGTCGCGCTTTAGCACATCGTTAGGACCCCACCGGACAACACCGCCGCGCTGTAAAGCTGTGAGCGGCAGGACAACCTTTAGCCTTCAGTCTTAAAAAAACGGGTGAAGCAGTAGGACCTTCGGGTGTTGACAGTGGAGTACAAGCCATAGCAGCATGGCTGGAATACTAATCCGATAAACTCCCCTAGACGTTTGTTGGGCCTTGCAGGGATCATGCAGCAGCAGCAGCAGCAGCAGCAGCAGCAGCAGCAGCAGCAAAGACAACGCTCCGCTCCGCTCGACCACCGCGCCCTCACAACCCGTCCGCCCGAGCGCTACGCTAACTCGGTAAACGATGTCAAATCAATCAAGACCAATCGCCGTTTACTCGGCGGCTCGGCTCCGGCCGGCAGTTTGGTCGCGGTAATGAGAGACCCAAGCACAGCCGCGCTCCGACCGGAGCGAGCCCCGGCCCGGCACTCCTACCTAACCCCATCCCGGCCAGTCCTCGTTTCGGCCCATCTGCGTGATAGGCAATTCCTGTCGATGCGTCCAATTCGGACGGATTCCTCTTATTCTTTACGGAAACGGGTTCCCAACAAACTAAGGAAACCGCTCTCTACCTAGCAATCTGCCGCAATATTATCATATTCATATCCCTCGCTTTTTTTATTTTTTTATTTTAAGCTGCCGCGTGTTCTTTTCTTTCTGAACAAAACCGCAGGCGAAAAATAGGACAGAAACACGAAGCAAATCATCGCGATTTACCGTAAATAATCGAACTGGTGCGAGTAGAACGGGGTTAAGGCAGGTGTCCGACAGCAATGCCGACCTGTACGTTATTACTAATGTATCACAATCATCATCACCAGCCATATATACTGCCATCACGTCTTATCGCCATAAAACCTTTCAGGCGGTGGACCACGCAGCCGCGCCGCCATCGTCAGCACAAGTCGCCATCACCGCGCAGTAGTGCTGGCCGACAACGACAACCACGGCCATCAGCAGTCAAGGGATGGGAGGGGACACAGCCGCACCACGGCGGTGAGATTACCCGGCGTGATTTTATAGTTTATTCAGCGGTATTGTGTGGAGACGACCCGGCAGCGGCGGCGCGGAGCAGAGACCCGCCCCGCCCGCGGTGTTTGAATAAGAACCCGCCGCTACAATGCTCACGCATGCACTGAAAAAAACAACAACATATTAGATGGATAGGCACTTAGTGAAATATTAGCTACCTTAGCTAATTTTTTGCTAAACTGGAAAACGCCCGATCTGGTAGCCAACGACGGTAGTCGCTTGGTCCGGACAAATTAAGCTGTGGGAGATAATATTTTCAGCTGGTGCCATGTTGGCTCTTAGCGAATCTTTTTCCTTCTTTTTTTATCTATGGACTTTTGAGCGTCAACGTGAAATATTAGGATGACGTCGCGAAGCCATACATGCGCATAAATATGGTGCGGATTCGCCGCGCGCGCTTGGGTAGTTAGGTTCCCACACACGACCTCACATCGGGTGACGCCCAAAGTACCGGCAGCAGGCAACAGCAGCAGCAGCAGCAGCAGCAGCAGACAAGTAGCATAGGGATGGCCTGTTCGACCAAAGAGACAAGCGTGCAGCGCCATCCAGAAAGGACACATCACGCAGTCGGACCACAACACAGCTCTCGTCCCGTCCCATCTGCTCCACCCACGACCCCGCCCCACCAGTGTCTTCCGCAGACATCACACACCGCACCCGCACCGTTGCAGCCACGCGCGCGCGCAAAAACGATCGCGCCAGGGCGTTCCACGGGGCGTTCCCACGCGCACTGCGCCAGCTGCAGACGATATCGCCGGCGATAAGAGCCCTCCTGATGGTCCTAGAGCACCGCACGCTGGCAGCAGTGCAGCGGAGGTGGAGGTGCCACTACGGGGCGGGGCGGGTAGTACTCGCTGCCGCACCCGCACGTCCTCGGCGCCCTCCTGCGATAACGGGAGGAAAAGAGTGTGGCGTCTGTCACATGCGGAGCCATGCGAGGTGAGGAGGAGGAGCCATGAGAACCGGGCCACAGGGACACCCGCGGGACACCTGCGGGACACCCGCGGGACACCTCGCCCCGGCATGTGGGACGCGAGTCACACACACGGCCCCACTGGGCTGCGAAGCTGCGGGCGGGCGGGGACGGGGAATCCCCAGGGAATTCGGAAACAAACGACATCGCAGCGACGATCAGCGGAAGATCTTTTTGTTGAAAAATAGGCTGAGATTGCTAGAAAAATATGCTCGATTTGGCAATTTTTTTGTTGTACATCTGACGTATAATTATTTTTGGTATTTTTTTTTTGTAAGCAGGCATTAGAAATTTTTTTAAGGGGGTGATGAAATGCAGACGTTGATTTATGAGCACAAAAATATAACTGGGTATTGTTTTCACCCAGACCCACCGCGCTAGTCGCGTCCCCGTCGTACTCAACGGAATTCGCGTGCGTCAAGCAAGGCTACGACCAAAATCATAGATACTCCCACCATAATTCATGGGTGGCTGAATGTACTCGTAAAAAATAAAATGCATTCGAACAATAAAACTAAAAAAAAATTATTACCGACGGGGAATGCAAATCCCACACGCGTTTATTCAGGAAATCTCCCTGAGTTTGAGCAGTGGGTGACTGTGGTCGGCCCTTCGCCTTCCCCTCGAGGGGGGTCCGTATCCGAGCGGAACCAAGGAGACCCAGCGGGTGCAACTTTGCTCCGCCCCGCCCCGCCCCACCACACCCCGCCCCACCCTTACCCAGCTGGGCCGCTGCAGCACTGCACCGGACAGCGCCGGGCGGGGCGGGGCGGGGCGCGGGGCGTGGTCGGTGAGGGGCTCGCCTTGAGCGCCCCTGCCCCTACCGCCCCTCCCATCCCCACCCGTCCCCGGCACACACCCACACCGCGCCAATGTCACCGCTACAGACTATACAGACGGCCGGGCGCCGGGCCGGGCCGGGCCGAGCCGGGCCGAGCCGCGGCCTTCGCTCCTACAGGACATTAGAAAGAAACACTACGACCGGGCTGAACATGTGTGATGGCTGCCTCGGGCGAGTGCGACCGAGAGAAAGAGATATCCAGCCGATCAGGTGAAACAGAGAGAGAGAGAGAGAGAGAGAGAGAGAGAGAGAGAGAGAGAGAGAGAGAGAGAGAGAGAGAGAGAGAGAGAGAGAGAGAGAGAGAGAGAGGGAGAGAGAGAATTGAATTGAATTGAATTGAATTTGATTGTTTATTAAAGTCTTGTAAAATAGGATGTGGGACACCCCGTTACATCACAAGACTGATACAGTCAACGCTTGTAGCACATCGTGCCAAATAAAGCATAATAGTGTAATTTATACATATTTTTTCAATAGGACAATTCTCATGTGTTTTTTAAAGGTAGCAGTTTTAACATTTACAGAGGTGATGATATCAAATTCGTTCCATAACTTGGAGGCAGTGATATGAAATGAGTTGGCATAAGTACATGTACGGTGATTTGGTATTTGCATTACATTTTTGAGAGAGAGAGAGAGAGAGCGAGACGGGGAAATGCGCTGACTTTTCCCTCCCTGCTCCGCTCCACCCGTGCGTTCGACGTGTCCCTATCTGCTCCCGCGGGCCGCGAGAGGGTCAAGGACTGTATCAGCGCGCCCCCCGCGGAATGCAACGAGCAGCGGCAGCCGAGCAGCTGGCTCGAGCAGCAGAGAGCGACCACGACCACTCGTTTCTCTCCCCGCAAATATTCCCACCTCTTCCGATTTCTTCTTTTTCGCTGTGGATGGCCTCAGGGATACCCTTTAGGAACATACTGCCTGGCTATGGCGCAGGACGGAGCGCAAGGTGTGTAAGTGTGTGCGTGCGCTGATACCGAGGGGTAAACAACTCTGAATTCGGTGTACAAATTTCGTGAATTTGAATTGAATTTGTCTGAATTGAATTGAATTCGTTTTGAATTAGCTTTGAATTTTTTGAATTTATTGCGAAGTTTTTTTTTGAAATGAGTGTGATCTTTTTGTGAATTTACTTGAATTCGTTTTAAATTCGGGGATGCCCCAGAAAATACACGCAGATCTGATCCAAATTATTCTCTCAATTACATGATGAAATAGGATTTTTAGTAAATTATTGTGAATGATTTCTATTTATTCCAAATTATTGGAAATTAACTTGCAACTGCGCAAAATAATCATAATTATTTCAATTATTTTTTAAAACTTTTCAGAAACAAATTTTGCTCTGCAATTGAAAGAGTGGCGTGAAAACATGGAAAATTTTTGCGGCAGTAAACCTCCCGAAGGAGGTTGCGGTTCCCGCCAGGCACAGGGCTTTTACCCCCTGTGGCAGCCAACTGCTTCGGTGTTCCATGGGAACCGGCGCTTTGCTGACTGCGATCCTATCGCGCAATTCGACAGATTTGATCCCCGTACCACCATTGGCCTACCCCTAGAGGTACGAGCGGTGTCAAGGGCGTTAGACTTCCTGATCCCAGTTTCAGAGGCCTTACCTCAGAGGGGTACGCGGGATTCGAACCCACAACCCCGAGTGCCGACACGTAGCCAGAACAGGAAGCGACCCAACGCCCAGAGCCACCGAGCCAACGGCGGTGAGACGTGTTTAACTTCTATTTGACCTGCCATCCAGCTGCGGCCAAAGGGAATGTCAAGCGCGAAAAAACACTTTCCCGAGTGGGAGTCGAACTTCGGACCACTCGGTTCGGTGTTGCGCGCTCTACCAACTGAGCCACGACGCCACGATGTCTGTAGAGTGCGACGGGTTCGAGTTGTATTTGCCCTGTCCTCCTGGCTGGAGGCTGCAGGATACGCGGCAAATACGGCTCGAACCCGTCGCACTGTACAGGCATCGTGGCGTCGTGGCTCAGTTGGTAGAGCGCGCAGCACCGAACCGAGTGGTCCGAAGTTCGACTCCCACTCGGGAAAGTGTTTTTCGCGCTTGGCATTCCCTTTGGCCGCAGCTGGATGGCAGGTCAAATAGAAGTTAAACACGTCTCACCGCCGTTGGCTCGGTGGCTCTGGGCGTTGGGTCGCTTCCTGTTCTGGCTACGTGTCGGCACTCGGGGTTGTGGGTTCGAATCCCGCGTACCCCTCTGAGGTAAGGCCTCTGAAACTGGGATCAGGAAGTCTAACGCCCTTGACACCGCTCGTACCTCTAGGGGTAGGCCAATGGTGGTACGGGGATCAAATCTGTCGAATTGCGCGATAGGATCGCAGTCAGCAAAGCGCCGGTTCCCATGGAACACCGAAGCAGTTGGCTGCCACAGGGGGTAAAAGCCCTGTGCCTGGTGGGAACCGCAACCTCCTTCGGGAGGTTTACTGCCGCAAAAATTTTCCATGTTTTCACGCCACCCTTTCAATTGCAGAGCAAAGTTTGTTTCTGAACAGTTTTAAAAAATAATTGAAATAATTATGATTATTTTGCGCAGTTGTAAGTTAATTTCCAATAATTTGGAATAAATAGAAATCATTCACAATAATTTACTAAAAATCCTATTTCATCATGTAATTGAGAGAATAATTTGGATCAGATGTGCGTGTATTTTCTGAGGTCATTCCTTGAATTCGCTTGAATTTGTTTTGAACTCGTTTTGAATTCGCGTGAATTATTTTTGAATTCGCGTGAATTAGTTTGAATTAGTGTGAATTTTGAATTAGTGGTGTACATCAGAATTCGGAGTTATTTACCCCTCGGCTGATACGAGTAATGAGAAGGAAGGGGGGGGGGGGGGGGTACCGTTCGCTTCGGGGCGCGGGGCGTGGCACCGCGAGGACGGCGGCGCCTGGTGTATCCGCGGTTAGATGTGCACCCCACCCCGTCACACCGCAATACCACCACCGGGTGCGCACGCACTGCTGCAGGGAGAAACCTAAAGGCGTTTCGCGCAGGAGCAAAAGGGCGTGTGAGGAAAAATACATCGTGCGCTGCTTTGCTTTGAAAATTCGAATAAAGCCACGACATTTCCGAAACGGTCTACTCGCCTTATCTTGCGGTTTTTATAGAGGCTCTCATAGGAAAGCGCCTGGTGGACAGGCAGCCCCGCCGAGCAGGACCGCTGAACGGGTTGGCCTATCCCACAGGGGCCTGAGCCAAGAGAGGAGCGAGCGCTCCCAGCGGTCCACTCCGTCTCGGCCGAGCTGGTGTCAGAACCAGCAGAGGAGAAGGAGAAGTAGGAAGGGGAGGCAGGGAGGAGGAGGAGGAGTAGGGAGGGGGGGGGGGCAGAAGGATAAGAACAAGGAGGAGGGGGGGGGGAGGAAGAGGATGCACCTCATTTCGCTGACCAGTTCGCGTGCCAGCAAATAAATGTACCAGGCGCTCGGCGCGCATACTCGGGTCGTCTCTTCATTACCCCGGACACTGTCGAGATACGGAGGACCGCGGAATGTCTAGTCGGGCCGGACAGAGCAGATCAGAGCCGCAGACGTCCGCCCGTCTGCTCGTCTGTCCGACGCGCAGCGAGGGTCTCCTGCACGTCCTGATCGTCCTGGGCTGCTGCCAAGCAGGAGGAGGGCGGCGGCGCCATGGCTGAAGAGGACAAGGAGCACCTCTTCCCCAACGCACTCCAGCGCAGCGCGGCTCCGTTCGGGTGCGCCGCAGGTCATCGCCCCGCCCCGCCCCGCCCCGCCCCGCCCCGCCCCGCCCCGCCCCGCCCCACCGCGCCGCGCCTCGTCGCGCTCGCGCTAACGACCCTCGTCATTGTGGCTGTCGATTGACTCGTCTGGCTTAGACCCACGGGACATGCCAATGGATCCTGCCTCAGATTTCACCTCCTCCTCTCTTCCCTCTTCTCGTCCTTCTCCTCCTCTCTTACTTCTTCTCTTCCTGCTCCTCCTCTCAGCATCTCTTCTGATCATCTCCTCACTCCCCCCTCCTTTCATCCTCTACCCCTCGTGCTTCTCGCCTTCTCCTCTTTCGCACTTCCCTCCCCCAAGCCCCTTCCCCTCCCCCATGCGCCACTCCTGCCTGGTACCCCCCTCTCTCCCCTTTCCCCTCACATCATTGTCGCCCCGCTGATCCCACTTGCCGGCTCCTATGCACCGACTGGTCCAGAGAGGCGAACCTTTGGAGGAAGGCGAGGAGGAGGAGGAGGAGGGACGTTGAGCTCACGAGGCATCAACAGAGAAAGTGCGAAAGGGCGGAGGGGTAGAGGGAGAGGAGGACTGAAAGGCGCGAGGAGGAGGAGGAGGATGTGGGGGGGGATCCCTCTTGTCCGTAGGGCACCGGCACCCGACGGCGGCAGCCCAGCCTGTGGGGAAAGCTCTCTTGCATGAGAGGAGCACATCGGGACAGGAATGTATGCCACATCGGCGCGGGGCGTGGCGGGGCGGGGCGAGGCGGGGCGGGGCGGGGCGGGGCGGGGCGGGGCGGGGCGGGGCGGGGCGGGGCGGGGCGGCTCAGCGAGGCAGAGAGGCACCACCGCGCGGACGAGCCGAAAGGGCAAGGAACCCGGCGGCGCTGCCAGCCAGGCAGGAGCAGCAGAGGAGTTTCGGAGGCGAGACAGACGAGGCAGCGGCGGCATACAAACAGCGCGCGCAGCGGCAGCAGCCGGCGCCGGCACGTCCACGGGGCATGCTCCCAGTCGCAGTCCCCGGCCCCGCCCGGCCCCGCCCGGGCGTTACTGTGGATCGCTCTGTGACGACAAGATCCGTCGCAATAACGCGCAGGGCAGCTGAAAAATGGTGGCGGCAGCAGCAGAATGATGGCGCCGGGCCGCGAGGGGTTATGCGGCGCCGGTCCGGAATGTCCACAAAGGCGACGGCTGCCGCGCCGAGCCCCGCGGGGAGCCTCGACGGCGGCCTATGATGGCAGAGCGGCGCGGGTGGCTGCATGGCACTGCTGTGTCCTCCGCACAGCAGCGATATTTCACGAGGGCGGGACGGGACGGCTCGGACGACACAGAGACACGACGACGACGACGACGATGCCATTTTCGTTCGTCGCGGAGCAACAGGAAAATTGCGCAACGGTATACAGCAGCTGTACTGCCCCTTACACCTCGCGGGAAGAGAGAGAGAGAGAGAGAGAGAGAGAGAGAGAGAGAGAGAGAGAGAGAGAGAGAGAGAGAGAGAGAGAGAGAGAGGGAGAGAGAGGATGCGACGCACCGTTAAATAAATTGTGACTGCGATTCCGTATCCCGTCCCGTGGCCTCCGCGCGGGGCGCACTCTCGGCGTTGACAAGCAGACCCCATAACCACCGCAGAAACTTGCAATTATCAGATGTCACAAAAAATATGAGGAAAGAAAACAACAAACCGAAAAATATATATTAAATAATAAAAAATAAATTTAAAAAAAATTAAAGAAAAGCTCAACCTGTAATACGACAAACTCAAGCATAAGTGGCAAAGGCAGTCAATCATTCCTGCGCCGTCGACGGAAATGCGGCGACATGCCGGCGCGGGCGGTTCAAACGCCGCCACCTGCACATCATTTCATAATCTCGTTCTCCCCCTCCCCACGTTTTTTTTTCCACCCGCACATTGGCTGCGCTGGACGCGTATGGCACATCAGGCGCGGCTAGATGGAGCACTTAGTCGGTCGACACATAAGGCGGTGCGGGGAATGCGCGCTCGCGGCTCAGAGAGGGGCAGTCCAGGACACCTGCCGCCCAGCTGCTGTGGAGCAGTGGGGCCTAACGGCACTCGCCCATAGTATATACATACACACACGCCGGCCGGCCGGGGCCGGGCCGCGGCTAGGCTCCGGGCCCCACCACGCCACGCCCCGCCACCCATGGCTACACACGGATGCGTGTGCAGCGGCCGGACTGCACTGGCCCCGGCCGGCCTGGCCAGGGCGGCATTGTGCTGGCCAGCCATAAATACACCGGCCAGTGCAGCTCAAACTAGAGAGAGAGAGAGAGAGAGAGAGAGAGAGAGAGAGAGAGAGAGACGGACAGTGCGGTCGCACAGCTCAAAACAGGGCGAGTGAGAGGGAAAGAGAGAGGCAGGGAGAGAGGGAGACCCGCCGAGAAGGACATGAATCGCGCGCAGAACAGAGAACAACATGCCTGCCTACCCGCAATGATAAAGCCGAGCTGAAAATTATCGCGCGCAGGTCCTCGAGAGCGCCTGCCTTGCGCGCCTCATGCCCAACTGTGTGCAGTGAAAGTAGCAAACCGTGTCCCGGGGGAGAGGCGAACACAACCGCGCGAGGTGTAGAGCAGAGTGTCCGCGAACCAAGAATTTTGCGGCCGAATGAAAACTCTTGTTTTGCGGCGGTCGCTGCCCGGAGGTCCGCCGCGCTGCGCTGGGGCCCGAGCGCCTCGGAGATAGGCCGCCCGGGCGCGCACGCCTGCTCCTCGGGTTTGCCTACGCTGCAGGCGACCCACGGCGACTCGCCCACCTGATGAGTAAATCAACGAGGGGTCCCCCACTCTCAAGGAGAATGTACAAAGACTTTCGGGAGTATTCGCGAGTATTGGCGAGTATCATGCGAGTTTTCCTTGAATTTTTTTCGCGAGTAATTGACGAGTATTCACGAATAATGGCAAGTAATTTTTTCGTGTATAATGAGTATTTAAGTGGTGGTCCCCTCGTAAATGAACCATTTTCCACGTTTATTTCGTTGCCGTGATTTAATTGTCATACAAGCCAAAGGATTAGATCTAAAAGTGAATTATCATCTTCTTTTGCTAACTATTTGCTATGAATGATGGCTAGCTTTTCGGTTGCCACCAGCAGAAACAAAATAGCTTATCTCGTTTGCTGAGCGCTCAAGTCATTCCGTTAGTATTTTCCCCTTTCACCGCCGCCACGGCACTTCTGACCGCACCATTGCACATCAGTAATAAAAGTAAATGAAACGAGATCGCTGGGAAGCGTTATCGGAGGAAACAGTGGAGATGTGGTCGCATGTCCGGGCCGAGCGGAACACACGTGTGTGGCGGGGCGGGGGGGCGGGGTGAAGAGGGGCAGGGCGGCTGAAGCGGAGGCCGCTGCTGCCTGAATGGCTGAGCGGCAAACGGTTCCCGCCGTATTTACGACACGGGGCGGGGCGCGGTGGCCGCGAGTACCTGCCCGCCAAAGTGCTCTACCATGGCGCCGACAGCGAGCACCGCTTGTCGTCGTAGAGGAAGTTTGACGAAAAATTAAACACGAAATCACCGATTATCACACGTGTGTTTCCCAACGCAATGCAGAGACAAGTACTGGACAGCGGAGGGCCTCGGGAGCCGAGCCGAGATTCAATGCCCAGTGGAGAGCACCGCCCCGAACAGCGCCGCCACGCCGCTCTAAAGCACTCCCTCTCGCTGCTGCGGCCGAGACTTGAGCTTAGGAGCGACGCACTCAAAATGAATTTCGATCTTTTCTTTTCTCTCTCCTTTCTTTTTTGGTCTTCACGGGCCCCGAGGTGTCCATCCACCACGCTAAGAGAACAGCCTTTTGTCCGGCGTAGCGCGGCGTGGCGCGGCGTGGAGGCCAGACGAGGCAGGGCGGGGCGTGGCGGGGCGCCGCGTCCACCCACGGTAGCCGTGGCCTTGGCGGCCGAATTAGAGCAGCCTTTCATTCTCCTCTCACTACTCCCCTTCCCTTTCCGTCTGAAAATAAGCCCGGCGGGGAGAGAAGGAGGAATACGGTTCACTCTACCATCACAACTGACTACTTCCAGGGGAAGTGGCTGGCCGAGACTGAAAAAAAATTGACCGGAATTGATTTCCCTGTTGATTGGCAACTTGAAAACAACGTCGAAAATAAAAAGTGAGGGAAAGGAAAATCTTTGAAAAAAGCAAGAAAAAATAACAACAATGTCATACTGTAGAATGCAGAACAAGTGCCGATACGGATGCGAGGTGGGGGTGGAAGGGTGGGGCCCGGAGCCGAGCCCGGCGGGCAGGGTATACGACAAGGAGGATTAGAATAAAATTAACCATCGAACGGTATCGTCATGTGGGTCGCGGCTGCCCCGCCCCGCCCCGCCCCGCCCCGCCCCGCCCCGCCCCGTCCCGTCCCGCCAGCCGGAGCTCAAGCGCAAAGGCTGGTATGCCCCCATTTTATCGGCTCCTTTAAATCACGTATGCCGCGGCAGCAGCGCTCCTCTGGGCGGTGAGGCGAGAGGGAAGCGGGTATAGGCAAAGCGGGTAGAGAGAGGAGAGGAGCGGAGGGCCTTATCGAATCAGCGTATGCAAACATAACGGGGGCCGGGCCGGGCCGGGCCGGGCCGGGCCGGGCCGGGCGCCTAACTGAACACACTCGCCGCCTTCTAAGTACCCACACCGGAACGGGGCAACGGCTGCAGTTGCAGGCCGCTGCCGGTGCCGCAGCCGCACGCCCTCACCTACACATTTGACTGATTTAACCGAGGGGGAAACAACTCTGAAATTTTTGTGCACCTCAAAATCCTGAAAAATAAAATTAAGGAAAAATTCAGAAAATTTCAGAAAAATTCGAAAAAAAAACAGAAGAAATCAGGAAAATTTACAAAAATGCACTCAAACCCAGATAATTATAGAAAAACTCAAGCAAAATTTTACAAAAATTCACAAAAAGTTTCACAATATTTGTACACTAAGTCAACGTTGTTTCCCCTTTGGATTTAACGCATCAGCAACAAGATTTACAAATAAATAAATGCAAAACACACAAACGTAAATACACATAAGCCATTTAAAAAAATAAAATAAAGAAACTCGCTCATTGTATTTTGAACTTACCCGCGGCGAGTTGGTCCTGCCGCCCGCTGCGCCTGCTGTGGCGCGCTCCCCGACGCCAACCTCCACCGCCTCCTCCACCTCGTCCCCGCGGAGGCCGAGGCAGATTACATTCTGGTCATGGTCCTGCAACAGACAACGCAACCCGATATAACCACGAGTGAATTCACAAGACAAACGATGGATGTTGGCAGGGGGTAAAAAACGAAAGACGAAAGATGTTCCGCCTGAGAACGAGTCCGCGTGCGGACAGAGCAGAACGGCCTATGGCCCGGGCGCGTGCCCGTGAGCCCGTGTGCACTACAGGGCGGGCTCTCTGTCTGCCTGTCTCTCTCTCTCTCTCTCACACACACACACACACACACACTCCGCTCAAGGGGCGTCGAGAGTCAGATTAAGGATAGAAGCAGCAACAGCAGCAGCCGCTCTACGAGTCAACCCCCGCCAGATAATCCGGTGAAAATTCCCGCGAAAAGAGGCAGAAGGGTATCTTCCATACACGCGAGAGATCACATTTTGCCTCGTAGGTAGGCGGAGATACCCGTCTGCTTCACAAAGGTGTAACCAAAGGGAATTTTTGCCTATGTATCCGGAAACATTGCTTCGGATTCACTCTGCTCCATGCACATATGGGTTTTATCCATCTTTGCCGGGCTGGTCAGATCGAGTGTTCACACGAGCGCCACTGGCCATAACATAAGCACACACATGCACACAAGTGTACACACGTGTACACACGTGGACCGTGGACACGCGTGCACACACGTCCGCAGTGGGAAGTGACGCGCCGGGAGAGGACGGCAACGGGATGGTACTGCGATCACACCACCGAGATACGGATTTACTTCAAGTGACGAGGGGGAGGGGAGAGGGGGGTATGGCCATGTTCGTGATGCCCACGGGCCGGCCGGGGAGGCGCGCCAGAGCATTCCAAAGCAGCAGCAGGAGGGCAGCGCGGGGCGGGGAGGGCCCGCCGGGGACCTAGCAGGGCCCGGAGGGCGCGGCAGCATCGACGGCGTCCTGGGCGGCAGCCTGCTCCCCCCCCTCCTCCTCCTCTGCCTTCCATGCGGCACACGGAAGGTGCCGACTCGGCTGCATACCCGCCACCACCCACCACCCCGCTCAACAACAGGTTGCTCTCCGAGACCTCATTCTAGCGCACGCTGCACCGCCGCCGGCCGGCCGGCTCAGCTCGGCCACCGCGGCTCACCACCGCCTTGTGACTAGCAGCAGCAGCCCCGCCTTAAAAGGCTGCGGACGATATGAGCTGGGTAGGGCAGCCGTCTGATTCCGAAGATCGCTCTCGTGCCTCCGTCCTTGTCGCACCTATGGCGGTGCCCTACGTAGGTGATGGCAGGGCCCCCACGAGTGCGACAAGGACGGAGGCGCGAGAGCAATCTTCGGAATGAGACGCAGCAGGGGCGGGGCGGGCCGCCCAGGTGCGGTGCGCGGTCGGTGGGCACGAGCGTGGACGACATGTCCAGTACCTCCCGCTGCTGCAGAGCGCTGCCGGAAGCCCCCCTCTCCCAAGGGCCCTCCTGCCCTGCGCTACCCTTACCCCGCTGCGCGCCAAACGGTAAGCCCGGGCGTGGCCGGCACAGCACACGTCCTCATCCAGCCCCACCCGGCCGCGTGGGCGGAACCTCTGGGTCCTGCGGCCCCGCCAGTCTTCCTTTCCTTATTCCTCCACCCTTTTCAGTATACCCTCCTCCCTCTCGCTCTCCGCTCTCTCACTCGCTCGAATTCTCTCCGCGCCCCGAACAACATCTCCTCTCTCCTCTCGCTCGCGCTCTGCGCGCCGATCGGACTCTCTGGACGGCTCTGAGCCGTTAGTTTCCGTAACGACCCGCGTCGCGCGGCGCCGCTCAGCAGCAGCAGCAGCAGCAGCAGCAGAAGCAGCAGCAGAGCAGCAGCAGCAGCAGCAGCAGCAGCCCAGCATCCCCGGGGCTGCCGGCGCCACGCCGCGCCACGCCGCACCGCACCAGCCTCGCGCCCAGGCATTTGGATCAGCGGGGTAATGATTTTCGTGATTGCATTTCTAATTGGTCGAGCAACAGCGGCAGGGGCAGCAGCAGCAGCAGCTTCTTACCCCAGCAGGCAGCCGGGCCGGGCAGGGCGGCAGGGAGACACGGACACGAAAGCTCCAATTAGCGTACAGCCCTGCTGGCTCAGGGAAGTTGGCTCCACCCTTACTGAAAGACCCATGTTTCTCCATACAGGTCGATTGTTCTCTTGATGTTCAACTCTGTTCAAGGGTCCCCAACTTTTGTTCAGAATTTTTAAAAAATGGGGGTGGGTTGCGCTAGGTTCACGCCAAAACACCCACGTATATTTTGACTCATATGGGGCTAAAATGGATGACTGATGACAGATCTCACGTTGTTCAACTACAGAGATGACTGTTCCGTAAGCAGAAGCTTCGGAACGACTTCGGCAGGGCCATGACATGCTGCCTCGCCCTCTCCTCTTGGCTGCCAGCATTTTCTCGCCCGAAAGTGACGGAACATGTGCGAACTAGGGGCGTAGCCAGGATTTTGCTTAGGAGGGGGTTCTGTAACGCAATTTGCCTACTTACAGGAGCAATGTACTGCAAGTTGCCTACTTACAGGCTGATGCCACTGCGGGTTTAGGGGTTTTGTGGCGGTAAGGGGTGTCCGGACCTCGTCAACACCCCTCTGGCTACGCCCCTGGTGCGAACATTACTAGGACAGGCCGCTTCGTACCACAAAACAGATGGAAGAGAACTGGAATTACTTTTAAGCGAACACTAACAAGTATTTTAGATTAAAACATTTCTCATTCCACGTGTCTATAGAATTGCTCATTCCTTTATAAAACTGAACTGTATAATTAAGTGCTCAACACGGTGAAACAAGAAGCTAGAACTTCAAGGACACTTTTGCCACATTCAAGGACCGTGCATCGGATCCAAGGACTGGTCCTTGGAAAATGGCCATTTTCGGGCTTTTTGACCGTTTTCAAGGACCAGTCCTCGAAAGTCAAGGACCAATCCTTGGAAGTCAAGGATCCTGAATGATGGACCCTCCGGGAGCGCCCTCCCGGAGGGCCCTCCCGGAGCGGAGCTTCGGAGCTTCGGAGGCAGCCCATGACGAACATCGCTCCCAGTGGGGAGGCGGGTGGGGGGCGGGGGGTCTGGCGGGACAGACCCGGGACAGACCCGGGACAGACCCGGGACAGACCCGGGACGGACCCGGGAAACCCGGGAGAGACCCGGGAGAGACCCGGGAGGGACCCGGGAGAGACCCGGGAGAGACCCGGGCCACCCACGAGCAACACACGGGAGGGGTCCGGGAGGGGGGTACGGGAGGGGTCCGGGTAGGGATACGGGAGGGGCACGGGAGGGCCACGGGGGGGTACCAAATAGGGTAGGTGGGACGGGCCCGGTTGGGCCCCTCCATGGGGCCCGGTTGGGCCACTCCATGGGGCGCCTTGGTGGGGCACGAGAAGGGCCCGGGCACCCCGGCGAGGCCGGCGAGGCGGGCGCGCCAGAATCGCGCCAGGATCGTTCCGTGACAGCCAGGTTAAGGCACGAGCGGGCCCCGGGAGGGGCCCGATAAAGCTGAAACCGGGCCCCTCCCGTGGCCTGCCCGGCCCTCGCTCTGGGTCGTTCAGCAAAGGGGTACCCCTTCCCGTAGGGGAGTAAAAGAACTCATTGGGATTTTCACTCGTGCCTTAACCTGTCCGTCACGGAACGATCCTGGCGCGATTCTGGCGCGCCCGCCTCGCCGGCCTCGCCGGGGTGCCCGGGCCCTTCTCGTGCCCCACCAAGGCGCCCCATGGAGTGGCCCAACCGGGCCCCATAGAGGGGCCCTACCGGGCCCCTCCCACCTAGTCTATTAGGTACCCTCCCGTGGCCCTCCCGTACCCCTCCCGTACCCCTACCCGTACCCCTCCCGTACCCCCCTCCCGGCCCCCTCCCGTGTGTTGCTCGTGGATTGCCCGGGTCTCTCCCGGGTCCCTCCCGGGTCTCTCCCGGGTCTCTCCCGGGTTTCCCGGGTCCGTCCCGGGTCTGTCCCGGGTCTGTCCCGGGTCTGTCCCGCCAGACCCCCCGCCCCCCACCCGCCTCCCCACTGGGAGCGATGTTCGTCATGGGGTGCCGGTTTATATCCCCACACACCGGATGTTTGCCTGTCACCTGGCCTCCCCATGGGTTTGCCTATACCCTGCCTCCGAAGCTCCGAAGCTCCGCTCCGGGAGGGCCCTCCGGGAGGGCGCTCCCGGAGGGTCCATCATTCAGGATCCTTGACTTCCAAGGACTGGTCCTTGACTTTCGAGGACTGGTCCTTGAAAACGGTCAAAAAGCCCGAAAATGGCCATTTTCCAAGGACCAGTCCTTGGATCCGATGCACGGTCCTTGAATATGGCAAAAGTGTCCTTGAAGTTCTAGCTTCTTGTTTCACCGTGAACCTTTAAACACTACATACTGTATAGAAGACATTCCAACAGTTGTAAGTGTGCATCGGATAAGTTGTGCACAGGGGCTGCGTGTAACAGACCTCCGTATTGCAAATATGGCACTCACCTGCTGTTCGCAAATTGTTCTCTTTTGTCCCGTCGCTGGTGAGAACATAATTCTCTGCAGGGTTAAATTAGGGAAGCATACCGTGCCAAGGCCCCGAGGAATAACCCAACCAACGCACAATTGTTCAGGCCCGAAAATGAGTTGTTCCTCTGTTGTTCTAAAGTGTTCCGTGCTACGAACACGAACAGCTGCTTCCTTAACATGGAGAAGATAGCTATTCAGATGGGTTAATACAGGACAGAGCCGTATGCTTATAAAAACCCACTATCCCTATTCCGTCGACAAATTTCACCTGTTCTCGTGTTGTTCTCTTTTGCTCCGTGACTGACGAGAAACAAATATTTAAGTGCAAGGTAGGCTAACCGTTGCACGGCCCCGGGGAAGAACCCAAACAACGGACAACTGTTCCGGCGCTGAATATAAATTGTTCTTCTGTTGTTCTTAAGTGTTCCGTGCTGTAAACAGCTTGTTCTTTAACATGAAAAGAATAACTATTTCATAGGCTTAAAACGAAACAGAGCCATACACTAATGGAAACCCATTATCCCTCAAACTGTTCTGTCGACCAATTTCACCTGTTCTCGTATTGTTCTCTTTTGTTTCGTCACTGACGAGAAACATATTTCGCTGCAAGGTAGGCAAACCGTTGCACGGCCCCGGGGAAGCACCCAAACAACGCACAACTGTTCTGGTGCCGAAAATGGATTGTTCCTCTTTTGTTCTAAAGTGTTCCGGGCCATGAACAGCTTGTTCTTTAACATGAAAAGAATACCTATTTCATAAGTTTAATACAAAGCAGCCGTACACTAATGAAAACCCATTATCCCTCAAACTGCTCTGACGACCAATTTCACCTGTTCTCGTATTGTTCTCTTTTGTTCCGTAACTGAAGAGAAACATATTTCGCTGCAAGGTAGGCAAACCGTTGCACGGCCCCGGGGAAGCACCCAAACAACGCAAAACTGTTCTGGTGCCGAAAATGGATTGTTCCTCTGTTGTTCTAAAGTGTTCCGGGCCATGAACAGCTTGTTCTTTAACATGAAAAGAATACCTATTTCATAGGCTTAAAACAAAACAGAGCCGTAAACTAATAAAAACCCATTATCCCTCAAACTGTTCTGTAGACCAATTTCCCCTGTTCTCGTATTGTTCTCTTTTGTTCCGTCACTGAAGAGAAACATATTTCGCTGCAAGGTAGGCAAACCGTTGCACGGCCCCCGGGAAGCACCCAAACAACGCACAACTGTTCTGGCGCCGAAAATGGATTGTTCCTCTGTTGTTCTAAAGTGTTCCGGGCCGTGAACAGTTTGTTCCTTAACATGAACAGAATTCCTATTTCATAAGTTTAATACAAAGCAGCCGTACACTAATGAAAACCCATTATCCCTCAAACTGTTCTGTCGACCAATTTCCCCTGTTCTCGTATTGTTCTCTTTTGTTCCGTCACTGAAGAGAAACATATTTCGCTGCAAGGTAGGCAAACCGTTGCACGGCCCCGGGGAAGCACCCAAACAACGCATATCTGTTTCTAAAGTGTTCCGTGCCGTGATCAGTTTGTTCCTTAAGATGAACAGAATAAATATTTCATTGGGTTAATTTTTTTACAGTGAACTTTATCAGCTTCCATATGTTCTGAGCTGGAAATTGCGTGTATATCAAATCTGTAACGTGATTGTCGGCTTTCTCGGCTGAGCGAAGCGAAGCCTATTACTCCACTGATTGGCTGAGCGAAGCGAAGCTTTTTACTCCACTGATCAGAAAGTTCGTCTCCTGTTTGTTCGTTTGTCTGTCTCTCTGTGCGCACGATAACTCGAGAACAAAGCGAGCTAGAAAGCTGAAATTTTCAGGGTAGTGTTATATTGTCAAAAGACAGGTCGAGTTCGAATTTGAGCCTGATCGGTCAACATTTACTAAAGGAAGCCCACTTTTATGCTTCGTAAAAATTTAAAATTATCATTATTATTATTTTTGTTCCGAAGGGGTAACTCGTCATTTTGCGACACCCTGGGCGAAAATTTTGTCCGTTTGGCTCTGCGGAAAACGGTTTGGGCGCTAGGCCCCTTTTTTTTCGTAAAGATTGGAAAAGCGGTATTTTAATGAAAAGATAAGCGGGGGTCTGGCTTACAATTCACAATAATAAAGAAAAGCGGGGGTCCAGGGGACGGAAGCCCCCTGGCTTAAATGAGTAAGTCTTAAATCATGCAGGCTCGCCAGCGCCGCAGGCCTAGGTACATGTACGCAGCCACGACGCAGCGAGACGTCGCGAAGCCTGTTACGCTGTGCGCGCTTAAGTAATTCCAGTTCTCTTCCATCTGTTTTGTGGTACGAAGCGGCCTGTCCTAGTAATGTTCGCACCAGGGGCGTAGCCAGAGGGGTGTTGACGAGGTCCGGACACTTACCGCCACAAAACCCCTAAACCCGCAGTGGCATCAGCCTGTAAGTAGGCAACTTGCAGTACATTGCTCCTGTAAGTAGGCAAATTGCGTTACAGAACCCCCTCCTAAGCAAAATCCTGGCTACGCCCCTAGTTCGCACATGTTCCGTCACTTTCGGGCGAGAAAATGCTGGCAGCCAAGAGGAGAGGGCGAGGCAGCATGTCATGGCCCTGCCGAAGTCGTTCCGAAGCTTCTGCTTACGGAACAGTCATCTCTGTAGTTGAACAACGTGAGATCTGTCATCAGTCATCCATTTTAGCCCCATATGAGTCAAAATATACGTGGGTGTTTTGGCGTGAACCTAGCGCAACCCACCCCCATTTTTTAAAAATTCTGAACAAAAGTTGGGGACCCTTGAACAGAGTTGAACATCAAGAGAACAATCGACCTGTATGGAGAAACATGGGTCTTTCAGTAAGGGTGGAGCCAACTTCCCTGAGCCAGCCCTGCTGGCCTGCCGGGCCGGGCCGAGCAGGACAGGGCAGCAGGCAGCAGGGGTCCTGCTGGCCTGGACGCGGCGCCTGTCAGCGGCCGACACCGTTAGCAGCCGCAGCGCCGGGCCAGAGCGCCCCCGCCCCTACCGACCGCCCCCTGCCTGATTCACTTCGTGCAATCACTCGGTCAATGCGGCAGACAGACCCCCGGACTCCCCGGACCAGTAGAAGGAAAAACAACAAACAACGTGGCATATCGTCGTCCCGTCGGACCGGGCTGGGCCGCGTGAACACGCCTGCCACCCCCCCCCTCCCCCCCTCTCTCCCTCCCCGTCCAGAGAGTCGTGCCCAGCGCCAGCCGCCGCCCAGCCCCGTAGCCCGGCGTGGCTCTCAACGCACGAGTAACCCCGATGCTATCAGCACCGTCTCCACCCCGCCCCGCCCAGCCCGCGCCGTTCCGTCCGAAATCGGATTGACATTCACGTTGCATTTCACGGCGCGTTGGGCGGCAGAGGCGGCGTGCCTCGGGCCCGGGTCGGAGGAGGAGCCGCTGCTTTGTTTTTGCGGCGTGGTGGGCTCAACGGCCGGCCTGCCCTGCCCTGTCCAGTCCGGCGAGCAGCAGCGATTTTTTTTTGCGGGGGGGGGGGGAGGGGGTGAAATCACTAAAACAAAATGTGTTTTCTGACTTTTGATTTTTTTTTCATTTTTTTGTTTCGATTTTTCTTTGGATTTTTCAAGGAAAATTTTCGTCACTTTGTGATAAATTTTGATCTTTTCCCCCCAATTTCCTGACTTTTTTCAGTGTTTTGTATATTTTTTCTCTATTTTTCTTGATGATTTTTCCAATGTTTTTTGGGGGGTCGAACAATGATTTTTCGAAGCAGCAGCGTGAGCAGGGCGCAAAAGCATTACAGGCCTCCTCCTCCTCCTCCTCCTCTACGTGGTCACCGCGGGGCCATGGGATCAAAATCCAGTCGGACTGCTCGCCATAAACCCAGTCCCTTCACCCGCAGTCGCAGTGGCTGTGCTGCCGTTCTGCCGCCATAAGTCACTCGGCGCCGCGAGAGGTAGCGCTGGGCCGCATTGAGCGCCCAGGTCCACGGCTAAAATTGGACCAGGCAGGTGCCTGCAAGGTCGGGTCAATTGCTTATCTGGCTCAAAAAATCGTTCAGAACAGATCCCAGAGAACAACTGTGAAAAAGTTTGGTTCATAAGCAATGTCGTGCAGTAGTTTTACACGAAGCCGCACCTCACCACTAGAAGGTGGGCATCGGGACCGCTCCAATACGGTTCCCATTCGGGATAAATATTACGCCCCGCCCTGGCCCGGCGCGGCGCGCGGCGTACTTCGGGCTACAATGACCTGTTCCTTTCGCCACCTCGCTCTGCCGGGTCGGGCAGGGCCGGCGGATATAACGAGACTGGTCTGATGAACAACGCGCTAACGGCGCACTCGAGGGGGCAGAAGCAAGGGCGGAGTGCGGCGGGCGGACCCCCCGAGACTCCACCGAGGGGGAAACAACTCTGAAATTTTTGTACATCTCGTAATTCAGGAAATTTTTGTAAAATTCGGGAAAGCTCAGAAAAGTTAAACAAAACTCAGAGTATTTTTTTTAATCGGGAAAATTCAATAAAATTTAGATAAAATTCATGTAAAAATTCACAGAAAGAAAACACATAAATTAACGGTTTTGAAAATCACAATATTTCTCCACCGAAATTCAGTGAAATTCAGAGTTGTTTCTTACTCGGTGTCCGCGCTCTGCTCCGGACACGTTTCGCGTTTCGCGCCTCCTGACGAGAGTTTAGTGTGGCGTGCGGTGCGGGCGGATAGGGTTGGCGTCGGGCTGGCCCGGGGCCCGGGGCCGAGGCCGCCGTCATGTGACTCTGGGAAGTGGGTCTCGCGGGCCGTGAGCCGCCAGCCAGCCGTGCCATTCAGCCATCCGCGCCCAACACCAACAGCAGCAGCAGCGGCCTGATCCGGGCGCAAGGTCGCCCCCGCCCCGCCCCGCCAGTCAGGGCGGCGAGTCGAGACGAGCAGCGTCATACCGGCATCAATCCCACATTACCTCGGCGACACGCCACCACAGCAGGGCCGGAGAGACAGATGCGGGACTGTCGGGGGAAGGCCCTGCCGCGGCCGCGCCACGCGAGTCGGGCGCACCCGGCTGGAAGCAGGGAGGCCGACACAGAGCACGCCGACCACATTTGGGGAGGGGGATAGCGACAAAAATCAAACTGCCGCACTGATTACTCGACCATGATTGCGCAGGTCGACGCGAATGGCAGACACAGCGGGCGGGGCAGGGCAGGGCGTTTAGAACCGATGATAGTGGCGCCCGTCCATGGCCGGCTCTGCTAGCTCAGCGACTCGGCCGCCTGGGCCGCACGCCGCACGCCCGAGTTATTAGCGCGGGGCTATAAGGCGCTGTCGCCACCGCACTTCTATAGCCGCCGTTGCTGCTGCTGCTGCTGCTTCTACTCTGACTCCCCGGCCTGCCTGCCTGCCTGACCCCAACTATACAGCTTAAACTGTTGTGCAAAGAGGACGAGGAGTGCTCCTCCTGTCGGCGTCTCACCAGACCCGGCCCGACCCGGAGCGCCCCCGGCGCCAGGCTTGGGTTGGGGCGGGGCGCGGTGGGGAGGGGCGGGGCGAGGCGGGGCGGAGGCGGGGGTGCGGCTTGCCGCAGCGCAGGATGGGGTCGTGACTGGACAGAGAGACACACTCTCGTTCATACTTCGTGCCCCCGACTCATCATCTCTGCGAACGACGGAGAGCGAGAACGGGGTCAAATCCGAGCCGAGCAGAGCCGAGTCGAGCCGAGTCGAGCGAGACCCGAGCCCGCGGCCCAGGGCAGGGCACGGCCCGACCCAGCCCGGTCCAAAGCCGGGCTCAAATATCTTCTGCGACGTGTTTGTTGCTCGCGCCCGCCGCCGCGCCCGCAGAGCGCCAGCGCTGTCCGGGTCGCGGGCTCCAAGCACCGGAGAGGCTGTTTCCGCCGAGGTTTCCGCCCTGTCCGGCCCGGCCCGGCCCCGGCCCCGGACCACAGATGCACGGCCACGCCGCAGTGGCGCGCGCGATAGCGTTTGCTGACGATGACGGTGGGCTGACATCAGCGGCCCGGCCCGCGCGCGTGAGACGGAGAGAGATGCAAGTGCGAGCCGATGCGCGAGAGGGAGAGAGACGGAGAATGACGGAGCGGAAGCGGCGGGGAGGGGGTGAGATTAGTAGCGACGCGACGCACAGCAGCTCAAGTCCGGCCGGGAGAAAGCAGTTTAATAAAGTGCCGGCGGGCCGGGTCGGGTCGGGTCTGCATCTGCACGGGGTCACCGGCGCGGCGGGCCGGGCCGGGCCGGGGCCACGGGGTCGACGCCGTCAGGCCCAGACCAGCCGAGCCGAGCCGAGCCCTCGCCCTCAGGCACACACTGCCCCGCCCAGCACTCTACTCTATCCTCTATGGTAGTCGATCACTCGCCACTTTGGGCGCCTGGCCTGCGGTCGCCACGGGCTGTATCTGCTGCACGGCTAGCAGCGCCACGCTTGTCTCATGGCCGCGCCTCGCTCCACAGCGCCCCGTTGTAAACACGATGTATTTGCGGCGTGGACTCGTGTTGCAGGCGGAGCCCCGGCAAGGCCCGGCCCGGCCCCGTGAACGTGATCGATACCTCGCAACGATTGCGGAAAGAGCGCGCGCGGAGACCAGGGGAGGGGAGAGAGAGGGGGAGAATGGGGGAAGAGAGCTGAGAGCGATAGATCAGCAAAGCGGGAAGCCAATGCATCCCGCAGGGCTGGGCTGGGCCGAGCCGCTGCACCACTGCACCATACACGGTGCAGTTCGGAGTGGACAGCTTGGCCCCCCGCCCCGCCCCGCCCGGCCCTGGCCCGCCATACCGCGCCGCGCCCCGCGCCGCGCCGCGCCCCGCCCCGCCCCGCCCAGAGTGCCTTACCGTTACCACGTGCGCGGCCCTCCCTATCTCCTGGTGCACACGTGTCATACCCGGACACTACCCCAGAGCATAAGCCACTCATATACCGCGGACTAAGATTCTGTTTTCAATATTTTACACTGTTCCGAGAAGGGGCATCACATCGGAAAGCTATTGTACGGCCCCCAAAAAACTCATTGAAAAATTAAAATATCAAATAAAGTAAAATCAAGAAGAAAGAGTATAAGGGTTACAGAAAAATCGAGAAAAATGAACAACAAATCGATATAAAATGGGAGTAAAAGATCTAAACTTATCAAAGAGTGACAGTCATTTTTCTTGAAAAATCGAAAGAAAAATCAAAACAGAAAATTTAGAACAAATCAATAAAATCAAAAGTCAAAAAAATCATTGTACACATTTCGTCTGAGTGAGCCACTCCTCGAACTACTCAGCATGATAATGAATGAGACGCTTAACCATGTATCTCAATAAACGTCTCCGATTTTCCTACATTCACTGTGAAAAATATCCTCGTAACTTTACGACATCACTGCAAACCCTGGAATCCAATTTCTCACCCAAAATGGGAGAGGACACTTTTCCATACTAAATTAGAGTGAGAATTTTTAACCTCACTCTTTTTGAGCGAGATTTTTCTGAGCCTCGCTCTATTTGAGTAAGGATTTTTTAACCTCACTTAATTTGAGCACGAATTCTCACTTTATTTGGGCGAGGTCTCAAAATTCTTTCTCAAAAAGGGTGAGAAAAAAAAATTCTTACTCTCCAGAGAGTAATAAAATTGCCCTCAAATTCTCACTCGTATGGGGGCGAGAATTAGGATTCGTAGATTTTCAGTGATTTCTTGTAATTTTGTTTTACGAAATATGTCGTAAATTTACGACAGCCCATTATTGCTCGTCGGTGAATTCCAAGTCGATAGGGAGTGCCTGCAAATTTACAATGTCAAATTGTAATTTTACGACTTTTATCGTGGAAAATTTTCCCGTAACCCTTAACGAGTATTTTTCACAGTGTTTCTCTCTTCCATTTCTGTACAGAGTTCAGGTTCAAGTTCATGACCTCCCACGGCGCTGCGCGACGCGGGGCGGGGACCTCAGCTCGCACTCCCACTCACTCACAGCAGCCCCATAGCCTGCGGGTCCCGCGGCGACAGCGACAGTGCGTGGCGTGGCTCGGCGTGGCGGGGGCGTCACGACCTGGGACCTGGGCCACCCCTGTCATTACCTGCGCCGCCGCAGGGCGCTCTGCGCTCCGTTCCGCTCAGGCATGATATTGACTCCGAGATGGGTTCCCATCACACCTGCAGCACCCATCGCTGCACCCAGTGCAGAGTAACCCATCGCTGCACCCAGTGCTGCATGCGCTGCGGGCGGCTCCACCATCCACCATATCGCCTGGCCGAGCTCACAGAGCTCTCGTATCGCGTCCCCGCCGCAGGGTAGGCCACCCGCTTTGCTTTATGGCATATACTGGGGAAGGAAAAGGGGGGGGGGAGATCGGGGTGCTTGAGCTCGTGCAGCGCACCGCGGCGCCCGGGCTCACTTCAAACTCCCGACTATAGACCGGATGAGGCCGTCCAATTTGTCTATCTATCCCGGTCCATCTCGAAAGAGGGGCCAATCACCCGTCCGTCGGTCCGTTCTCTCTCCCCCCCCCCTCCCCCCCCCCAACCGCGCGGAGCGGACCAACACAAAAACAACGACGGGACGATGGCATGACGGAAAAGAGAGGCAAAAAAAAAAAATACAAGGCGCTGCTGCTGCTGAGCGGCGCGGGTGCTTGGGTGGGTGTATCGCGGTATGATTGAGCTTAGAGCAGCGCAGGGCGGTAGCGTCACCGCCAGGGTGACTCAGCAGCTCAGCACGCCCAGAGCACATCGCAGCCCCGGCATGACCAGCCCGGCGAGCGGGCGCGCCCACGCTCACTTCACACTAATATCTCTGTATACAGAAAAATATTTGTGCCTGAAGAAGCGTAATCTCAAAAGAAAGAGAGAGACCATTTCATCTCACGAATTTTAAATTCCGGGTCGGTGGTGCGTGGTGTGCCGCGCGGCGCGCGCGCTGCCCTCCCCGCTCTGTGCGTGGGCTTTCCCTCGACCCCAGCGTTGAGGTCACCAGCGCGCGCGCGCCGTCGGGCCCGCAGACCCGCCCCGCCCCGCCCCGCCACGCGCCACTGGTCCACGAAAACAGCGGCGACGGGCAGAAAAAGAAAATGAAATGCGGCGACGGCGTGGCGCCAACCCTACCCCCTGGCCGCCCCGCCCCGCCCTGTGCCGCCAGGCCAGCACCCCGGCAGGCACATACCGTTTCCCCGTGTCAATAAGTCTCGCGTACCGATACCGGCTTCTGCTCGTTCCTATACCTCTACCCCGCCGCCGCGCCGTCCCAGCACCGCCTTATCTCTCGTTTTATTTTTCTGAATCCACTTCTCGCGTGCACGGCGTCCGTACCGTATCCGTCCCCCGTGGAAACGACGACGCCGCCGCGCGAGAGTGGCGTGAAATATGCCAAAGCACTGCTGCTGCTGCTGCTGGCGGTGCCAGTCCACGACCACACTATAAAAATGGTGGAGTGTGTGACAAGAGTGTCGCGCTCTAGCGAGAGCGTGGCAAACCCCCTGGCACGCCTGGGAATGCCTGATATTCGACGGTGTCACGTGTAAAAAAGACATAGGCGGTTGGCAGGAGCCCAGGCCGGCCCAGGCGAGCGTCCGTCACACAGGCGCGCGCCTCCCTCCCGACGTGCTGATCCCAGCGAGGAGCAGCAACAGCAACTAACTTTTATGGTTATGACTCCCCCGACACCTGCTGGCTACTCCTCCAAAGCTTCAACCAGCTTCATTGTGCGAAAAAATCCGTAAAAACCTGCTTTGATGCGCGGCCAGGACGGCCTGCTGCTCCTGTTGCAGCACGCAAAGTAGTCCATGCCCACGCACCCCGCCAGGTACAAGTGATGACGGGCGCACGCGAACGGCGGCAGAGAGAGAGAGAGATAGCGTTCAAAGGGAGAGAGAGAGAAAGAGGAAGCGAGAGGGCAAGAGAGCGCGTGCTCAGCGTCCCGGCGGAGGATATTACAACAGCGAGCGGGCAGGGCCGAAACTCCACATATGGTAATTATTTATTCTTGAACACTTGGGCGTGTGATGGATGCGCGCCCCCGAGTGAGTAATTAGTACTCTCGGAATTAATAAATGGGACTGCTCCGAGCGCCCCGCCCCGCCCCGCCTCGCCCCGGGGCAGCGTGCCGTAATTAACATCTATTCCGTTTGTCATCAGAGAGTAGGAGTGCGGAGAGGAGAGGGGTAGGAGAGCGGGCCTGTGCACTCTCTCAGGGCGGGCCAGGGCCGCGCTGCCAGTACGGGATTCCGTTCGGGAGAGCATTGTTCTTCCGCTCTCAGCAGTCCAGTGTGGGTGAGGCGGGGGGCGTTCCCCACTCTATACAGGCGAGTGTGTACGAGTTTTCCGATTGTCTACGAGTATTGGTGAGTCGCCCGCACCAGTATCGGCAACTAACTGAAAGTTTTTCGTGTTTTTTTAATTTTTCCCCCCGCACTGTGAAAAATACTCGTAAGGGTTACGGGAAAATTTTCCATGATAAAAGCCGTAAAATTACAATCTGAAATTGTAAATTTACAAGCACTCCCTATCGATCTGGAATTGACCGACGAGCAAGAATGGGCAGTCGTAAATTTACGACATATTTTGTAAATCAAAATTACAAAAAAATGTCGTAAATTTACGAGGATATTTTTCACAGTGCGCAATTTTTGATTTTGATGAGACTTTTACGAGTATATTGAAAGTAATTTTCTCGTGCACAGCGAGATTTTGAAAGGAAAGGGACCCTTCGGGATGAGGTGCGTGTCCCGCACATTCGGACAGGACGTAGCCTCCCTCCTGCTCTCTAACTCTTCCTCCCACGCACAATGCGCAAACAGTTCTCAATGGCAGACCGATAAACTACAAGTCTGCGTTCACACCTTCTCCTCCTCCCCCTTTCTCTCCTCCTCCTCCGGTGTGTGGGGACGGGACGGCGAGCGTCACAGCATCCGAGAGCCTGGGTCAGCAGACCCGGCCGCAACAACTCTGCAAACTCAAGAATAGTACAGTACAAAAAAATAAAATAAAAATAAAAGTGGGGGACTCATATTGTGTCCTAAAGTAAAGAGTGTTGAACCCATATCGTGCCCCACAATTGTACCTACGTGTAGGACACCCTGCATGTGTCCGGCACTGGGTGTTATATACACTACACAACCGCATGAACATTGCTCTCATCCTTTTTCTGTAGTGCTGAGCTACGATTGAGCTTGCAGAATGTATTATACCCCGCACTGCGCGCGCTGTCTCCAGCTCGGTTGATACTTTTACGGGCCTGTCATTCCTGGCGACGGTCCACACCTGCCCAGGCCGGCCTGGCCCGGGCCCCGCAGCTGCTGAGCGGTATTCGCGCGACAAAAACGGCGCGATGATAAATTGAAGCGCCATCGCTGGCGCGCTCGCAGGGCATCATCGTTCATATTTTGCAGAGTACCGCTCCTCAGCCGCCATACCACCGTCGGTGCACCAGGGCTCGCGTTCGTTTCGTTTCTTGGCTCGTGTCACACTCCCCATAACGCAGTATGGCAGCAGACCAAAGCGGCCCCTGGCGAGTCGGGCGGGGCTGGGCCGAGCCGGGCACTCAGAGACAAACTCACCCTATAACCTCCTCGCTAGAGGCTAGCCCGGCCGTGGCCGGGCGGCCGGGCCCGGACCCGGTCCGGGCTACCGCTCCGAGATTGGAATCGGACGTTGGCGGGGTGGGGCCTGCCTGCCCTCTGATTCCGAAGATCGCTCTCCTACCTCCGTCCTTGTCGCACTTGTGGCGGCGCCCTACCCCTGGGTCTGGCAGGGCCCCATGAGTGCGAGAAGGACGGTGGCACGAGAGCGATCTTCGGAATCGGACGGCTGGCCTAGCCCACACCTTACCATACAGTCGTTGCACTGGATAAAAAAGCATTTCCATACAACGCGACTGGCGAGGCGAGGCGGCACGACCCTACCCCACACTCCCCCGTACTGAGTGCCATAGGCGTGGCGGCCGGCGGCCGGTCCATTCTCATTCAGGTATGGATGAGACGGCCGCACGGTGCTTGAGCCCCCGCAGGCCAACGCCTCCCCGCCCTCTGAGCGTCGCAAAACAGTTTAACCCATTGAGAGAAGAGGAGAGCGCTAGTTGGAATAAATTACGCGTTTCTTCTAGCGGCTGCGAAAGTGAAAGAATTCACCCTCCGCGCCATTTATGACAGTAATATCATTTTTTTCCTTTTCCCATTTTTTCACGAATGGCGGTTAGCAAAAATTTTTAAAGTTTCTTGTTACGAGAGCTGCAGGAAAGCGACGCAATGAAAGGTACACACGCTCACATACACACACCACACACACACCACATGTGAACAAACGGGTTTATAGACAACGTTAAGTTGTTATTACACCCGTGTCATTCCCGTTGCAGCGCACAAGCGCGTGAAGCAGAGGCGCGGCCCCGCACCGCACCGCACCGGGAGGTACGATTGTGTGCAAATGTAACGCCGCCCTAACCTCACTCTCTGTACCGGGAAGCGACGCGCAGCAGCAGCAGCAGCGGGCGACCCTCGACCTGCGCGTATTATAAAACACAAAACGCGCGGAGAAGTTTGCGGGTGTACACACCCATTCAAACCCGCGCGTTCTTGCCTCAGCAAGGCGCAAATGTCCCTTGAGAGTAGGCGTGGTGTCTGGTGATTTCTATTTTACCCGGCACAGACCCAGCAGGCATAAGGCCCGGAACCCAGTGGGGGAGCGTCCGCACAGTCTCACATCCCGGCGCCAGGCGAGCGTGCGCACACACACTCACGCACACGTTCACGTGATGACCTGGCCGGGCTGGGCGGTGACTCACTCAATTTCCATCCGACGCCGCGTATATTATGAAACTTGTACACAAGGGGCACGCGGACTGTCTTCTTTCTTCTTTTCTCCCTTTCTTTTTTTTTCGCCAAACGTTTTTTTTTCCCCTTGGAGGATTTAGTGCATTAGAAATGTTGGCTTATCGCAGTTTTAAGTTTTATTTTTCAAAATCAAATGCAGGACATTATGGTATGAACGATATGCGCTGACCGAGGGGCGGCCAACTCGAAAAAAACGTGTACACAGAAATACCTGTGTATTTTTAAAAATACACTAAAAATAAAAATACAAGGAAATACTCTACAATACACAGAAATACATAGAAATACTCAACAAAAATACGAGAAAAATACCGAAAAATATATTAGAAATACAAGAAATACAAGGCAAGAGTACACATAAATACATGAGTTGGCCGCCCCTTGGCGCTGACATTCAAGGACCGTAGGAACAGGTCAAAAAGCGGATCTAGGAAAATTGCATGCGAACGTCCGTTGAATGACTCTTATGGTACTTGGACATCATGGATCAGTTTTTATCTTGTAATAGCGAAAAGGACTATCGCGAGGTGTGTCTAACTGCGAGTCCGGCAGATCCCAACCCAAAAAGACAACCCGTCGTTTTCCTCTCCATATTCTTTGCATCCCGTGGACCGCGGAAAAAGAGATCAAAGGATCACGTTCGAGATTTGGTGCCCGGCCCAGCCTCGCCCTCGGCCTCGCCCCTCATAGATACGAGTGGAACCCCGGAGCCTTTTTGTATGCCAGCCGCTGCATCATATTGGACGACGGGCAATAAAAGTTAATGCGACGATTACTTTAGTTGTCCACGCGACGCGACGCTCAGCTGCGCTCAACGGAGACTTCGCTCTTCTTTATCGCCACATTCTTATCGAAGATCTTATGGGATGTTTACATTTTGGGGGGAGAAAAAGGGAGTGGTGTCTGTGAAATCTGGAGTGAAACGTTGAAAAGTGGGCTGGGCTATGGATCTGATAAAGAACGTTAGACGAAAATTGGAATGATTGTATGAAAACTCAATTTTAAAAAAAGTGAAACATTTTTTTTTCTTTACAAGAAATAGCGTCTTTAAAAAAGGCGCTATCTCTTTGTTTTTCCCGAGTAGCTGAGCAGTTTGTTACTAGGACGATAAGGATACGACCTGTGAATGAACTACGAACTCCTCAACTCTTACAGACACGCGTGCATTAGCGCCGCATATCAAGCCCATAACGACCTCATCCTACGACATGTCTTCCGCGTGTCGTTACCTGAGGTCATCATCATACTTCACTATCATGAAGTATGGAGGTTTGCCGCCTCCACGTGTAAAAAGAAATGAAAAAAGAAAACAAGCTCGCACTTTACGTAACCACCCACTTCCCTCGATTCGGAAAAGCTTCCTCGTGGTTTACAAGCCGTATAATGATAGAATTCCTTCCACCATACTTAAAAATAGCGCATCATGGCCGGTGGCGCGCAGCAGACGAGCAGGCTTCACAGTGGACCTGATATTTGTTCTGCAGGTGATCAAGTGTAGAACCAACGGTGTCGCAGCGACGTGGCGCGCGATGCCAAGCGTCGCGAGTGGACGGGGCAGGGCAGGGCACATGGCACCGTACCGATACAACGGTACAGCTCCACAAACGGGGCGGTGCGGGCCCCGTACCCGGAGGGACGGACGGACGGATACGGGGGCTATTAATAGAATGACAAATAAACTAGCAGCTCTATCGCACGCTCTTTGTTGAATATGAATGAGCAGGGGGCACGGCGCTGCTGTAGGCGCGCGCGCGCTCATACACACACTCTTATCTCTCTCTCTCTCTCTCTCTCTCTCTCTCTCTCTCTCTCTCTCTCTCTCTCTCTCTCTCTCTCTCTCTCTCTCTCTCTCTCTCTCTCTCTCTCAGCCACACACACCTGACGCACATACACTCACACACCGCAAATACAAAGGTGACGTGCACCGTGCATCCTCTGATTTGCAGCATGCTGACCACTAAAGGAGCTAGGCTCAGGCTCTCAGGCTCAGGCCTCGCCCCGCCTCCCCGGCGAGCTCATCGCTGCAAACACCTCTCGGCTCTCGTCCCCATGCACGTCGCACTCCATTCGCACTGACACGGCTATTCTATTCGCGCGCTGCTCCAATTACCCGGGTAATGAAAGGAAAGTAATGGCGACATTACATGGGCGCGGAATGTGCAGGGGGCCAGCCGCAGCAGAGAGGGCAGTGGTCGGTGGTCGGCCGGGGCGGGGCAGGTCGGGCCAGCGCAAGGCGGTAAACCTGTTCAACTATCAGAAAATAATCGTAATGAACGATTTTTTTTTTTTTAAGAAATTGAAAAACGCTTTGATTCTATTTCTTTAAATTAGCCCTCAGGGAGGACGGGTGGGGTGAGCTGGTCATTAGGGCAGAAGTGTAGCGAGGGACGCACACGTGGAGTGTTGGGGTGGGGCTTGAGGTTGGAGCGGTGGGCCAGCCATAGCCATGCCGTGTTTCTCGCCGACCGACCGTGTGACGGCACAGCAGGACATGTCCGCAGCTAACAGATTTGCAGATAACTCATGAACAACTGTATAAAAAATAAAAGAAAAGAGAGTGTTTTTTTTTAAATATATATATCTTAGGGATACTGTCGTCTGGATAAAATGTTCCCATGGCCGGCAAAAATAAAACCCCTTACAGGTCGATGCTAGCAGGAAATAAACTAGAGCTTTGTGCGCGATGCGGTGAGGCTGGGCGCTCCTCTGCAGCACGAGGTGGGGCGGGGCAGGGCGGGGCGGGGCGGGGCGAGGCGGGGCGTGCGTTCCGAATTGAAATAATACTCCAGCGTCGATGGACCCCACAAGTAGACCGCGAGGCTGGAGAGCAGCGCGCGGCGCGGGCCCGCACATCCCCTCGGGCCCCGCCCCATCCCGCCCCGCCGCGCCACGCCCCGTCTAGGAGACAATGCCATTGCCGACCGGCCGGCCGGCCGGCCGCGCCAAGGTCTGCCCCTGGGGGGAGTGCCCGTGAAGGCCCTCGAGCCTTACTCGAGCAGGCTCGACTCACCGCGCTCTTTTCAAATGGCCAAATCATTGGAGCCGCTCGCACAAGCGCCGCGACGCCGCCGCTGCTGGCTGGACTCTGTCCGGCCACCACCGAGGCCGCAGAAGGACTTTTGAATGGGAGATGAACAGAAAGCAAAGTTCTTTAGACTGCGGGCGTCTCAAGAGTACCTGCCCTGCAAAAATGTCGCGTTTGGATTTTTTCTAGCACGAGGAAGACACACAAAAATTAATAAAAACATTATTTTTGTATAAAGATTGACATACCCATACTCTCATCTCCACACAAAATTAGCCGTGCCCACGTTTGCTGTAAAAAACAATGTCACGTTGCTGTGCACATGTCCCGCGCGTCTCAAGAGAACACGTAACAGTTTTGCCGGTCTGCCTTCCCAAGGGTCCACGGCGCCTTCACGGCTGACAAACCCGAGGGGTCCTTCACTAAAAATTCAAGCGAACACTGATTTTTCTGGTTTTTCGTGATTTTCCTTGAATTTAACTGATTTTTTTTTCTGATTATTCTTTGTTTTCTTCCTTTTTTCAGATTTTTTCCTGTTTTTGTTTTAGGGGTGTACACTGATATTTTTTTTTCAGTAAAGGACCCCTCGGCCGGGGAGCCCCTCATAGAATTGCAATCTCTCTGCAGAAAACAACCGGTACATGCGTCAGCCGCGGCAAATCGCTTCCGATGTCGTTTGCACGTCTCGGAGATTTACACCTCACCGTTCGTCTTGCAATAAGTCCCTCCTCTAAGTCCCTCTTGCGTCTGATCACACGGGGCGCGAGAGGGACGCAAGGCGCGCCGCACAAAGTACACACGCTGCGGTGATTAACGGCCTAAAGCGCCTAGAACCATAATCTGCCTCGGATTTTGTGTTGCTTTTTTTCAATGGGGCGCTCATCAGGTGCCGGCCGGGCGGGCGGGCGGGGAGCGGCGCCGTCGACATGCCAAGGCGTGGCACTATTACGGGCTGCTGATGCTCCTGCTACCCGCGGCATTCGGTTTTAGCATCAAATTGTTTAGTTTTCCTCCTCAGAATGGAACACAACGAGCGGCGGGACCGCGGCCCCGCGGGCCTAAAACATAACATGCATCGCGGCCTTAATCAAGCCGGGGCGGATCGGGACACGACGGACGACGGGACGCCCGCGTGTCCAGAGAGGTGAGGTTCTCTCCTTCTCCGCGAAATAAGGAAAAACCGAGCGTATAGCCGAGGCTGAACCTGGTCCGATGATTGGAGAGTCATCCATCAGAACCTCTCAATTTTAAGCAAACAGCCCTGGATTAAACGGCAAGTTTGCCGCGCCGCCGCCGGTCCCACTATTTCAATTAGCGACGCTGTATCGCAATATCGGAGCGCCGCCACGCCCGCCACCATCACCACTACCACCACCACCATCACCACCACCACCACGACTATCGCGTCTCCTCAATTTTCTAACCAAAACCACATCGCTAGATCGGAGCAGATGATTGGACAAAGCCACAAATAGTGGCACTGCTGCCGCGGCTTGCTTGGCAGCAACAGGCAGGCAGGCAGAACAGGGCCGAGCAGCGCACCAGGGCAGCTCACCTATCATACCAGCGGGGACCAATTAGACGCCAGGTGTGTGTGGCGCGGCCCGCGGCCCGCGGGTGGCGAAGGACGGACGCCCTCCTCACGGCACTCACCTGAAATCACACCACAATGCACGAGATTAGCACGGCGCTAATAACAACGAGATGCAACAGCAACAACACACTACACAGACACCACGACCTGGACTGATATGTATGCGCTGATGCTGCTGCTGTCGTTGCGGTTTGCCAACGACGATGTAGAATGCGCGCGCGCGCGCGCGGTGTGTGTGTGTGTGTGTGTGCAGCTGCAGATGCAGCCCGTATAGCGCCTTCTTAGCTTCTTCGTCCGTCCAGCTGTTTGACATCTGTCAGCTGCTAGCGTGTTGCGAGTGCGACGTGACGTGTAACCTCGTCCACGCGACCTAGGCGGTTCCGAGTAGCGCACCGGAGCAGAATACGCTTGTGACATGGAGACCAGTGTTCACAGCAACAGTGTAGGATTGTAGACACTCAAAGAAATCAGCACAAAATTTATAAATGTACTTAACAATTTTAGCTACAAAACATTTTTTTTTCAAAATTACAAATTTTCAAAACGAGACCCGCGGTTTCTATATTTTGTTTAGTAATGATACAAGATTTTGTATTTTTTTTTCTCGGGTTCCTTTTTAACGTCGGTGGAAAAAGAACTCGAGCAAAAACAATACGACTCCCAAATTTTTACGAATATATACTACACACACAAAAAAAATCAGTGCTCTACTAATCAAATAAGGCTTGTCCTGCAGCAGCCTGATCCCGGTATCAGAGCAGACGTGCTGCTCCAGTTGGCTGCTCCCCCTGCCGTGCTGTGGTTTTCGCGGCTGCGGCGCTGCGGCTCTGCTGTTGTTGTTGGGTTGGGGGTCACCGCTCGGTCACCGCTCGACGCCCATCCCATCGTGTCACTGCGGCGAGGCGCCGGGTCCATCACGGAGCAAAGAGAAAGCCTTCTCGCTCGAGAGGAACCCGCGCACGGGCAGGTCGAGGCGAGGCGCGACCACCGCGTGCCCTCCCCGGGGGCATAGAGCGGCTCCCTCCGAGTACCCCAGGGCGGAGAGGATGCGCGCAAAACCTCAGTCCTGTAATGTGGGCCACATTAGCCCAGCCAGCACGCACGGCCAGAAAAGAAAGCAGTCTCTGCAACTAGATTTGTTGAAACGGGTAACGGCTATTCGCGCCAAAGTTTTCCAGTTTCGAAAGCAAACTGCTGTTATGCTCTGGAGTGTGAAAACGCGGCAGTCACAGAGCTATTGAGGGGGGGGCTATTTTCCCGCCCGTCCAATCAGCCGCTCCCACTGCTGCCCGCGCTGTCTCTACGGCCCGCCCATGACCCGTCCACGTCCACGGCCTTCCCATGGCCGGCCGGGCCGGGGCCCACAGCCGCGTCGCGCCCGACCCGCCCGGCCGGAACTGCGAGAGTGACCAGCGCGAGCACCTACCTACCTGCTCCACCTCACCCCGCCCCCCGCCCCGCGTCCAGCTCGCCTTAGGCAGCTGCCTTTTAAAGCTCATTCCGCGGAAAAAAGCAAGAGGCTCCTGGAGCCGAGCCGAGCAGGCCGTTTAAAAAGAGGGAAAGGCGACGCGACGTGGACGGCGGCGTGCTGGGCGGTGCGGGGGGCTGCCCCCCTGCGGGCCCCCGCAGCCCCCGCACTCGCACTGTCTCCCCGCAGTAGTCACGCCACGGGTCAGCGGGTCACCAGTTACCTCAGTCACGGCGCCAGGCGGTCCAGGTAGGTCCAGGTCCAGGGTCCTGCCCCGCGGCAATGACTGCTGGACTCCGAACCTCATCACCGTCTCTCTCTCTCTCTAGTCCAGCCCGGACCGGACCGTCCGGCCCGGCCAGCACGCAGAAAATAAGTTTCTTCTGCTGCGGGCGGCGGACTGCGGGATGGGCAGCGGCGGGCGAGGCGGCACTGCGCGCAAGAGCACATCATGCGACGGACTTTCTTTAGGCCGGCGGCGGCGTCGGGTCGCGTCGGCAGAAGGCAGAAACACGCGCTAAAAACTACACACACGACCCCTCGCAGCAATGACCGGAGCCCGTCCAGCTTGAGAGGGGCCCGTAGCGGAGCACACCGCCGCTCTCCTCGTTCCAAACCCATTTTCGTTTTGGCGCACGCGAAGGACTCGTTTCCACGCGTGTTCTACCCCCGCGCCGCCATCAAGGCCGCGTCCGCTCTGCTCCTCTGTCCCTATACGCGCCACACACGCCTCTAGGGCCGTCCGGCCCTCCACTTATGCAACGGCGGGTGCCCTTTGAGTCGCGGCGGGAGGAAAAGTATCAAGATGAATATTCACGAGGGTATAAAAGCGTTCCCTCGCTCACTCATTCACTCACTCACTCGCCCTTTCGGCGGCCGGGCGGGGCGGGGCGGTGCTGGGCGGTGCTGGGCGCGGCCGCGGCGGGGCCGGCCGTCAAACAGCGATGACCTGGCGATAAGGGGCGCAGCTCGCGGCTCGCGGGGCGGGGCGAGTCCGCCCACGTGGCCCCCGGAAGCGCAGATATCTAGCCGCAGCGGCGCGCGCACATTTACTGCCTTCCAGTGCGAATCGAATGCGGCGACTGAGAGATATCGCGATGCGGAGACGCGTTGTCTTGTGTACAACTGCTTGCCCTGCCCTACCTGACCCTACACCCTCCACACTGCACGCCCCCAGGGCCCCTGCAGGACCCCTCCCTCCCCACCTCACTTTTGCACTGCGATGCACCCAGCAGACACTGCGCGGGCGAACGGTGAGCGAGACCCGCTGAACCGCGAAATAAATCTTGTCGGTTCACACGGGACGGACGCGCACGCACACGAGTACAGAGAGGGGTGAGCATACATGTATGCACGCGCACTACCTTTAATTAAAGTGCCAATTAAAACTGGCGATGCGTTATCGAGAGGGTAGCGCGGCGCGCTGTCTCTCCCATCGACAGCAGCTCCGAGGCGGGAGCCACAGCAGCCTCGCGACCATGTCCAACCATGACAGACACGCCAGTTTTTCGGAAAGGATTTCTAAAAAAAATATATACAGATATATTTGACGCTAATGAGCCATTCACACGACCTTTCCTAATGGAACTCCCAGGTCGCGACTCTCTCCGTCTCTCTCTTTCTGTCTCCGTCCATCTCCTTCACTTCGGTAAAGTCCCCCCCTTTCCCGCGTGTAATCGCTCCGCTGAGCGGCGGCGCGGCGAGGCGGTTCTGTTCCAACACGGACCCATAAAGTCGTCGTAAAAATGGCGACATTTTTCCATCGTTCCGCTCTGCTCTGTTTGAGTCGGCGAGCGAGAGTCCCAGTTGTTTCGGCGCGCTGCTTCGCCGTCGCGGCCCGGCGGCCCCGCCCAGGCCCCGCCCAGCCCAGCACCGCCCCGCGGCCCCGCGGCCCACCGACGTTGCGACGCGCCAATAAAACCGAATACATGGCGGCACTCTTTCTGCCCCATCGCGGCGGGGCGGGGCGTGGCGGGGCGGGTGTCCGGCGACCGTGGAGGTGATAATCTTGAAGTGCGTTTCCCCTCCGCGCCCCGCGATGCTCCGCGTGGTGGCCGCGAGGAGAAAGTAATGGGCGCACCGGGACTGGGACGGGGCGGGTTGCAGATCAGTAGCTTGTCTGCCGACCTGACCTCTCAGCAGGGAAACAACTCCGATACCCCGTCCCTGCCCCTACCCGTCCTGGCCAATCACTCGTCGCCGAGCAGAGCCGAGAAGCTGAGGACGTAAGGACGCGCGGCGGCGTTTCCCCGCGCACCGCACCAGGCCGTTGGACCGCACATGCATAAAATACGATCTGTGCAGCGCGCGGGCCGAGTGCCGAGTGCCGCGCCCTCTTTTTACGCCATTTGGCGAGAGTACGAGTAACGATACAGGAGGAGAAATGGGGGAAAAAAAAAGAAAAGAAATTGCGAGGCTTGTGCGATGATCCGCTGCTGATCCTTCATATTTCCCTGCTCCGTTCCGCGCGCGGTTTTTATTGCGATGAATACGTTATTTCCAGCGGCGGCGGCGGCAGCATCCTCGGTCCAGCGGAGATCACAGTGAAGCGGAGCAGTGATTGAAAGATAAAAGGCGAGGCGAGGGCGTTGTGGAGCCGCCTGCGCTGCCTCCGCCTCGGACTCGAAACACTGTAATGTGGCCTGGCATCGGGGTGGGGCGGGGTGGGGCGGGGGCGCGCCGGAGACCGGCCACCGCCCTCTGAGCTCAGCCGCGACCTGCGCATCGTGGTAAGGCGATGCGAGGCGCACTGCGTCTGCTTGTAAAATGAACCTCTCCCTATTTTCTCGTTGGGGTTCAGGTTCAGGTAGGAGAGGCGACTGCCGACTTCGCATGCCTAGAACCGCGCGCGCTCTCACAAATGCCACCCAGTTTCTCCATTACAATTCTGAAACATGTGGTGCCTCCCGTCTTGACACCGCGGCCTTCCCTCCTTGCCCACCTCACCCCACCGCCCTGCTGCAGACTGCAGCGCTGCACAGGATCCTGGTCGCGCCCCGCCCAGCCCAACAGGTTCTGTCCGCCTCCTCACCACGCCCGTGTCGCTCCCATGGCTGTGACACACAGACGCGCGCGCACACACACACACACACACACACACACACACACACACACACACACACACACAACTCCTCCCCTTTCCGATTTGATGCCAAACGTATTCCAAGCCTCGCAGTGAAAGTCATCACGCGCGCGGACGCAATTAAGCGACGGCAGGGAGACAGGTCCATCGGGTGACAGGTGACGGCTCCACGGGGCGGCCTGCATGCATGCTGCATATCACATGCGAGCGCAGCGCAGTGCAGGCAGCGGCCCAGCTGACTGACAGGGCTGACTAACGAAAGTAGTGCGCTGACTGAAACGCGATGATCCAATTCAACTGCATCCAATCACAGCTTTATTTTCTACCCAGTCCTTTCTGCTGACATGAGAGTATTGTGTGTGTGAGTGTGAGTGTGTGTGAGTGTGTGTGTGTATGTGGAGTAACGTTAGTTGACCAGTAGAGAAATGAGTATTGGCGAGGTGCATGCACGACTGAGGTTAAGAAGGGGCCTGCAGCCGGCGAACCCCGCTCTGTATAGCCAGCGCATCCAGTCGTGGTGTGGGCGGCCGACCGGTCAGCAGCGGTGGTGACTGGTCACGTGGTCACGTGGTCACACCGCATCGGCACATGAAGATATATGCGCCGCGGGGGTCGCGGGGTGTGGGGCCCGAGGCACGAGGGCCCCTTCACTCAAAAAAATCAGTGTACGCCCAAAAAAAGAAATAAGTAAAATATGAGAAAAAATCAAGAAAATCAGAAAACATCTAGAAAAAAATCAGTAAAAATCAAGAAAAACAACGACAAACCAGATAAATCAGAAAAATCGGTGTACGCTTGAATTTATAGTGAAGGACCCCTCGGTGGGGCCCGCTTAGAGCGGTGTGGCGCGCGCGCGGGGTCCTTTGAATTTCCACCGAGGGAGAGGATGCGCTCATGCGCGGTCCAGCCGCGCCACGCTGCGGCGGGGAGCACTCGCCCTGCATGACGACACACCATACTTTCGTTTTCGAGGAGTAGAGTAGGGAAGCGGGGTCACCTCAGCAAGGGTGGGCGTCGCGCCGGGCCCCGCCCGGGCCTGGCTGGTTCGCGCATGACTCAGTCATTGCATGCTGCACCACGCTCCAGACCGCGGGGCCGCCCGTATAAGGCGCTAGGCACGACCCACCCGCCGCGCGCCCCGCCCCGCCCCGCCCCGCCCCACCCCGTGCAGCGAGAGCAGCTCGGCTTGCTTGCCGAAAAACGGCGCAACACACGCGGGGCCACTTTTGTCTGTTCTTGGCGTCGTTTCAACAGCCCCGGTTTGCGCCTTCCATTTTTTTTTCCAGCCTTTAAGCCCGAACCGGGGCGGGGCGGGCCGCTGGGGGCGTGCGCGCTCTCTTACTGAGCGGCGAGCTGCATTTATTATATCGCGGCCAGCCGGGCTGGGCGAGCAGGCAGACAGCAGGCAGCGCCGCCGCCGAGAGTTGGCGGCCCTACTGCAGATGTAACTGATAAGGCGGCTGCAAATGAACGGCTGGGAAAAGCAAAACGGTTTAACAAGACGCCGCTGGCAGGAAAATCGATTTTCCCACGAGGGGACGAGCGGGTGCAGGTGCAGCGCCGGCGTTCCGTTTGAACCGCTCTTAAGGACTTTGTCGCCGCCGCCCAGGAGGAGCAGCAATGTTTCCTGCCGGAGCTGTACCAAAAGTTACGCCCCGCCAGGACCCACTCGCCCAGCCCCTCCCCTGTCCGACGGCCTCCTCATTTCTGAGGTAGATGACATCGCCCGGTCTGGCCTGGCGCGGCCTGGCCTCCTAGAGCAGCCCCTCTGTTGTTGCCCTTCCAAAAACCCTTCCCGCGCGCGCTGGGAAGATGGGAAACTGCTGCCCACAGAATTACATCACTTTGACATCATTTTGGTGCGAGCGGCGCGGGTGCGGCAGTGTAATTCGGTGGCGGAGTTGGTGGTGGCGGCGGCGGCCGCAGCGGGTTCATCGTGAACGAAGTCACGCAACATGTCGAAAACGAAACGAGCGAACAATGTGAAGCAAAGGGCGGCACGTGGCGGAGTGGCAGTCCCTCAATAGACTATTCTCCCTGCCTGCCTGTCTACCAGACTGCGCTGCGCTGCGCACCCAGACCGCTTCTACGTTTCCATGAAACGCCCGCGCGCCGCACCAGTAGGGTGATTCCGCACGACAGTTGTTTCGTCCTTGTCGCACTCATGGGTGGCACGGCACGGCCATGAGGAGGAAGGGAGAGGAACCTCCTGAAGGCTGTTCGGAATCACCCTGCTGGGGCGCCAGCAGCAGGCGCCACGCCGCCGCAGCGCGACGCAACACGACGGCGCGGTGGCTTACCGACCACAGCAGTCAAGCCTCCTTCCTGCTCCGCGGGGAGAGACGCTACGCCCCGCCGCCCGCGAGCGCTCTTCTTTCGCATAGATTTACGTCAAAATAAAAAGGAGAAGGCACTATGCGGAAGTTTTCTCACGCGGGAGAGGCGGGGCGGGCGGGCCGCCGTGATGGCGCGCGGGCTCCGCGCGGCAGGGAAAGCGATACCCTTATGACAAACTGCGCCCGGCATGGCAGTCTGGCGGGTGGTGGCCATCGTGGCATGGGGCTCGGGCGAGGTGGGGGGGGGGATCATTTACACAAAATGTGTACAATTATTAATTTTTAACTTTTGCCTTCTTTAAGATATTTTGTTCTGATTTAATTTTATTTTTCAAGGAAAATTTCTGTCGCTTTTTGAGAAATTTAAATCTTTCCCCCTATTTCTGACTTTTTTCCTTTTTTTTCAGTTTGTTGTTTATCGGTTCTCGATTTTTCGGATTTTTCAGTTTCTTTTATTTATTTATTTATATTTTTTTAAAAATGGTTTTTGGGTGCTGTACAATAATTTTTCGAAGTGACTCCCCACCCCCTCGGGCGTGGCGGGGCGCGGAAAGACCGCGCAGGGTCGCACGATGGCGTGCAATGTTGCTTGGGCCCTGCTGGCCTGGCCCGGGTCGTTCTCAGCAAAAGCGAGGCGGCAAAGAAAAGAGAGTAAAAGGGCACCATTTAAAAAAAAAAAAAATTACGTTCGTCCGATTGACGGGTCAGAGCAGTGCAGATCAGAGCAGTTTAAAGCAGAGTAGAACAGATCACGCCGCCGCCGCCCCGCCGGGGGGCTACACGACTATACCTCGGGCCCGGCCCCGCAGGCCCGGGACGGCCTCGGCACGGCCGTCTGAACTGAGCTCGCCTCGGCCTCGGCCGCCGGAAGGAGCCCTGGAAGAGGCCTCGGCCGGCACCTCCCCGCCCCGCAGCCGAGGCAGGTGGCGTGGGAACGTGTCCGTTGCCGTGCCGCCCGGGCGGGGCCTGTGGGTGGGCCCGGGCCGAGCCCTGCTGGCGCAGACGGGCATGGCTTCAGGGGCTTCAGGCCGCTTCAGGCACTGCACACTGCCCGGTGCACCAACAGCCGAACCTAACCCAAACCCCTACCACCACCACCATCACCGCACCACTACCAATTCTATGACAAACTCCTTTGAAATACCTAAAGACGATGCCACCATAACTATTCATAAAGTCAAAAACTCAGCTGGGCCAAGCCAAAGGTATATAAATAATACACCAGCACCACACACACACACACACATACACGCGCGCACACGCACATCTTAACATGCGCTTCGGTTGCACAAGGCGGCGCGACCCACGACCGCGCGCGACCGCGTGACACCCTCCCCCCGGTGCGGACCTGGCCAGGCAGTGACTTTTCGTGGCAGGTCGGCGGCGGTGAGGGTGGTAGAGAGGAGCAGGAGGAGGAGGAGGAGGAGGGGGAGGAGGAGGCGGAGAGGGAGGTTAGCGCCATGCGCACCGCGACATTCCACGCCAGCGGAGGCTGCCGTCTCAATACACCTTTAATTGACCTTTGCCTGCACCCGGTCGCAGCCGTTGCTGCAGAGGGCGGGGCCTGAAGCTACCGGGTGGCTGCGGGGTGGAGCCGGAGGCCCTCGCGGAGTCGGCGGACGCGGGAGCCACGGGAAGAGTGACGTATATGTGAGCCGTGCCGTGGGTGTGTGTGATATGGCCGACGGGCAGCTTTCAGCGCGCACTGACCCGCCCGCCCGCCCCAATGCGTGTGACGCATGTGCCCCGGTGGGGGAGGCTGGACACCACCGTGTGTGACGGCGATGACGGGAGCTGTCCGCCCCACGCAGACGGATGTGGCGCCCCACCCCACCACGCTCCGCCCTGCCCGGCCCCGCCCTGCTCAAGCGCACAAGACCGACCACCGCACACGGAGAGCGACCATCTTCCATACCACACACGGCAGCAAGCGCAGGAAGGCAGCCAGGCCCTTGAACTTGCAGTGCGTTAGCAGCGCGTTAGCACTGTGTGTGTGTGTGTGTGTGTGTGTGTGTGTGTGTGTGTGTGTGTGCGTGTGTGTGTGCGCTCCACCCCAGTCCAGTCATGACGGACGGCCGCGGGCCGGGCGGCGTACACTGTAACGAGCCCACACGCTCCGCCGAGCTAAAAGAAATTAAAACGCAAAAGCCTTATTAAAATTCCTCGCCGTTCTCTCCCCCACCCTGCTGCTCGCGCTAGCGCCGCCCCGCCCCGCCCCGCAGCCGTGCTCTTGTTCTTTTTGTCCGCCGAGAGGTGTGCCTCCGTCCTTGGCCTCACGCGGCAGGGAGGGAGCGGCAGCGACAGGTAACGACAGCCCGTAGAGAGGGCAAAAAGAAAAAAAAAGAAGAAAAAACTACACTTAACTATTTTCCCATACACTTAAATTAATTGGAGGCATTTCAAAGAAAACAGCGTGCCATGCTTTCGTCATGACGCGACGGCGACGGCTGCATCCCTTTGACATCTGTTAATCTGCTGTCAATAATAACTCACGTTTTCGATCGCGCGAGGTCATGCACCTCGCGTGTAACGCACGTGTAACGCACGTGTAACGCACGTGCAGATGCGCGGCATCATCGCCTAATTACCACTCCGCACACCCCGGCTCGGGCGCGCTGTAACCGGAGCCGGCCGTGCACCGGCGAATAATAATAACAATAAAAACAAAAACGAGAGACGAAGAGGAGCAGCGAGCGCTTCGTTAAAGCGATGGTTAAAACTGGTGTCTCGCTCGCGCGCTGCGCCGCCGCTGGGGTGAAAAAGGAGAAAAACCTTATCCTGCGCGCTGCGCCCGGGTTGACAACTTTATACCGCAGTCCGGGAGAGGAAAACATCAAGCGACGTATGTAAAAGGCTTAATGCATGGACGCGGCCGCGCACTCGCGACGAGCCAGGTCGAAATTCACGCAGTGAACGCTCGGACTGATGAAAGCGCGTCGTCAGCGACTCATCCAAAGCTACTTTAAAAGTAAAGCACATTATGAATTTAAAAGATGTATTTGTCTCCAGCATTTAGGTCGTTTGCGTTGCACATACAGGTGCCTGGAATAGATTATGAAAGTGCGCTTTCTGGCAGAGTACCGCACGCACCACCACGCTCGGCCCGTCCGGTCAGGCGCTCCGGTTTCAGAGAGTGCCGGGCTCACTACACGGGGCAGGCCAGGCCAGGCCATCTCCTCTCTGCCTTCCTCCATCGCCGTCGCTACTACACACCAGGGCTGCCCTCGCCTCGCCTCGACCCCGCAGCAAACAGAACAAAAACGTCCCGGGCCCGGCGGAAGACATCCAAGAGCGGAAACCCAAGCCTCCCGGCCAGCCACGGCCCCGCTGCCCCGCCCCAAGTGTGTCCTTGCTCGTTGGTGTTTTTGTGTCCCCTTTTCCCCCAGGGGGATACATACTCGGGCGGAACGCGAGTCGGACGCGAGCACTTGCCCTCCTGTAATGACGACAGGCACGAGTACATTGAGAGGCTGGCGGAGCCGAGGCGAGCCGGGTCGGGGCTGCGGGGTTCTGAGACAAAACATATGGGGGGGAAAAGATTTCTAAGGTTTTTCATATGGCATTTTTTGTGGAAAAATAGGGGAAAATATTATTACAATTTTTAGCTATGTTTGGAAGATGTTTTTCCATTTCAGCATGTTTAATGTGCTGCAAAGATGTTTATTGATCCCCATCTATATCAGATTACGATTGTTAAAAGCATCGGGGAAAAAACATCTTGTTGCCAGTGAAAATATTTGTGTTTTTATTCGTTACAGCAGTTAGAGAAACTCAGTTTATCGGGGAAAACATCAGAATTTTTACCTCGTTTTTAATCGTCAATATTTATTTGACTTGGATAGACACACCTTTTCTTCGAACGATACGTTTTTGACTCATTTTTTAGAACCAAATAGATTCGAGTTGAGTGATGTACAGAACGAGGCACGAAAAGCAACCAAGCCACGACATCCTAACGTTGAATTACGACGGGTAAACAAATATTCCGTGCGACAAAAAGGAAAAGTAAAAGCTTATCGTCAAACTTATCGCACCATTTTCACAAAAAGAAAAGAAAAAGAAAAAAAATATGCACGTCCGCGCCAACTTCATGTGAGATGACGCGGGCTGCATATTATGTTGGTACAAGACAGCCTGATCGTTTAGCGCTGACATCCAAAAAATCTCGTCTCGGCCGCCACTGCGAGTTGCCACGCGGGGAGGACGTTTCAATCCGAGCCGTGCGGTTCGGTTATTGCCGCCCCGCCCCCGCCTCACTAGCCGGAACCCATTTGCGGGCCGTTACTCGTGCGCGTGGCGCGGCGTGGCGTGGCCGCAGCCATCAGCAGTCAGCGTGCAATTGGCACGAACGCCAAGGAGGAAAAAAAGAAGGAATAAGGGAGAGAAAAAAAAAGTCGATCGTGGCGCGCCTTCTCATCCAAAACTTAGCGCGAAGAAGTTGTAGTGCGGTCGCGCGCAGGGTGCCTAGCCTGGTAGTAGTAAAAAGCTGCCGGCAATCGCCGGGATAGCAACATGCAGATAGATATTGCGCTGCGGCGACATCTAGGCGACGGTGTTGACCTCGCTGAGCGAGCGACACTCACCTGACCCCGCGAAAACAGCTTCAGGAGGCGGGCGGTCCAGTCCGCACCGCACCGCCTAATGCAATCATGCAACGCAATGCACTCGCGCGCGGGGGAGAAAGCACCGACGGGTGACTTATCGTCGTCGCCACGCCTCGCATGCCCCGCCGCGCCGCGCCGCGCGGGGTCGTAGGGTTGAGCCGCCATTAATACGTAGCCATATGTTTGGGCCCCTACCCCCCTCACCCCGCCCCGCCTGTCCGACCAGTATGGGCGGACGGGGCGGACATGTTCGGCAACAAACGCACGCGGAGGTAACCTCCGGCGCGATGCGATCCACTTGCGTTACACTTTCTCTCTCATCCCATCACATCTCATCCCATTGGGAGCTTTCTACACACACAGACGCACACACACACACACACACATTCAGCACGCTGTTACGACCACACCACTCCCCCCTGTGTGCATATACGGTACGACTGCGGTAACGTGAAACCTCCAAAACCGATAATGAACGAGGTCAAAGCCCGCGCGGTCGCCGCCGCCGCCGCAGTCGCCACGCCCTTCCCCGCCCCGCCGCTGCACGTTGGCAGCACTGCCCGGCAACATTCCAGCATTAGCATGTTGGTTGGTGCCCCTGCAGCGACTGCAGCGCCCCTGCAGTGCGGGCTCGCACATCGTGCACAAAAAGACATGCGCTCTTCCGAGAGCGGCAGACCGATTCCGAGCAAAAACCCCCAACCGAGTACTACTATCCCCCCCCCCTCCCCTCCCCAGCCACACACACACACACACACACACACTCACATTCTCTATTCCACACAACTACTGCACTAACACTGCCCGCCCTGCGCTGCCCCCCATCCACTCCTCACTGCCCCGCGCAATCACCGGACGATCTACGGAAATTACAAGCGGAAAATTCTCCACATTTCTCTGTCGTCTCCTCCCGCTCCCCCTCTCGCCTCTGCTTGAATTTCAATGAGCTCCCGCCTCCCCCCACCCCCCGTCCCCGCCTCCTCTGGATTCGCACACGTGAGCACGCTCCCCCAGCAGCGCAGGCCGGGCCCCCCCGGACGGGCCGGAGAGGCCCGCGCGCAGCCTGCTCCACCCACTCGACGCTCTCGGCCTGCTTGTGCAGCATGAGCTTGTGCGCCGACATTTTTACCCCTGCAACCGGCAGCCATAAGTTCCCAGGCGAGGACAACCCGCGCCGCCCACTCGCCCCGCTGCTCCCCTCCGCGCCGCGGCCACGCCACGCCACGCCATACCACGCCACGCCACGCCACGCCACGCCACGCCACGCCACGCCACGCCACGCCACGCCGCACCTTTTCCTCGCATCGATCAATGTCGCACCGGGCAAAAGGCGGTGGCAAATAATGCGTCGACACAGCAGCAGCAGCAGCAGCAGTAGCGGCAGCGGTCGTGGTGCTGGTCGTGGCCATTGAGGCTGCAGAGTTCGACGCGTCGTCCCCGATTTTAATGAGGCGTCCCCAGCGAAACGAGGCCGTGCAGCACGGCGGACCTGGCGCACCGACCAACAGCCCTGCCCTGGCCTGGCCTGCCGGCGCGCCTCGCCGGCGAGCCCTGCTGCATGTCCGTGCGGCTCATTGGAGACGGCGGGGCGGGGCGGGGCGGGGCGGGGCGGGGCGGGGCGGGGCGGGGCGGGGCGGGGCGTGCTGAGCTGCTCAGGCTCAGGCACGGTGGGCTCAGGCCAGAGCAGTGCGCCAAAGGGCGGGGCACGACGTCGACGCCCTGGAGGCCACCGTTCGACCCTAACGATAATACGAGAACCTTGCCAAAAGTAAACCACCATAAAGGTCGCCCGCCAGGAGAATCAGATTTGCGTTATCGTAAGTATACATTTCACTTTTTCTCTTTTTTAAAAATAAGTTTTCTTTCTACGATGCTGCATAGCAGCTGCAACAACAACAGCTTGCCTTCCATAAAATCCGTAAAAATGAAGAGGCGTATCTTCTTCTACGAATACGTGACGCTGCCGATAGCGACCGCGTCCGATAAGAGGCGGGAGATATCTCGGCTGGTCCAGCCCCGCTCAGCCCCGCGCAGGCCGCGGCGGCGGCGGCTCACACACAGGAGGCCTTATCGGAGAGACACGGCCCAGCGGGAGCGGGCCCAGCCCGGGCGGCGGCCTCATGTGGCGCGCAGGCGTTCAGGTCCCCAGGAGCAGCGTGCTGCCGCCGCGCCGCTCCGCGCCACGCACAACTAGTGCCGCACGCTCAACGCACCTCCGCCGCTGCGATCAGCATTGCAACAACAACAACACCAGCAACGACAGCAGGGCAGCGCGCGCGCTGCGGTCAGCCAATAATACGGACGGAACTAAGCGCGCAGCGTTACGCCATACGACCGGCTGGGCTGGGCTGGGCTGGGCCGACCAGCCAGGAAATATCGAAGCAACAGAGACATGGAAATTGGCTCTAGCAGCGCGCTCTGCGCGAGCCAATAGGTGCGGTACTGGTGGGGCGGGGCGGGGCGCGGCGGGACTGGGTAATTGTGACCCAGGAGCCCGCGCCCCGCGCCCTAGCGAGCTGCCAGCTGGAGCCCGCGCCCCGCCACCCACGACTTGCTGCTGCTGCTGCTGCTGTTTGATTTCCAAAGCCAACGTAATTGTCGACCTGGTTCCCCCTTCGAGGTTCGCCTGCTGGCTGACGTGCGAGGCTAGGCTCCGCAGGCTCCCACACACATGCGCTCCGGTTCGGCTCGCCTCGGCTCGGCACACAGACACGGACTTGTGAGTCCGCAGCGGTGTCAGAAACACAGCGGGCCCTGCCCGGCAGGCAAGCACAGCCGAGAGGGAAACAACCCTGAATTTCGGCGTGCAGAGACTGTGAATTTTTGTAATTTGTAATTTTTTTCTGAATTTTTCTGAGTTTTTGAGAATTTTTTGTGGAGCTTTTTCGTATTTTTGAGAAACTTTTTGGTTGAATATTTTTACAATATTTTGCTAGAACTTTTTCCAGTTTTTTTGTGAATTGACAAAAATTTTATTAAATTTTTTCTCTCTGTAATTTTTTAAATCATTTTACTGCATTTCTGTATTTTTTTCTAAAAGAAATTACGAATTGTACAAATATTTCAGAGTCGTTTTCCCCTCGGGCCCAGCCCGGGTAGTAGAGCAGGTTGACCGGCAGGGGCATTCGTCATCACGCCGCGCAGCAGGCGCGAGAGGCGAGCGCGGCCGTCCCATTTGCAGTCTCACCAACTTTTCATCGGCCCCCTAAACGCGTCCGATCGCGACAAGTGATTCTGTCTCCGGCTGCTCCGCTCCGCTCTGCTCCGGCGGCGGGGCCTGGACCCTGGACCTGTTCGGCCCCGGAGGCCCCGGAGGCTGTTTGCTCGACCCTCGCTGCGCGCTCCGCGCTCAGCTCTGTCTGCAACGCTCGCGAGTAGTTTTAAATGACAGCGCGCCAGTGGAAGCTGGGACGAACAAATGACGGCGCCGAGATCCCGTTCCGTTTCTGTTCCGTTTCATCGCGCCGCGCCGCGCGGGGCGGGGTGGGGTGGGGTGGGTTGAGGCGAGGCGACGCGGGTCAGTACCGGTCGGGCTGCTCGCGCGGCCAGACGGAGGAAAAAATAAAATGACGGGAAGACTAGACAGGCCTGCCTGCCTAGGGGCCCTGATGGGATGAGCAGCGAAGACAGTTTGCACTCGAGAACCTAACTAAACTTTCAAAGCGTCGCGTACCGTCACGTCTCTAGCGACGAAAAGCACCGGCAGACCACGAGGCTTGTAGTAAAAGAGAATGTGCGTTGCGTACGAGCGCGGGGCCGCGGGAGGGTAACGTCCGCCATTCCTCATACAGGGTATATATTGCGTTGAAAGGTGTTTTACCATACTCGTGTCGAGCAATGACCACAATGACACTTTCACTCGACCCACTATCGGTATTGGGGTTTGGCATCCCAAAATGCGGGTCAGAATACTAAAAGAGGCGATAAAAAAAAACTACTTTTTTACTACGCGCGGGAATCCCACTGACTCCAGTAAAGGCTTAGACTGCACAGCGCGGGGCGCTCCGGCCAGCGCCGTACCGCAGCGCCCTTCTCACACGGCAAAGCGACCGCAAACGAGTGGCAATAATAATAATACAACAACCGCGAAATAAAAAGCGCGCGGGAAATAACAAACGCCCCGGCTGGCATTGCGTCATGAGAACGCTCGCGGGGCGCGTGCCTGGCGCCGGGTCATGTGTTAACGTCATGGGATTAGCCTACCGGCCGCGCGGCGGCACCGCAAGCACAATGAGCAGCGCAACGGGTATGCAACAACTTATTTCTCATAGGTGGCGTGCGCGGCGGTGGCGCTGATGGAGTTGCAGCGTTATGACTCGTATTACTTCTCATAACAGCAGGGCAGCATTTAATTCGTTGCCGCGAGGCCCGTGCGGTGGGCGAAACCTGAACATGAACACACGCTGACGGTCGCAGACGCGCGCCGCGGGTAGGCAACCCGCCGCGAGCGCGTGTCGAGCGGGGCTGCCTATCCCAGACTTCACAGGCGGTCAGGGGCCGGTGCCATTTCGTGCCGCCGCCGCCGGCGAGAAACGGCCGCGAAACGGCTCTGGACGACCGACCATGCGCGTAGGGCACCAGTGAGGGGTCCTTCACGGCGTCTTACGGGAGAATGTGGTAGGCAAACCGGCAACACTGTTACACATTCACATAAACAGCCGGTACACCCTAAAACAAAATCATTAAAAAATTCAGTGAAAAGGTCAGAAAAAAAAACAGCTTAAAAAAATCAAGAAAAAAAAGTCAGAAAAAAAGTAAAAATCAAGGAATATCATGAAAACTAGAGAAATCATAAAAATCGGTGTACGCCCCTCGCGCACCAGACAATGCACAAGCTTATAGGCGAAATAGTTGAACTACGAGCGGAGCGAGATTCGAGACGAGTTTCGAGACAAGGTATCTGAGATGTAGCCCCCCTATCCCCCCGGCTCCCCCCTCGCACGCCCACAACTGACAGAACGCACGAGCCGTGTGTTTTTTTTAACGCCTTGCTCTCGCCTCGCACCGCGCTGCGCCGCGCAGAGTGACAGCCGGGATGCCTGCACGCATGCATGAGGCACCACCAACCACCACCGCTATAACGTCAGCAGGGAAGTCCGTGCGTCCATGTGCCCGTCCGCCCATCAGTACCCGAGCCTGCATGGCTTCCAACAGGCGCCCCTCTCTTTCCATTACGCCCTCATAATGTCCCAACAGGGTGCGACGTCCTGGATGATTCCATTCAGTCCTGACTACCCGACCCTGGTGAGCCGGCCGGTCAGCCGGTCAAGTATCACATCCTTAATTGGTTCGAGCCAGTAGTAGGGCATAGACGGGGCCCCCTCGCCCCCTTCCACACCACTCTCCCGTAGGGTAACGAGTATAGTGAACCCCGGTAGCCGTCAACAACGGAGTCACCGGGCAGCAAGAACGAATGCGGGCCCTCGGCCTCGGCTAGGCTGGTCAGGTGCACACCGCTGTTAAACCGACGGAGAACCTGAGCAAAGGAGACGTCGTCGGTTCCTGGGTCAGCCCCCCCCCCTCCCCCACCTTTTCCCGGCACCATGGGACTAGCCGAGCCGAGAGATTTACGCTATCGTGCGTTGACACCCGTCTTGTTGTCCGAGCGGCACAGAGTCGGAAAGCGAGCGGGGCGAGGCGGGCTTGGGCGGGGTGCGGGGCGGGGTGGGGAGTCACTTTCGAATGTCTCGGAGCGACGAGACGTTTCGTCCCCAGCCAGCCGGGCCGGGCAAGCAGTGCCTCGCCTCACCTCGCCCACCCCGCCCTACCCCGCCCCGCTCTGCCTCACGACAGCGCGGTAGGTAGACAGGCGGGTCGTAGGGCCTATTATTTCTCCTGTTCCACGATAAGTATACACGCCTCCCCTCCCCGCCTGCCCCCACGGCGGTATAAAGAAAGAAAGAATATACCGAGTTGGTCTCTGCGCTGAGCTCAGCGCGCGCGGCGCGCGCACCACGAGCCCGATGAACTGTCAAACTAGAGCATATTTCTCAGAAGTTACGCGCGCGAGAGAGGGCGGTGCACGTCAGCGAGGCCCTCTCTGTGTGGATCAGCACGGCACGTGAGTGGTGCACTGCGCGCCTGTCACGTGCACGCGAGGAGAGGAGCGGCAGGGCAGGGCTCGCGGCTCAGCGCGTCAGCGCGGCCACCAAGACACTATTTGAATGAGAAAAGAAGAGCACGTGACCACACTGGGTGACGTCCTCCTATGGGCCCGGCGAGTGCGATGGTACTGACAGTCTCTCTCTCTCTCTCTCTCTCTCTCTCTCTCTCTCTCCTCTCTCTCTCTCTCTCTCTCTCTCTCTCTCTCTCTCTCTCTCTCTGTGCTCGTGCGTGCGTGAGTGTGTGCGCGCGCGTGCAGGTTGGGGAGGGGCGCGACGTATAAGCCGGGCTGGCCGAGCCGAGCGGAAGGAGGTCGCCCCGTTATGTTGCGAGGTGTGGTCAGGACGACTGGTGGGGCGGGGCGGGGCGGGGCGGGGCAGGCTGGGGCTGGGCGGGGCGGTGTTCCGTCGAGGCGTGGCGCCGGGGCGCGGCACCAGGTCACCTATCCACTCTGTGCGCCCGGAATGTAGGCAGACCCGCGCTCGCTCGATGGCAAGTTTGTCGCCCTTTCCCGCCGCCCGTCCCGCGTCACAGAAAAGAGCGAGGTCGCGGCTAAACATATCGTGCAGGCGAGCAGGCAGCAGCAGGGCTCAGTCAGCAGGCCTGTGCAAGGGAGGGTGATGTGTGCAAAGATTATTTTGGCTTTTGATATTTTAGGTTTTTAGGCTAGGCACGACGAAGCCTTATTTGTCTTGATTTTTCTTCTGAATTTTCAAGAGAATAATGAAAATTTCTGTCCCTCTTTGATAATTTTTGACTTTTGTCTCAGTGATTCTGACTTTTTTTCATTTGTTTTCAGTTATTTGTTCATTTGTTCTCGATTATTCAGTTTTTTCTGACTGTTTTCTTGATTTTATTTTGATTAAAAACAAAATTGTAATGATTTTTTTTCGGGGCCGGACAACGATTTTTCTAAAGTGATCGCAGGCCCAAGAGGGGTCCACCTGGCCACCAGGGCCAAGAACCCTACCCGGCCCTGAGCATGATACGGGTATGAGCGCCGTCACGGCTAGAATTGCCGGCCCCGGCGGGCCCCGCGGGCAGTGGAACAATCTGAAGGGCGCGGGGTGTTAGTAGGGGTGGGGCGGGGCGCACCGCTCTCTGGGTCTGGGTGAGGCAATGGGCCGGGCCGGCGCGTCGCGGTCGACACGAAAACGCCGCGCAAACTCTTTAAAACGCTTGAGTCTGCTGGCAGGTTGTCGGGCCCAGCAGCGCGGCGCTCGCACACACATGCAGCTCACGAGTCACACTGAGAAAGGGGGAGGGAGGGGGGTGTCTCGCGGTTTCGAAACATCAAGTAGTGTTCGTGCGCTCGCGCTCGCTCGGTGCGCTGCGCCGGGCTGGCAGGGCTGGCGGCAGCAGCACGCGCTGCTCCCACCTCATCCCCGCCCCGCCCCGCCCTGCCCCCGCTCGGGCCTCCTCCCTCTCGGCTTTGACATTTGTAGTCCCTGGCCGGGCCCGGGCCGGGCCGGGCGGTGGTCGCGCCCCGAGGCCCCGCGGCGGGGTAGCGTAGCGTAGCGTAGCCTAGCACTGCTGCATTCCTGCAGCAGGTGCAGCCGGCTGTATACTTCGGAAAAGACTACATAATCTGCGGCTCACGACGCGACAAGTGCGCTTTACGCTTTACGATTATTATTACTAGCAGGGTGTACGAGGGGGTGAAACAACTCTGAAGTTTTCGTACACCTCGTAATTCAGGAATTTTCATAAAAATTCAGAGGAAAAAAAAACAGAAAAATTCGGAGCAATTCGGGAAAAATCAGAAACATTCACAAAAATTCAAAGAAAAAAATCAAGGGATTCACAAAAAAATTTACAAAAACACGATTGAAATTCACAAATATTAACGAAAATTTGTAAACCAAAATTCAGATTTGTTCCCCCTCGCTGGCAGGGGTGCGTTATTCGCTTTGGAGTGCTGGTCGTGTGAAAAATACCTTATTTAAAAAAAAGTTCCGCCGGGCCGGGCGGGGCCGGGCGGGGCCGGGCGGGGCCGCCGGGCACGTCCGCGTCGCGGGTGTATGGCTGTGCCAGCAGCGCGACATGCACGCCGGGCCCATCAACGGGAGCTCACCTCTGCAACAGACGGGAAAAAAGGAACAAGTTTAAAAACACGAAGCTCGGCTCATTCCGTCGCCGGTGTGGACACATCCGCCTGCCTGCCGCCTCCCCGCCCCCCTTCTGCCATTATGTGCACATTACGCGCTGGACCACCCGGCCGCCGCGCCGGGGCCGGGCAACGCCGCGCGCCAAGTGCAGTTGAAGAGGTGAAATTTCCTAAAAGATTATTAAATCAACGAGAGCTCTTTCCCTTTCATTACCGCCGGCCGCGCTCAGCTCGGCCCCGCCCATTTGGCGCCATCATTCAAAACTGCTCCACTTCGCGCACTGGAGCATTTGCATATCAAGCGCCATCTGTATCGTATTTTTTTTCCGCCGTGCTCTTTCTAATCGCAGCCCAGGAGCGCGCATCCTGGGGGCGAGGCTGGGATTTCTAAGCAAGAACAAGGCGGGTAGAGCTTAAAATAGATTTTGATTTTCTTAAATTTCAAAAATAATATAGAAACAGACTTATTTTGCACACGTCGAAATTCTCGCCGCTCTTTCACAGAGTAAATAGCGCGAGCGCGTCCACTGGCCGTGTGTCAGCCATAAGGCCCTCCCTGCGGCCGTCCATTCCAGGTAAAGCGTCCTCCTCCTTTCTCCTACCCTGCCCCCCTGCACCTCCGTCGTACGACACTGTCTCCGGTTAGATAATTGTTTCGTTTTTGTCGCGTCGCTGCTTGCAGTCCGGGCTGGGCGGGCGGGGCGGGGCGGGGCGGGGCGGTGGCCGCAGACTGCCGCCAGCCCACCGCAGTGCAGGCGACGCGACGCTCCCCGGGCCGGATGCGCTGCTCGCACGGTCCCCGTGTACACTGCTGCACACCATTCAAAACATACCATGCGCTCAAATATTCCACTCAACAGTACAAGTGATAGAAGTATTTCTTTCATCAAATTTAAAAAGAATAAAAATAAAAAATCACCTCTGAAAAAAAAGGGACTATCACACCCATAGCGCGCTATACGCCGCTAATTTTGCCGAAGTGTGCTGAGGTCACATCATTGAGGGGTCCTTCACTATCAATTAAAGCGTACAGAGATTTCTGTTTTTTTGGTGATTTTCCTGATTATTTTCAGATTAAATCTTGATTTTTGCTGATTTTTTCTTCTTTGTTTTTTTTTTCTGTGTTTCCCTTAATTTTCTTCACCCCTGATTTTTGGCTGATTTTATTTTAGGGTGTACACTGATTTTTTGGGGGAATGGGACCCCTCGGGGTCAGGTCATGCTGACCGCCGCTTTACCCGCTCCCAACTGCACACGCACGCACCCATGCTCTCCGCGAGCGCCTGAACTAGATTAATGCGGTCAGCGCGGACTGACCGCTGAGCGGGGGGAGGACACGACTCGACACGACTCGACGGCGTCAGAGTCAACAAGCAGCGCGGCGGCGAAGCGCAGAGCAGCAGAGCAGCGCCATGTGAATGGGCCGCGTATGTCAGCAAATTAGTACCGGCTGTCTCAGCAGCAGCCGAGCCGCCGCGTCGTCGTCGTCGTCCCCAAGCGACTACACTCCCGTCCCGCCCCGCCCGACCCGTGCGCTCTCCGCTCACGCTCAAGTAGTCGTCGCAGCCTGTCGCATGTCAGGCCGATTGGTGTCTCCGATCCGATCCAATCCGATCCGATCCAAGGTCCGTTGTCCGAGCCTCACCGTCGGGCCGGGCCGGACAGACAGACAGGCGCTCGCCGCCCCGCCCCGCCCCGCCGGCCCGTCCCATGTCGTATCGTCGTCTTGGCCGCCACCGCGGCCCGTGTGATCCGAGCTGCCTTCGTCCTCGTCCTTCCCACGGCTTCCGGCGCTGCTGTCTGCGGCTGCGCCCGTAAACTAGTCGACCCTCCCATGCTGCCAGGGCTGCTACTACTGCTGCTGCTGCTGCAACAGGCGACACGCCCGGCGCTACACACACGTCTTGCGGTCAAGTGCATCTATAATGCGACAAGAACCTGAGGGGGGCGGCCCCACTTTCGACCAGCCAGTGTACGCATCTCTGACCGGTCATTTTCCAGTCACATTCAGTCAAGAGAGATTAGAGCAAAATAGTCTCGTTAGGCCTTGAAATAGTTAGAAACAGCGTGGAAACTGCAAATTCGTTCGTGCTTTGTGTCGTTGGAAAAACTACACCTCTCATATATCTTTTGTCAAATTCAGAAATTTTTCAGTCACTTTTATTCAATTTCCGGTCAAATCCAGTCACATTCTATAGACTTTTGACTTCCAGTCAGCGTACCCCCGTTTCTGCACTACATGTAGTGAGGTTCCCATGCCAGGACCCTGCTTATTGTGCTCTGTACGGACTTGCTCAGTCCGATAGGAGCAGGCAGGACGCCTCACAAAATGTTATGTGCGCTGCGCGCGAGGGCCACCGCGACCGCTGCCAGCCCCCCCCCCCCTCCCTCTCACCTGCCTGCATGAGGAGCATACTCCGCGGCGGCGACATGACCTTGGAGACATGCGACAGCGAGGCGCAGCGGCCCGGCCCGGCCCGGCCCGGCCCGTTCACTGCACCATGCATCACACCTGTCACACTCGCAGGGCCAGGGCGCGGAGCGGAGCGGAGCGGAGCCTGCGGCCGAGCGAGTCAGTCCGTCAGCGTCACGGCGGGGCGGGGCGGGGCGGGGCGGGGCGGGGCGGGGCGGGGCGGGGCGGGGCGGGGCGGGACTGCGCAAGGACTGTAGGGCTCCCGCTCCTGCTGCTCCGCTTCCGCAGCCACCGCCGCCGCCACGCCGCCAGACGAAAATACAATTCATATAACTGAATATTACCATCCAATTCCACGAGGATGCAGGCCCTGTCCGTCAACGACCACCGCAGCGGTGCGGCCGCGCGGCAGGCCATGACCGCCCAACCACTTGCGTACAAAAAAAAAGATAAAAGAAAGAAAAAAAGAAATAACAATCTTTCATCTTCTACGCGCAGAGCGCGGCGGAGCCGAGCGCACAGCTGGTTTCTCATCTCTGGAAAGAAATCACGAGTCTTGTCCTTCCAACTACTGTACCGACCGCGCCGGTGTCAACCACATATAACCGCATAAACCTTTTTTTTTCCACTCATATCCTGCATCCCCGCGACCCGACTAGTACTAGATCCTGGCCTTGCCTCCATGTTACCCGGCCCCGGCCGCCGCCGTCCTTAGCGCGGTGCGTTACCCTGTTGTACCCTCGGTTACCCGTTAGATAGCATCTGGTAGCTGCGCTCTGCTCTGCACCAGCTCGCCGCTACCGCCGCCGCACTACGTTACGAGTTTTTATGACGAGGCGTCACGTGACCGTATACATTACTTGTCCGCCCCTCACTCACCTTCGCTTGTTTTTATTTCAGAGCGTCTCAGAGGCGGCGGCGGCCTGCCGAGTCCTGCCCACAGAGCTCGCTACCACTGCAGACCTGCAGCCTGCAGGTGTGTTTGCTGCTGCTACTGCTACCGCCGGGCCAAATTCCTCGTCGGCCTAAATGGCAGTTTGGACCTCTGGCGGGGTCACTTTATGGCCGAGCGGCCCGCCCAGCCCGGCCCGACCCGGCCCCGGCCCATCCGCCCCGGGCCTGCCTCTGCCTACCACTTCACTCTCCGCACCGCACCACACCCCGCCCCGCCCCGCCCCGTCCCGCCCCGGACGTACAACGCTGAGCCCTGCTCAGGTGGTGTGTTCAACAAATGAGCTCATCATTTTCCGAATGCGCGGCGAACTTGTTCGCCGCGCGTCTTTCTCCTTCTCTCTCTCTCTTTCTCTCCCATATGTCCAGTGTCCAGACGGCCAGGCCTGGCAGTAGGATCGGATCGAACAGAGAAAGGAACTCGTTCTGTGCGTTGATGGTGAGCTGGGCCGGGCCGGGCCGGGCCAGGCCGGGGCAGAGCGAGATGCCCGGCGCGTCGGCCGGCCCGGAGCTGCCCGGAGCTGCCCGGAGCGCGGAGCCGGAGGAGCGAGCGACCGGAAAGAGCGGGAATGCTTGGAATCCAACGGACCAGCGACGCTGACCGGCGGGCGCGCCAGCAGAAGCAGGCGGGCCGCGCGGTGCGCCCCGTCCCCGTCCTGTCCCAGCCACCGGCTCCGGTTACAATTGAAGCCGGGCAATGAGTGAAATGAAAATAATAATAAAAATGCTAACCAGCCGAGGCCGGGCTGGGGGGCCTCTCGGGTCGTACAGAGAGAAAGGCTCCCCCCAGCCCCGAGCCGGGCCAGGCCAGGCCAGGCCGGGTCGCGTCGTCCGCGACCTGCACGCCGTGTTTTAACAGATGGGCGGTGCTAAACAAAAGGCTGAAGGCCGCAGAGCAGCGCGCGGCGCGCCGCGGTGCGCGCGGGGCGTTCCCGAGGGCGTTCCCCGGCATGGCGGTAGCCCGCCGCACCGCGCCCCGCAGCGCCGCGCCGCATGCACGGACCGCCTCACGATGACACACTTTGATCGGCCAAACCTCATTGACAGACATTAACCCCGATGGCGCGGCGGCGGGCCGGGCGGGGCACGGGGCAGCCTGCTGCAGGACTCCGCCGTGTGTACCTAGTGTGCGCGATCACCATCATCACCGAGCAGCGGCGCCGGCCCTGCAGGGCCTGCAGGGCCAGCTGCAGGTGGAGCGGCCGGGCCGAGCAGACGTGGGCAGCCAGACCTAACAGGAATCCGTCGCAGACCAGTTTGAGCCGCCGCGAGCCTGGCGGCGGCCGGACCGCGCGCTTGGCGTCCAGCCCGAACCATTGTGGTGCTGGTAGGATAGGACAGGCGGACGGCCGAGCTCAGCTTGGGGAGCAAGTTTGCAACATAGTACTGCAGGCGGGGAAGGCAGGCAGGGCGCACTGCATGCGTGCCGATCGTGGGAGAGCCTTTCTAAGAGGACGCCGATCAGCCGGAGCAGATCAGAGCACGGAGGTCCCTTTAGGGGAACGAGGAGACTGACGGGGGCCGTCGCCTGGCGTTGCCGAGCGTCACGAGGCCCCGAGACGGATAGAGGATGCACGGGGGGAATCGAAGTGTACGACTGCCGCTCACGTGGAGATGAGCGAATAAGTTCACTCACTTTAAGATAAGCGGATAACCTACGGCGAGGAGGTGGAGAAGAAGATGGGGAAAGGGGAGGGGGGCAGGGGATCTACTCTCGCTCAGCCAGCGCCCAGTCGAGGCGAGCACATCCAGGTTAGGGGGGCACAGGGGGCCTCCCTCTCCCCCCTCCTACATCCCAGCTGATCCCCGTGCGCGGATGCGCCTCGCGCGAGCGGGACCAAGGGCGTGGGGAGCGGAGCGGGGAGGAGATCCGGCCGGAGGCGGAGGAGGGATCACTCCAAACAAACTGGGCGGGGAAAGCGTTCGGGCCGGGCACCTTACCTCACTCACTGCCACAACACGTCGGCTCGGCTATGAAGGCCTCAGAATAAAGTGATTCCAACTACAAAGTACACTACTCACGGGGATTAGACCCGCGCCCGGGCACTTCCTACAGGTATTTTACGGACTACAGGTCCGGCCGGTCGGGTCAAGAAAAGAAAAAAGGAGTTGACTAACTTTACGACGGACAATAACATACAGTATAACGCCACAGGATTACAGACCGACGGTGTGTGACACATGGGCCCCTACGCGCTACGCGGCCCATTAAGATCTTCAGTCAGTCATCGTTTACCCTATTGGGCTCCTATGACAGCCTGCGTGCTAAGGTTCTTCCGGGCGATAAATTTTCGGCGCCCCTTTTCCCCAAGACCACTGGAGCAGAAATAGGGTAAGGAGTACGACGTGCTTAATCAGAGCATTAACTTTCATTCTGTCGCGAGGACAGCCCGGACCTCCCTCCGCCCCGCCCAGCGGATTTCTTTAGCAGGCAGTCTGTCGCCTTGAGCCGTGAGCCGCCGTGAGCCTCAGCCGGCCCCGGCTGCCAGCAGGCGCGCCTGCTGCACAACCGGAAGCGTCTCTCCGAGGGAGACGTCCCCCCCCGCAGCAGGAGTCAGCTGGGGGCGCGCGCCCCGAGACCCAAAGTGCCCTGCCCGATGCCCTGGAGAAAGTAAATAGACTGAGTGTTTGTCGCGGGGCGAGAGACAACTTGGCGACCATTTGGGCGGACGATTATACAGACCGGGGAGGGCCCCGTCGTCTGTTGCGCCTCCCTCCCTCCCACGACCCCCCCCCCCCCCTCTCTCTCTCCCACTCATCCGGGGGGGTTGCGGCGGAGGGAAATGAGGCTGCAGTTCCGCAGGCAGAGGAGGACGAGTAGGAGCCAAAGCCAAGAGGCGCGGCAATCTGCCTTTGCTCTGCTTGGCGTTGACGAAAATCGCCGGAAGCGACTTTCCTACTCTTCGAGTGGGCAGGGCGAGGCGCGGCGGCGTGGGCTGAGCGCTCCTGTGCACCGCTCCTGTCCGACCCGACCCCCGACGCACGTCTACCGCAGGAGAGGTGGCGGTGTAAATGGCCGAACGGGAGAGAGAAAAAAAATGGGAGGGCAGGAAACGGCCAAAGAAGATCTTCCTGCCTCCTGCTTATTTGACCGCGCGTTCCGCGTCCCTTCCGCTCGCTCCAATAATCAACTTGAGGTTGCTTTTTTTAGCCCACATCTTCAGTAGTCACAGATTAAGAAAATGAACATTTCTATATAATGTGGGAAATTTCGACACGATACTAGTCGTAACTTGTATCATTTGCTCTCTTTATCAGTTCTGCGGAATAATTTTTTTTAATTTTTTTTTAACTCACATTTTTAATAGCCGCAGATTGAAAATGTCGGTGGCATCTCTTAAGATTGCATTACCGGTATTTACTTTCTGACGCGCGCGGAGCTGAGGTCGGCAGCCGCGCGCCCCACCGCGCAATGCGCCCGCCGCGGCAGGGGGGTGGCGGGGCGTAGCGGGGCCCGCGGCCAGTTATACAACTCAATTCAATGTACCACGGAGGAGGATGGGAAACGTTTCATTTGGGCGGCGCCAAAAGATTTACGGGTTGTCAGCGCGGCGATCAGTCGAGCGGAAAGCAAGCGGCGCCCAGGCCCGGCGCCGGGAAACTGAGACGGTGGCGGCGGCGACGGAGGGCGCGCGGAGCTCCGGGAGGCGAAGAAGAGCTCTGCGGTGGAGCCCCGCGGCCCGCGGTGCATTGTCCGCGCTGCCCGCCTTGAAGGGTATCAGTTTTACTTTGTCACCGTCGGATCGTCCACAAACCACTAGATCAATACGGGCCTGCTGCTACTGCTGCTGCTGCTGCTGAGGCTGACAGCGGCGCAGAACCGACGTGCTCTGGTGGGAACCGCCTACCTTCTCTTTCCTGCTCCATTTTACAGGATATATGGCAGGAGATGAGACCTATCCCGAGGGATCCTTCATGATACATTCAATCGCACACCAATTTTTCTGATTTTTGCTGTTTTTTTATATATTTATTTTTCTTGATTTTTGCTGGTTTTTATTCTGATTTTTTTTTTATTTTTTTTTTCGTATTTTTTCTTTATTCTTTTTTCCCGATGTTTTACTGATTTTGTTTTAGGGTGTACATCACTTATTTTTCTTTTAGTGAAGTACCCCTCGGCCCGTCCCTCTGCGGCCCGCCGAAATCGTCGGAGCAGGGAAAAGTGACCACACATATCGTACACGATGTGATGGACTTCACAACACAACACGTACGGGCCGGGGCCGGGCGGGCACTAGGCTATAGTGTAGGGCCGGGCCGGGCCGGGCCGCGCGGCGCTTCGTATATGTGAGAGTGTGCGTGCGAGAGCAGCGAGGAATATAGTGAAATCCGCGCGGCCACCACACCGCACCGCACCGCGGCACCGCGCGCGCTATGATGGGACGGCCGGTCGGATCGGTCCAGCAAGGGCTCAGCCCCAGGCCCAGGTCCAGGCTTTTCTTTTCGCTTCTTCACAGCTCATCCCATCTCTCATCCTATAAAACGCGCAGCAACGCGGCAGCAGCAGCGCGGCCGCGGGGGGGGAGGCACACGGCGCGGCGCTTGTACATCCTTGGCGCTTTCCTTCCGCACGCCGCAGCTGCCACAGCCGCCGCCGCCTTGATAGCGGATGTGGCATAGGAGAAATACAAGTACAGGACACCGCGGATGACATGCAGATCGCGACGCCTACCCCGGGCCTCGCCACGCTTCGCCTCGCCTGGCGCGAGCGCGCCCACCCCAAGGGGTGGGCCGCCACGGGTCGGGCGCAACTGATTTCACTGCCGCGGCGGGGCGCGGGGCGGGGGGCGGGGCGGGGCCTGGCATTGCGCAACACTGTCGCCTTTGCATGTATTGCACGCTGCACGACAGAGCGAGGCGGGGCGTGGCGGGGCGTGGCGGGGCGTGGCGGGGTGTGGCGGGCCCCGTCACACTCCTTTGTCGCCGTCGGGGGCGAACAACAAACGCGACGAGTGGGAAATAAAGAGGTAAAAACAATACTCAAGGATAAGGATACGACAGACAGGGGCCGGGCGCACCCGCGCGGGAGACTTTCGACATTCGTTACGATCGGGGCGAGACGATGAGCAGGACGAAGACGTTTCCACGCGCGTAACCCTCGCCTCGCGCTACACGGGAGCCGCGGCCCTCCCCGTCCCGCCCGCCTCCTGACTTCCCTCTCCAATAAACTGTAATTGTCGGGCCGAGCCGGGCCTGGCAGGGCTGGGCCTGAGCCGGGGCCACTTTCTCAATCTCCTCCTCGCGGCTCCGATGTTGTGGCGTCCCGTCCCGTCCATGCCCGACCCTCCCCATCCCTCCCGCTCACTGAAGACGATACCACACATTCGCAACACTCTAAATTGCAGACGTTGATACTGGAGGTCTGGTCTGGTGTCACGCGCCCCGCTCCGCTCCGACTCGCGGGCGCCGCGCTGCTGCGGAGCGGAGTAGGCCACACCGCCCCGGGCAGCCTGAAAACTGCCGACCCGTGCTCAAAGCTCGAGGGGTCTCCCGCACGCTCCTGTAGCGAAAGCACCACGATCGATAGTTTCTACGAGTGTGTCGACGAGTATCTGCGAGAAACTAGTGGAGCTAATGTAAGTATTGGCGAGTATCTGTGAGTATTTCTTGATTATTTTCCCTTGAGTGTTGTCGCGTGTTCATCGCGAGTATTGGCGGGTTTCTGAAAAGTATTTTTTCGGCAGGTGCGATTTTTTTTTTTAGAGTGAGACACTTCCGATGGGTAAACAACTTTGAATTTTTGTGTACAAATTTTGTGAAGTTAAGTGAATTTTTAGTTAATTTTTGTGAATTTTGCTTGATTTATTTCTAAAATTCAGATAATTTTGATGAACTTTTGAGAATTTTCCTGATTGTTTTTCTTTGATTTCTCCGATCTTCTTCTTAATTTTTTTTCTCTGAAATTTTCCTGAATTTTTCCTGATTTTTTAAAGATTTTTTCTACATTACGAGGTGAACAAAAATTTCAGAGTTGTTTCCCTCTCGAACCCCTCGCCGATGTTTCGCTCTAAATCTAGCCACAGATACGACGGGGACGTGCACGCGCAGCACGCACTGGCAGCTGCAGCAGCCTACATAGTCGCGCCCATCCCGGCTCGGCACATCAGCTGCTCGCAGCGCCGCGCGCCCCGCTGGTCCATTGGCCCGGGCCCTCTGGTCCGCGCGCGGAACCGGATATGCAGCACGAGGCGTCCAAGATTACCATCTCTCTCTCCACTGAAGCGACGCCGGTCGGGCCGGGCCGGGCTGGACCGGGCTGGGCTAGAGACCACGCCGGTTACAGTTAGCTCTGTTCTGTCAGGCACGGGCGGGGGCGGACTGGGACGTGGACCGAGCGTGCACGTGCCGTTCCCTTCGCTGCACGCACCGGCGGCCCCACTAGTAAAAGCTAACGGTGGATTTCGATGCAAGCTACAGTGAACCCTGCTGTACTGCATGGCTTACGGCGAATTTTCAAAGTAAGCGACGACTTTCGTCAGGATAAGCAACGGTGGTGCGCCCTGATTCACTGTAGCTAGTAGTGAGGGGCACCACCGTATCTTACGGCGCAAAATCCAGTGAGCCTCTGTGCTACAGGGTTCGATTTAACTCGAGGGAGTGGCCAACTCGAAAAAAAAACGTGTACACAGAAATACCTGTGTATTTGTATTTCTAGAAATACACTAAAATTACAAGGAAATACTCGACAATACACAGAAATACGTAGAAATACTCAACAAAAATACCGAAAAATACTTTAGAAATACAAGAAATAAAAGGCAAGTGTACACAGAAATACATGAGTTGGCCGCCCCTTGATTTAACTTACAGTGAAATTCACCGTAAGGTCTTTTTACTGAGCTGGCCGGCACACTTGCTGTACTGCACAGGATTATATACCGCGGTAGGTAACAAAGTGAAAACCCCTCGCCGCCGGTACGGTATCGAACAGCCCAGCCCGTCGGCCGGCACAGCGCGGCGCGGCGCAGGCTTTACGAGCCGCACTACATGACGTGCACGCTGCTCGCCCCTTTCTCCGTCACCGCAGAGCCCAGTACGGTACGCGTGGCGAAATTGTAAGCTCCCTCGCCAAGAGCAAGAGGCCCAAGGTAGATATAAAATCCAAAGGGTCATTCACTCAAAAAATAAAAAATAAAAATATAAAAAAAATCAGTGTCTACTCCTAAACCAAAATCAGTAAAAAAAAATTAGAAACAAATATGTAAAAAATCAAGGAAAATCACGAAATCACGCTTGAATTTAAAGTGAAAGACCCCTTATAAACTCCCCCTCCCACACACACACACAAACAAAATATGTATACAGGGAAAAAACTAAAGAAACCGCCGCCAGCCGCCACCCCTTCAAAAAGGTTAAAGATCGAAAAAAAAGGGACAAGTTACTTGAATACTTCGACCTCACCTTGACACCTCGAGGACCGGCGCGACCCCGTGACCCGCCCTGCACCGGCACAGGGGACTATATAATAGTGTGAAGCGGGCCGGCAGCGGCGGTAGCGCGCGGCGCGGTCGCGGTAACATCTACCCTTCCCCTCCGGACGCCGGATGAACGCCGCGCCACGCCCGCCGCCACGCCACGCCGTGCCACGCTGCACCACGCTACGCCGAGCGGTGACAAAGGGAAGCGGAAGTCTGCAAACGCATCAGGCAGAGGCATCACCGCTACCCTGGCCCTGCCCTGGCCGCTGGTGTCAGGTCGACCAGCCCAGCCCGCCCGCCCCACCACCCCGGGCCCGCGGGCCGTACCCGTACCGGGGACCGGACCGGACCGGGGGTGTCACGGTCACGGGGCAGGCAAACAGCGTGAAAACCGGCGGCGTCGCATCGGGGAGGAGGCGCTCCGTCGTGTTCCTCGCGCGCACTGCTGCTGCAGGGCCAGCGTGACAACGACAACGCCAGAGTAGGCAACACCAATATTTCAGAAAGAAAAAAAAGCACCAACGTCACGCACTACAGAGCCCGGCCCCGGCAGGGGCGGGGTTGCGCGGTTATTCCTGACGGAGCGGTGCGGGTGGGCTGCATACTTTCAAAGAAAAAGAAGCAAAAAAAAAAAAATCGGGTGTTGAGCGTGGAGTCCACGTAGATTGCCTAAATCCCCGTATTGCACCGAGTTACTGTAAAGCTTGCACGGCGCAGAGAAGGCGCCCGCGATGTAGGCAACCCCCCCGCACGCCTGCATGCGGTGTAGCAGTGTAGCTGCCGAGATGACTGACTGCACACTGCTCGGCGGCGGCCAGCCCGGGCCCGGACATGGTAAAACAGAATAATAAAAATCTTGGGCCTGGTGCTGCGCATGCATGTCGAGCTAATGCACACACTTTGCCGGCAGGGAGGCGAGGGTTAGGGTTGGGCCTGAGCCGGGCGGGGTCTTTGGCGACGATAACGTCACTAAATGGAGCAGGTTCGAGGTTGGAGCATAGGCGTGTCGGAGCCGCGCAGCAGCCCGGGCCGGGCCGCGCGGCGCGCTGTTCACAAAATGACCCATTCCTCATACGCGTTTGTTATTACACATCCGGGTGAGCGCGGCGCAGCGCGGCGCAGCGCAGAGCAGATACGAAATCAGACCCATGGGAAGCACACGCGGCGCGGCTCGAATTCCATTCCGAATAAAAAACTATTAACGGTGCCCGAGCGGGCGCGGCAGAGGCAGCAGCAGCAGCAGCAGCGGGCCTCGTAGAACAGCGCGGGAACAATTACTCAACGTTTGGCTCCTAATTACGGGGCCGTCGGCCTGTGGGGCCCAGCTCTAGGCTCCAGCCCCTCGTCGAGAGACTCGCCTGCGCTGCCCCGGCGGGGGGCCCTGCTAGAGTGCGCGGGGCCCTTGACTTTGGGCGGCAGGTGCCTAAGCCCCGCCACGCCCCGCCACGCCCCGCCACGCCCCGCTACTAGCCGCTACGCAAATAGGCGGATAGGGCAGCGGAGCTTAAGTACACTGAGCAGCTGAGCGAGCGTTCTGCTCCTCAGCCTCAGAGCGCATGAGCCGCACCGAGCTGCGTTGGCTGGCGCGTTGTTAGCACTCCCCCTCCTCGCCATGCCCCTTCACCCAGAGGATCATTTCCTCTCAACCAGAAAAAAAAATATATAAACGTTCAAATTTTTCCGTTTGAATCAAATATCTTGTTCTCATTAAAATAAATAAATTAATTTAAAAACAATTCAATACGAAGAAAAATCCTCAACTTAAGAAAGTTTTCCGTTAAAATCGTAACATTTTCAGATGACGAAAATAATAATGGCATCTCTCTCTGAGATGAAGAAAATGTATCCTTCCAATTTTCCAAGAACACACTTTTCTGGTCTAGCGGCACTATAGAATGAGCCGTGGAGAGTGCAAATAACGCGTCGCTATCGGCAGAAAGGCACAGGCAGGCAGGCCGGCCGCCTTCATGTGCCGCGTCATGTCGGCCCAAGATGTACGCCGCATTAGCATACCGGCGACCGGACCGGAGCCACGCTGCCGGCGCTGCGCCGCGCCACTGGTTCCGAAAGTGGCCCGGCCCGGACGGGCCCGCGGCTCGCCGTGAATGTCAATGTGAATGTGGATATGCAGCAGCGGGCCCGGCGCATCGCGATGGCGCCTAGAGAACGCGGACATCAAGTGAGGAAGACGAGCGCGCCAAGCACTTGTGAAGAAAAAGAATACGCAAGCTAGTACAGAGTGACACTCTTTCATTGATCAAGCGCATGCCTACCAGTCAAGGCGGAATGCGGTGTTGTACACGTCAGCAAACAATCTGCTGGGTTAAAGAGCGAGGCCATCGCCGCGCAACGGTAAAGCCGAATGGGGCGAGGGGCGGGGTAAGGGGGGGGGTAGAGAGGGAAGTGGCGGGGCGGGGTCACTGCCGGCTGGACAACAAGTCCATCCTGCTTTTTTACTTTTCACCCCCACACCGTTCGGGCCTCAGGGCCCGCAGGGCCGAGATTCCGGACCAGCCAAAGCCGGCTGCGCGTCGGTCCCGTCGGCGTTTACAACTTTCTTCCGTTGCGCATTTTCATATCAGTCAAATATACCGGCTGGTCCACGCTGGCCGCGGTCAGGGCCGGGGAAAAGGAGGGAAGGGGAGAGGGGTCTGTAAGGCGTAACCACTTGTCTCGCCAAGTCCAGAAGAGATAGCTGGTTGGAGCGCAGCACGTGTCAGATAGGGGAGCCCTCAAACCACTCAAACCCACACACAAAGTGCTGCGCTGGCTATGCGCTGCACCCGCGGTACTCGAACCAGAAACAGCTGATCCATTGCCACGCTTTCCGATGAGGAAAATGAGCGAGAGGCGTGGGCGGGAGTGAAGAGTGAAGAGAGAAAGAGAGAGAGAGAGAGAGAAATCCCCGATACAATCACAAAATGCAAATAACTGTTGGGTCTCTCGGGTCATTGACGCCGCCGGGCCGCGCGCGGCCGCAGCTCAGCCCAGCCGAGCGTGTCCTAGGCCGACACCGGCTCGCTGCATCTTATTCCATTTTGTGGAATTATTAATTTCCGAATAATGAGGGCGCGGAGAAGTGAGGCGGCCGTGTGTAGGAAACGGGCGTAACGAGCAGTGGCAGGGCAGGCCCATACGCACACACGCACACACACACACACACACACACACACACACACACAAGTGCAGCAGAGCGTGGCGGGACGAGGGATGCACGCGCACACGCTGTGCAGCACCAAACGACAGTGCAACCTCAGCCTCCCCGCGGTCCAGGCTCTCGGCTCTTCACCCGCAGGTGAAAACCCAGCCCGGCCAACGCCTCCCCGCGGATAAAAATTAGTAGATTACACGCGACGCTGGACCCGGAGTGGAATCAAATACAGCGTAATGTCAGTCGTAGCGACGCCTCAGAGAGGGAGAGATAGCGAGAGCGAGAGAGAGAGAGAGAGAGAGAGAGAGAGAGAGAGAAAGGAAAAAAACTGACGCTGCATTAGGGCGCCTAATTCGAACCGATAAAGAAGCGATCTCCATCACGGCGGCAGCAAGAGCAGGGTCGCTGCAGCAGCTGCATCGCCAGGCGTGTTGTGAATCCAAAACACAACATTTTCCACGACATTTTTTTTTCTCGCCATCATTATTTCTCTCCCGATCGACGAGCGTGACGGGGCGTGGCCGGGGAGAGGCGCGGGGCGGGGCGGGGGGGCGGGGCGGGGCGCGGCCCTCGGGTCTTTAGCTGTGCAGGGCCCTAGGGACGCCGAGGGCGGGGCCCGGGCCACACATCGTCCTGCGGCAGGACCGGACCCTCACCGGCCACCGGTCGGCGGTCGCAGGAGAAGAATCCACCCAGCGGTGGGCCAGGGAAAAAAAAGAGTGGAAGCTAAGCTAGAAAAATAAAAAAGACAATTTAAGAGAAGAATCAGCCATCATTTTCACCGCGCACGAGAGCGGCAGCGCACGGGACATCGGGATACCTACCGTCGTCGTCATCATCGGGTCACAGAACAGCTATTTTTCCCTCTTTAGTGGCCGTCGTAACAACATGATTGTCATACTTTCTTCTCGGCTCTGGGCCGGGGGCCGGTGGCCACCGTGGGTCCTGCAGGCTCCAGGGCCACCTCCAGGCAGCCTCCAGGCAGCCTCCAGGCCGCCTCCAGGCCGCCTCCAGGGATGGCTGCCATACCGCTGCTGCTTCGGGCCCGACCCGAGGAGAGCGATGCGAATAAGCGATGCGAAGCGCGCAGCGCGGAGTGAACTCTACAGCCTCGGCGACGATCGTCACGGCGAAAGTTGGCGTCGGATATGACAATGGCGCGGGCGAGGACGGACTGAATCGGAAAAATGATTCTTTGAGTGCCGCCAATGCCTGGGCTCCGCCCGGGGCTCCGCCCATACCCGGGCCCGCGACTCCCCCGCCGCCCGGCGTGGCGTGGAGGGGAACGCCTTTTAACGGACACACTTACCGAAAGGTCACGCCAGACTGGAGCGAAGCGGTGAGAGGTCATAACCAACCCGCGACCCCGCCCCACCCTTTTGCTTTTGACGAAACGCCGCGCCGCATTAACTCTATGCAGTTCGAGAGGAGAGAGAAAACCGGAGAAAACAAACTGTCCACTCCAGACCGATAACGTTACGGTTAGAATACGCCTCAGTGCAAAGCGCAAAAGCCCAGCAGGTCGCTATCTCCATCCATTCACCTCGGTTTCACTCTAGCCCGCCCCGCTCCGCCGGGCGTGCGCGGCCAAACAGAGCTGCAGCCCCTCTACAAGGCAAGCGCATACGAGAGGGAAAACCAAGCGCTCGCCCCGCCTCGGCTCGCCACGGCGCCAATGAAAGCACTTTGAATGGACGGGGAGGTCAGCGGGAGCGGACTTCAGCCCGTGCGCAGCCCCCGTGCTGAGTGGCTCGGTGCTGAGACCTGTGGCGCTCAGCCACGTGCGCTCGCGGGCTCGGAACTCTTGGGCCTCCGGCGTCGAGGTCTCCGCCAGCAGAGCAGAGTCTGCTCAGAAGCCAGCCGCGAGGCCCCCGCGGCGGGACGAGGCGGGGTCGGGCGGGGCAGGGCGGGGCAGGGCGGGGCAGGGCGGGGCGAGGCGGGGCGAGGCGGGGCGAGGTGGGGCTCGGACCAGGTCCACAGCCACCTCGACCAGCTGGACCGAACCCAAACGGGATTTTGTTCCTCTCTTTCTTTATGTACTCTCCCTCTTCTCTCCAGGCAAAGTTATAATGACTCTCCAATGACCCGATTCGTACGGGAATATCGCCCGCCCGAGGACCGCAGCAGCCCGGCCAGGTCTACCCGCGTGGTGGCGTGGCGTGGGGAGCGTCGCCCCGCCCAATGACGTTCCAGACATACGCCGGGTCCGGCTGGGGCGGGGCGGGCCGGGCCGGGCCGCACCTCCTCGAGCCACGCTATGCCGTGCTCGCCTCCTATTGCAAGTCCCTGCATTGTTCCTCGCTGCGGTTTGTGGTTCCCGGTGGAGTTGGGTCGCGCGGGTCCTCGCCTCGCGAGCCCTGATGCGGCCCGGAGGACCAGAGGAATGGACGGCGTCGTGGCGGTGCGGTGTGAGCGGAGCGGTGGACGAGTCCGCCAGCAGCAGCAGAGATAGTCGTGCGTGGCCTCAGTGTGTCAAACAGGTTAGCAACAAAAACGACGCCAGCCACAGTGATAGCGCTACAAGTGCCGCCGCCGCGCGCCGCTAACCGCGGTTGCCCTTATCCACGCCGGCACCGCGGCGCCCCTAGCCCCCCGCCCAGCCCCGCTACCGCCCCCGGCCGCCCCCGGCGCACACACTGCAAGGCCGCAGGCCGCGGCGCCGCGCGCCATACAGACGATAAGAGCTAATGGTCAGGGTGCGTGTGGCCGCGCTGTCTCCTGCCCTGCCCCTGCCCACAGCCCTGCCCACAGCCCCGCCACACACGCGCATGTTACATTGTAACTATCTGCGAACCGTCACAGCAGAGCGCTTATGCGGGGCGCAAGGTGCTGGCGCGCCAGCAGCGTGCTGTTAATTTTCAAATAATTCCCCCCCACCCCGCCTCACCATACCCCACGCCCTGCCCGTCAATAATGGCAGAGTATCTTCTCTTCCATCTTTCTTTCATCTTCGCCGTCAGCGCGGCGTCAATCACGGGGCGCGCGCAGATCGTGAGGGTCCGCCCCGCCCCACCCCACCCCGCCCCACCGCACCTCCCCCGGCCGCACCGCGCCCCAGGGCGGAACACATTCGTATAAGCGGAATGCGACCTTTGCAGCGGCCTGGACGTCACGACACCCCCTGACCACCTCAACAACAGCAACAACAACGACAACAACATCGCGCCGTCAACAACCATACCGACCGCGGAGAAGTTAAAACTCCCGACCGCGACATGGTGTAACGCGTCCTGACATTTGCGAACGACCACCCCGTCCCGTCCCACCGCGGCGAGAATGTTGACGGCGGCGACAAAACATCAAATTCCTGCGGCGCGTCCACGCTGCTGACGGCGACGACGGCCTGCATGTTGTGATGTGTGCGTCTTTGACGTAACGCCTTGTCTGCGGGCTGAGAGTCACTCGTCGAATGACGTTTATAAAACTCTACTCGAAACAGTCTCGGCTCGAGCTCGAACGAGCCGCAAAAGAACAGAGCGCCCCTGCCGCGTAGGCAACACCTAAGCAGCTGAGCAACAGCGCGGCCTACCTTTGCCTATTCCAAGATAAAACCCATCGATACGAGGAAGGAATTTCTAGCCACGCGTTGCACATCTGCCCCGCACAGGATGGGATTAATAATAACCCGCCAATGTTCGTGCGAGCACGCCAATAAGCTATCAAGGCTTGCAGGCCGCCCAGCCCGCGACTATGCCGGAGTATGACTCATATATGGAGTCGGCCGCGCGCCGTCCCACGTCTTCTCGGCACTCAGCACGTCAGCGCCATAGGACGTCAAAAACACGTCTTGGGGTTGGAAAAAAAAAATAGATACAGGCATTGGCATGGACAAAATCCCATGCACACACACACACACACACGTAGCAGTGACTGCTGCTGCGGGGGCCTAAATGTAAGCCAGCACGTCATCGGCCCAAGGTGCGGCCTTGACATTTGCCCAGCCCCTCCCGCCTCCCGCGAGCCGCGAGCTCCGCGGGTCGGGCTGCGATGCGATGGCGCCCCGATATCCCCACGCCGGCCGCGCCGGGTTCGCCCTCCTGGCGAGTGGCGAGGAGAAGCGGCGTGGCGTGGCGCGGCGTGGCGTGGCGGCGTAGCTCCACTAGGGCGCGAGTGCAAATGTCCCCCGGGAAAGGTTCACGAGTTAGGTTGGGCCTGGGCACCAGTCAGAATGCAAAGGCGGGGCCCCGAAATTATTCCCAGCGCGCAATTATAGATGTCCGTCCGCGAAAGCGAAAGTCCCCACCCGCGCCCGCGCGGGCGTCTGACCGACGCGGCGCGCGCGTCTCCACCACTTTCGAGTGAAATGACATGATTTCTTTGCAGCACACAGAAGCACGATTTTGTACAACTCGGTTATTATTTCATTCCGGCCCCATATAGCCTTGCCGTGTCAGACTGCATCGCCGCGCGACCAGCGCGTTCACGACCGTCTCCTGCCGTGACTCTGCTGTGCTGTACGATGCGCGCCGGCTTATTGCGGGCCTCGCGTCACCTCCGGCAGTACAGGACGGCGGCGCGGAGCGCGCACGAGCAGCGGGCAGGCGGTGGCGATGAGTCAGGCGAGACACAGCGGAGCAGAGCGTGGTGTCCGCGAGCGCGCAGGGGCGCCGAACACGCCCGCGTGAGTCCCCAAGAGCTGGCTCTGCTACCACCGCTGCCTCGGCCCAACCCCCACCGTCGAACGTCGAACAAAACGCCACTCGAGGCGGGGATCACTCATTCAAAATGTATATAATTATGTTTTCAACTTTTAATTTTTTAAGTATTTTATCTTTTAACCCCATTTCTGAATTATTTGAATTTTAATTGTTTTTTTTTGTAATGTTTCTACATTTTTTGGATTTTTCTGGTGTTTTTCTTCTTGAATGATTTTTTTTTGGGGGGGGGGCGTACATTGATTTTTCGAAATGACCCCTTTCCCTCGACGCCACCTTCCCGAGACGCCCCGCTACCGCCATCCAAAATAACAGAAATAAAACAATTCACCCCGTGCTGCCTCAACGCAGGAAACTGCGAAATGAATGGCGGTTATTCGGTTTCCGTCAGCTCGCGCGGGTGTTGTCGGCCCCGCCTGCACGACCCGGCGGTTGCCAAACATTACCCCGACCGGGCCCGGCCCGGCTCTGTCTCGCCTGACCCGGCCTCGCCTCAACGCCCTCCCTCGTCGATTAAGGAAGTGCGAAACGGTGAAAGCGCGGCTGTTGAGCAGGGCGCCCCGCCCCGCCCGGCCCCGCCCGGGCCCGGGTGGACCCTCTCGCATGAGC
>JAHWGI010001159.1:0-206295 GCA_029379305.1 Frankliniella fusca
GTGAGGGCCGGGCCGGTGAGGGCGGGGCTGGTGAGGGCGGGGGTGGTGAGGGCGGGGGTGGTGTGGGCGGGGGTGAAGGGGGCCGGGGGTGGTGAGGGCGGGGGTAGTGAGGGCGAGGTGGTGAGGGCGAGGTGGTGAGGGCGGGTGTGGTGAGGGCGGGGTGGTGAGGGCCGGGGTGGTGAGGGCGGGGATGGTGAGGGCGGAGTTGGTGAGGGCGGGGGTAGTGAGGGCAGGGGTGGTGAGGGCCGGGCCGGTGAGGGCGGGGCTGGTGAGGGCGGGGGTGGTGAGGGCGGGGGTGGTGTGGGCGGGGGTGGTGAGGGCCTGGGGTGGTGAGGGCGGGGTTGGTGGGGGCGAGGTGGTGAGGGCAAGGTGGTGAGGGCGGGGGTGGTGAGGGCGGGGTGGTGAGGGCGGGTGTGGTGTAGTGTTCTAAAGGGATGGTAAATTACCGTAATTTTGGGTAAAATACTCGGTAAAATACAGTTTTTTACTCATCGGGTTTTTGGTTTTTTACTCAAAAATACGCAAAATCTCCATTAGACTAAAGAAAAATTGTTGAAAATATCCTTAAATTTGTGTTCTCAATAATGAAAAAAAGTGATAAAAAAGGAATAATTATAATAATAAAAATAATAATAATAATATTAATAAAAATAATAATAATACAACTACAGACTAACAACAAACGTGATTGATATGTGTTTAAACTAAACTACTACTTAAGAATATTCACAACTCTTGACTGTCTTTTCCCGACAAACAGCACAACCGACACACACGCACCTACACACCAACATGCCACCCCTCCGCCACTGACAGTCAATAGCCGAACTATGACGCGCGCTCTGTCCTTCCCCTATCTTTACGCGGCTCGGTTCAAAAGATGCTTTCGTTGCGACGCATACTAAGGTCATTCGATTTACTCAGTAGAGTTAGGACGCCACTACAATACCCCCCCCCCCCTCTCTGTTGTGACAAAATACACAACCACAAAAAGTTTCATTAAAGAAAAACAAAGGAACTCGATTTCCTGAACTTTTTAGCAAAAATACCCAAAATTACCAAAAAAAACGTATTTTACCTTATTTTACTCGGTTTTTTTACCAGTCATTTACTTTGAGTTCAAAAAAACGGTAATTTTAGAACACTAGTGTGGTGAGGGCGGGGTGGTGAGGGCGGGGGTGGTGAGGGCGGAGTTGGTGAGGGCGGGGGTGGTGAGGGCGGGCGTGGTGAGGGCCGGGGTGGTGAGGGCGGGGTGGTGAGCCCCGGGGGTGGTTAGGGGCGGGGTGGTGAGGGGCGGGGTGGTGAGGGCGGGTGTGGTGAGGGCAGGGATGGTGAGGGCGGGGTGGTGAGGGGCGGGGTGGTGAGGGCGGGGGTGGTGAGGGCGGGGATGGTGAGGGCGGGGTGGTGAGGGCGGCGGTGGTGAGGGCGGGGGTGGTGAGGGCCGGGCCGGTGAGGGCGGGGCTGGTGAGGGCGGGGGTGGTGAGGGCGGGGGTGGTGTGGGCGGGGGTGAAGGGGGCCGGGGGTGGTGAGGGCGGGGGTAGTGAGGGCGAGGTGGTGAGGGCGAGGTGGTGAGGGCGGTGGTGGTGAGGGCGGGGTGGTGAGGGCGGGTGTGGTGTAGTGTTCTAAAGGGATGGTAAATTACCGTAATTTTGGGTAAAATACTCGGTAAAATACAGTTTTTTACTCATCGGGTTTTTGGTTTTTTACTCAAAAATACGCAAAATCTCCATTAGACTAAAGAAAAATTTTTGAAAATATCCTTAAAGTTAGTGTTCTCAATAATTAAAAAAAAGTGATAAAAAAGGAATAATTATAATAATAATAATAATAATAATAATAATAATAATAATACAACTACAGACTAACAACAAACGTGATTGATATGTGTTTAAACTAAACTACTTACAGTATTAAGAATATTCACAACTCTTGACTGTCTTTTCCCGACAAACGGCACAACCGACACACACGCACCTACACACCAACATGCCACCCCTCCGCCACTGACAGTCAATAGCCGAACTATGACGCGCGCTCTGTCCTTCCCCTATCTTTACCGACCCGTACTACGCGGCTCAGTTCAAAAGATGCTTTCGTTGCGATGCATACTAAGGTCATTCGATTTACTCACTAGAGTTAGGACGCCACTACAATACCTCTGTTGTGACAAAATACACAACCACAAAAAGTTTAATTAAAGAAAAACAAAGGAACTCTATTTCCTGAACTTTTTAGCAAAAATACCCAAAAATTACCAAAAAAAACCGTATTTTACCGTATTTTACTCGGTTTTTTTACCAGTCTTATACTTTGAGTTCAAAAAAACGGTAATTTTAGAACACTAGTGTGGTGAGGGCGGGGTGGTGAGGGCGGGTGTGGTGAGGGCGGGGTGGTGAGGGCCGGGTGGGTGAGGGCGGGGGTGGTGAGGGCGAAGTTGGTGAGGGCGGGGTTGGTGAGGGCGGGGTGGTGAGGGCGGGTGTGGTGAGGGTGGGGTGGTGAGGGCCGGGGTGGTGAGGGCGGGGATGGTGAGGGCGGAGTTGGTGAGGGCGGGGGTAGTGAGGGCAGGGGTGGTGAGGGCCGGGCCGGTGAGGGCGGGGCTGGTGAGGGCGGGGCTGGTGAGGGCGGGGGTGGTGTGGGCGGGGGTGGTGAGGGCCTGGGGGTGGTGAGGGCGGGGTTGGTGGGGGCGAGGTGGTGAGGGCAAGGTGGTGAGGGCGGGGGTGGTGAGGGCGGGGTGGTGAGGGCGGGTGTGGTGTAGTGTTCTAAAGGGATGGTAAATTACCGTAATTTTGGGTAAAATACTCGGTAAAATACAGTTTTTTACTCATCGGGTTTTTGGTTTTTTACTCAAAAATACGCAAAATCTCCATTAGACTAAAGAAAAATTGTTGAAAATATCCTTAAAGTTAGTGTTCTCAATAATAAAAAAAGTGATAAAAAAGGAATAATTATAAAAATAATGATAATAATAATAATAATAATAATAATAATAATAATAATAATAATAATACAACTACAGACTAACAACAAACGTGATTGATATGTGTTTAAACTAAACTACTTACAGTATTAAGAATATTCACAACTCTTGACTGTCTTTTCCCGACAAACAGCACAACCGACACACACGCACCTACACACCAACATGCCACCCCTCCACCACTGACAGTCAATAGCCGAACTATGACGCGCGCTCTGTCCTTCCCCTATCTTTACCGACCCGTACTACGCGGCTCGGTTCAAAAGATGCTTTCGTTGCGATGCATACTAAGGTCATTCGATTTACTCACTAGAGTTAGGACGCCACTACAATACACCCCCCCCCCTCTGTTGTGACAAAATACACAACCACAAAAAGTTTAATTAAAGAAAAACAAAGGAACTCTATTTCCTGAACTTTTTAGCAAAAATACCAAAAATTACCAAAAAAACGTATTTTACCGTATTTTACTCGGTTTTTTTACCAGTCTTTTACTTTGAGTTCAAAAAAACGGTAATATTAGAACACTAGTGAGGTGAGGGCGGGGTGGTGAGGGCGGGTGTGGTGAGGGCGGGGTGGTGAGGGCGGAGTTGGTGAGGGCGGGGGTGGTGAGGGCGGGCGTGGTGTGGGCCGGGGTGGTGAGGGTGGGTTGGTGAGCCCCGGGGATGGTGAGGGGCGGGGTGGTGAGGGGTGGGGTGGTGAGGGCGGAGTTGGTGAGGGCGGGGTGGTGAGGGTCGGGGTGGTGAGGGCGGGGATGGTGAGGGCAGAGTTGGTGATGGCGGGGGTAGTGAGGGCAGGCGTGGTGAGGGCCGGGCCGGTGAGGGCGGGGCTGGTGAGGGCGGGGTGGTGAGGGCGGGGGTGGTGAGGGTGTAGTTGGTGAGGGCGGGGGTGGTGAGGGCGGGGGTGGTGAGGGCGGGGGTGGTGAGGGCCGGGCCGGTGAGGGCGGGGCTGGTGAGGGCGGGGGTGGTGAGGGCGGGGGTGGTGTGGGCGGGGGTGAAGGGGGCCGGGGGTGGTGAGGGCGGGGGTAGTGAGGGCGAGGTGGTGAGGGCGAGGTGGTGAGGGCGGGTGTGGTGAGGGCGGGGTGGTGAGGGCCGGGGTGGTGAGGGCGGGGATGGTGAGGGCGGAGTTGGTGAGGGCGGGGGTAGTGAGGGCAGGGGTGGTGAGGGCCGGGCCGGTGAGGGCGGGGCTGGTGAGGGCGGGGGTGGTGAGGGCGGGGGTGGTGTGGGCGGGGGTGGTGAGGGCCTGGGGTGGTGAGGGCGGGGTTGGTGGGGGCGAGGTGGTGAGGGCAAGGTGGTGAGGGCGGGGGTGGTGAGGGCGGGGTGGTGAGGGCGGGTGTGGTGTAGTGTTCTAAAGGGATGGTAAATTACCGTAATTTTGGGTAAAATACTCGGTAAAATACAGTTTTTTACTCATCGGGTTTTTGGTTTTTTACTCAAAAATACGCAAAATCTCCATTAGACTAAAGAAAAAATTGTTGAAAATATCCTTAAATTTGTGTTCTCAATAATGAAAAAAAGTGATAAAAAAGGAATAATTATAATAATAAAAATAATAATAATAATATTAATAAAAATAATAATAATACAACTACAGACTAACAACAAACGTGATTGATATGTGTTTAAACTAAACTACTTAAGAATATTCACAACTCTTGACTGTCTTTTCCCGACAAACAGCACAACCGACACACACGCACCTACACACCAACATGCCACCCCTCCGCCACTGACAGTCAATAGCCGAACTATGACGCGCGCTCTGTCCTTCCCCTATCTTTACCGACCCGTACTACGCGGCTCGGTTCAAAAGATGCTTTCGTTGCGACGCATACTAAGGTCATTCGATTTACTCAGTAGAGTTAGGACGCCACTACAATACCCCCCCCCCTCTCTGTTGTGACAAAATACACAACCACAAAAAGTTTCATTAAAGAAAAACAAAGGAACTCGATTTCCTGAACTTTTTAGCAAAAATACCCAAAATTACCAAAAAAAACGTATTTTACCTTATTTTACTCGGTTTTTTTACCAGTCATTTACTTTGAGTTCAAAAAAACGGTAATTTTAGAACACTAGTGTGGTGAGGGCGGGGTGGTGAGGGCGGGGGTGGTGAGGGCGGAGTTGGTGAGGGCGGGGGTGGTGAGGGCGGGCGTGGTGAGGGCCGGGGTGGTGAGGGCGGGGTGGTGAGCCCCGGGGGTGGTGAGGGGCGGGGTGGTGCGGGGCGGGGTGGTGAGGGCGGGTGTGGTGAGGGCAGGGATGGTGAGGGCGGGGTGGTGAGGGGCGGGGTGGTGAGGGCGGGGGTGGTGAGGGCGGGGATGGTGAGGGCGGGGTGGTGAGGGCGGCGGTGGTGAGGGCGGGGGTGGTGAGGGCCGGGCCGGTGAGGGCGGGGCTGGTGAGGGCGGGGGTGGTGAGGGCGGGGGTGGTGTGGGCGGGGGTGAAGGGGGCCGGGGGTGGTGAGGGCGGGGGTAGTGAGGGCGAGGTGGTGAGGGCGAGGTGGTGAGGGCGGTGGTGGTGAGGGCGGGGTGGTGAGGGCGGGTGTGGTGTAGTGTTCTAAAGGGATGGTAAATTACCGTAATTTTGGGTAAAATACTCGGTAAAATACAGTTTTTTACTCATCGGGTTTTTGGTTTTTTACTCAAAAATACGCAAAATCTCCATTAGACTAAAGAAAAATTTTTGAAAATATCCTTAAAGTTAGTGTTCTCAATAATTAAAAAAAAGTGATAAAAAAGGAATAATTATAATAATAATAATAATAATAATAATAATAATACAACTACAGACTAACAACAAACGTGATTGATATGTGTTTAAACTAAACTACTTACAGTATTAAGAATATTCACAACTCTTGACTGTCTTTTCCCGACAAACGGCACAACCGACACACACGCACCTACACACCAACATGCCACCCCTCCGCCACTGACAGTCAATAGCCGAACTATGACGCGCGCTCTGTCCTCCCCTATCTTTACCGACCCGTACTACGCGGCTCAGTTCAAAAGATGCTTTCGTTGCGATGCATACTAAGGTCATTCGATTTACTCACTAGAGTTAGGACGCCACTACAATACTCTGTTGTGACAAAATACACAACCACAAAAAGTTTAATTAAAGAAAAACAAAGGAACTCTATTTCCTGAACTTTTTAGCAAAAATACCAAAAATTACCAAAAAAACCGTATTTTTCCGTATTTTACTCGGTTTTTTTACCAGTCTTATACTTTGAGTTCAAAAAAACGGTAATTTTAGAACACTAGTGAGGTGAGGGCGGGGTGGTGAGGGCGGGTGTGGTGAGGGCGGGGGTGGTGAGGGCCGGGTGGGTGAGGGCGGGGGTGGTGAGGGCGAGTTGGTGAGGGCGGGGGTGGTGAGGGCGGGGGTGGTGAGGGCGGGGTGGTGAGGGCGGGTGTGGTGAGGGCGGGGTGGTGAGGGCCGGGGTGGTGAGGGCGGGGATGGTGAGGGCGGAGTTGGTGAGGGCGGGGGTAGTGAGGGCAGGGGTGGTGAGGGCCGGGCCGGTGAGGGCGGGGCTGGTGAGGGCGGGGGTGGTGAGGGCGGGGGTGGTGTGGGCGGGGGTGGTGAGGGCCTGGGGTGGTGAGGGCGGGGTTGGTGGGGGCGAGGTGGTGAGGGCAAGGTGGTGAGGGCGGGGGTGGTGAGGGCGGGGTGGTGAGGGCGGGTGTGGTGTAGTGTTCTAAAGGGATGGTAAATTACCGTAATTTTGGGTAAAATACTCGGTAAAATACAGTTTTTTACTCATCGGGTTTTTGGTTTTTTACTCAAAAATACGCAAAATCTCCATTAGACTAAAGAAAAATTGTTGAAAATATCCTTAAATTTGTGTTCTCAATAATGAAAAAAAGTGATAAAAAAGGAATAATTATAATAATAAAAATAATAATAATAATATTAATAAAAATAATAATAATACAACTACAGACTAACAACAAACGTGATTGATATGTGTTTAAACTAAACTACTTAAGAATATTCACAACTCTTGACTGTCTTTTCCCGACAAACAGCACAACCGACACACACGCACCTACACACCAACATGCCACCCCTCCGCCACTGACAGTCAATAGCCGAACTATGACGCGCGCTCTGTCCTTCCCCTATCTTTACGCGGCTCGGTTCAAAAGATGCTTTCGTTGCGACGCATACTAAGGTCATTCGATTTACTCAGTAGAGTTAGGACGCCACTACAATACTCTCTCTGTTGTGACAAAATACACAACCACAAAAAGTTTCATTAAAGAAAAACAAAGGAACTCGATTTCCTGAACTTTTTAGCAAAAATACCCAAAATTACCAAAAAAAACGTATTTTACCTTATTTTACTCGGTTTTTTTACCAGTCATTTACTTTGAGTTCAAAAAAACGGTAATTTTAGAACACTAGTGTGGTGAGGGCGGGGTGGTGAGGGCGGGGGTGGTGAGGGCGGAGTTGGTGAGGGCGGGGGTGGTGAGGGCGGGCGTGGTGAGGGCCGGGGTGGTGAGGGCGGGGTGGTGAGCCCCGGGGGTGGTTAGGGGCGGGGTGGTGAGGGGCGGGGTGGTGAGGGCGGGTGTGGTGAGGGCAGGGATGGTGAGGGCGGGGTGGTGAGGGGCGGGGTGGTGAGGGCGGGGGTGGTGAGGGCGGGGATGGTGAGGGCGGGGTGGTGAGGGCGGCGGTGGTGAGGGCGGGGGTGGTGAGGGCCGGGCCGGTGAGGGCGGGGCTGGTGAGGGCGGGGGTGGTGAGGGCGGGGGTGGTGTGGGCGGGGGTGAAGGGGGCCGGGGGTGGTCAGGGCGGGGGTAGTGAGGGCGAGGTGGTGAGGGCGAGGTGGTGAGGGCGGTGGTGGTGAGGGCGGGGTGGTGAGGGCGGGTGTGGTGTAGTGTTCTAAAGGGATGGTAAATTACCGTAATTTTGGGTAAAATACTCGGTAAAATACAGTTTTTTACTCATCGGGTTTTTGGTTTTTTACTCAAAAATACGCAAAATCTCCATTAGACTAAAGAAAAATTTTTGAAAATATCCTTAAAGTTAGTGTTCTCAATAATTAAAAAAAAGTGATAAAAAAGGAATAATTATAATAATAATAATAATAATAATAATAATAATAATAATAATACAACTACAGACTAACAACAAACGTGATTGATATGTGTTTAAACTAAACTACTTACAGTATTAAGAATATTCACAACTCTTGACTGTCTTTTCCCGACAAACGGCACAACCGACACACACGCACCTACACACCAACATGCCACCCCTCCGCCACTGACAGTCAATAGCCGAACTATGACGCGCGCTCTGTCCTTCCCCTATCTTTACCGACCCGTACTACGCGGCTCAGTTCAAAAGATGCTTTCGTTGCGATGCATACTAAGGTCATTCGATTTACTCACTAGAGTTAGGACGCCACTACAATACTCTGTTGTGACAAAATACACAACCACAAAAAGTTTAATTAAAGAAAAACAAAGGAACTCTATTTCCTGAACTTTTTAGCAAAAATACCAAAAATTACCAAAAAAACCGTATTTTACCGTATTTTACTCGGTTTTTTTACCAGTCTTATACTTTGAGTTCAAAAAAACGGTAATTTTAGAACACTAGTGAGGTGAGGGCGGGGTGGTGAGGGCGGGTGTGGTGAGGGCGGGGTGGTGAGGGCCGGGTGGGTGAGGGCGGGGGTGGTGAGGGCGAAGTTGGTGAGGGCGGGGTTGGTGAGGGCGGGGTGGTGAGGGCGGGTGTGGTGAGGGCGGGGTGGTGAGGGCCGGGGTGGTGAGGGCGGGGATGGTGAGGGCGGAGTTGGTGAGGGCGGGGGTAGTGAGGGCAGGGGTGGTGAGGGCCGGGCCGGTGAGGGCGGGGCTGGTGAGGGCGGGGGTGGTGAGGGCGGGGGTGGTGTGGGCGGGGGTGGTGAGGGCCTGGGGTGGTGAGGGCGGGGTTGGTGGGGGCGAGGTGGTGAGGGCAAGGTGGTGAGGGCGGGGGTGGTGAGGGCGGGGTGGTGAGGGCGGGTGTGGTGTAGTGTTCTAAAGGGATGGTAAATTACCGTAATTTTGGGTAAAATACTCGGTAAAATACAGTTTTTTACTCATCGGGTTTTTGGTTTTTTACTCAAAAATACGCAAAATCTCCATTAGACTAAAGAAAAATTGTTGAAAATATCCTTAAAGTTAGTGTTCTCAATAATAAAAAAAGTGATAAAAAAGGAATAATTATAAAAATAATGATAATAACAATAATAATAATAATAATAATAATAATAATAATAATAATACAACTACAGACTAACAACAAACGTGATTGATATGTGTTTAAACTAAACTACTTACAGTATTAAGAATATTCACAACTCTTGACTGTCTTTTCCCGACAAACAGCACAACCGACACACACGCACCTACACACCAACATGCCACCCCTCCACCACTGACAGTCAATAGCCGAACTATGACGCGCGCTCTGTCCTTCCCCTATCTTTACCGACCCGTACTACGCGGCTCGGTTCAAAAGATGCTTTCGTTGCGATGCATACTAAGGTCATTCGATTTACTCACTAGAGTTAGGACGCCACTACAATACACCCCCCCCCCTCTGTTGTGACAAAATACACAACCACAAAAAGTTTAATTAAAGAAAAACAAAGGAACTCTATTTCCTGAACTTTTTAGCAAAAATACCAAAAATTACCAAAAAAAACGTATTTTACCGTATTTTACTCGGTTTTTTTTACCAGTCTTTTACTTTGAGTTCAAAAAAACGGTAATATTAGAACACTAGTGAGGTGAGGGCGGGGTGGTGAGGGCGGGTGTGGTGAGGGCGGGGTGGTGAGGGCGGAGTTGGTGAGGGCGGGGGTGGTGAGGGCGGGCGTGGTGTGGGCCGGGGTGGTGAGGGTGGGTTGGTGAGGCCCCGGGGATGGTGAGGGGCGGGGTGGTGAGGGGGGGGTGGTGAGGGCGGAGTTGGTGAGGGCGGGGTGGTGAGGGTCGGGGTGGTGAGGGCGGGGATGGTGAGGGCAGAGTTGGTGATGGCGGGGGTAGTGAGGGCGGGTGTGGTGTAGTGTTCTAAAGGGATGGTAAATTACCGTAATTTTGGGTAAAATACTCGGTAAAATACAGTTTTTTACTCATCGGGTTTTGGTTTTTTACTCAAAAATACGCAAAATCTCCATTAGACTAAAGAAAAATTGTTGAAAATATCCTTAAATTTGTGTTCTCAATAATGAAAAAAAGTGATAAAAAAGGAATAATTATAATAATAAAAATAATAATAATAATATTAATAAAAATAATAATAATACAACTACAGACTAACAACAAACGTGATTGATATGTGTTTAAACTAAACTACTTAAGAATATTCACAACTCTTGACTGTCTTTTCCCGACAAACAGCACAACCGACACACACGCACCTACACACCAACATGCCACCCCTCCGCCACTGACAGTCAATAGCCGAACTATGACGCGCGCTCTGTCCTTCCCCTATCTTTACGCGGCTCGGTTCAAAAGATGCTTTCGTTGCGACGCATACTAAGGTCATTCGATTTACTCAGTAGAGTTAGGACGCCACTACAATACTCTCTCTGTTGTGACAAAATACACAACCACAAAAAGTTTCATTAAAGAAAAACAAAGGAACTCGATTTCCTGAACTTTTTAGCAAAAATACCCAAAATTACCAAAAAAAACGTATTTTACCTTATTTTACTCGGTTTTTTTACCAGTCATTTACTTTGAGTTCAAAAAAACGGTAATTTTAGAACACTAGTGTGGTGAGGGCGGGGTGGTGAGGGCGGGGGTGGTGAGGGCGGAGTTGGTGAGGGCGGGGGTGGTGAGGGCGGGCGTGGTGAGGGCCGGGGTGGTGAGGGCGGGGTGGTGAGCCCCGGGGGTGGTTAGGGGCGGGGTGGTGAGGGGCGGGGTGGTGAGGGCGGGTGTGGTGAGGGCAGGGATGGTGAGGGCGGGGTGGTGAGGGGCGGGGTGGTGAGGGCGGGGGTGGTGAGGGCGGGGATGGTGAGGGCGGGGTGGTGAGGGCGGCGGTGGTGAGGGCGGGGGTGGTGAGGGCCGGGCCGGTGAGGGCGGGGCTGGTGAGGGCGGGGGTGGTGAGGGCGGGGGTGGTGTGGGCGGGGGTGAAGGGGGCCGGGGGTGGTCAGGGCGGGGGTAGTGAGGGCGAGGTGGTGAGGGCGAGGTGGTGAGGGCGGTGGTGGTGAGGGCGGGGTGGTGAGGGCGGGTGTGGTGTAGTGTTCTAAAGGGATGGTAAATTACCGTAATTTTGGGTAAAATACTCGGTAAAATACAGTTTTTTACTCATCGGGTTTTTGGTTTTTTACTCAAAAATACGCAAAATCTCCATTAGACTAAAGAAAAATTTTTGAAAATATCCTTAAAGTTAGTGTTCTCAATAATTAAAAAAAAGTGATAAAAAAGGAATAATTATAATAATAATAATAATAATAATAATAATAATAATAATACAACTACAGACTAACAACAAACGTGATTGATATGTGTTTAAACTAAACTACTTACAGTATTAAGAATATTCACAACTCTTGACTGTCTTTTCCCGACAAACGGCACAACCGACACACACGCACCTACACACCAACATGCCACCCCTCCGCCACTGACAGTCAATAGCCGAACTATGACGCGCGCTCTGTCCTCCCCTATCTTTACCGACCCGTACTACGCGGCTCAGTTCAAAAGATGCTTTCGTTGCGATGCATACTAAGGTCATTCGATTTACTCACTAGAGTTAGGACGCCACTACAATACTCTGTTGTGACAAAATACACAACCACAAAAAGTTTAATTAAAGAAAAACAAAGGAACTCTATTTCCTGAACTTTTTAGCAAAAATACCAAAAATTACCAAAAAAACCGTATTTTACCGTATTTTACTCGGTTTTTTTACCAGTCTTATACTTTGAGTTCAAAAAAACGGTAATTTTAGAACACTAGTGAGGTGAGGGCGGGGTGGTGAGGGCGGGTGTGGTGAGGGCGGGGTGGTGAGGGCGGGTGGGTGAGGGCGGGGGTGGTGAGGGCGAAGTTGGTGAGGGCGGGGTTGGTGAGGGCGGGGTGGTGAGGGCGGGTGTGGTGAGGGCGGGGTGGTGAGGGCCGGGGTGGTGAGGGCGGGGATGGTGAGGGCGGAGTTGGTGAGGGCGGGGGTAGTGAGGGCAGGGGTGGTGAGGGCCGGGCCGGTGAGGGCGGGGCTGGTGAGGGCGGGGGTGGTGAGGGCGGGGGTGGTGTGGGCGGGGGTGGTGAGGGCCTGGGGGTGGTGAGGGCGGGGTTGGTGGGGGCGAGGTGGTGAGGGCAAGGTGGTGAGGGCGGGGGTGGTGAGGGCGGGGTGGTGAGGGCGGGTGTGGTGTAGTGTTCTAAAGGGATGGTAAATTACCGTAATTTTGGGTAAAATACTCGGTAAAATACAGTTTTTTACTCATCGGGTTTTTGGTTTTTTACTCAAAAATACGCAAAATCTCCATTAGACTAAAGAAAAATTGTTGAAAATATCCTTAAAGTTAGTGTTCTCAATAATAAAAAAAGTGATAAAAAAGGAATAATTATAAAAATAATGATAATAACAATAATAATAATAATAATAATAATAATAATAATAATAATACAACTACAGACTAACAACAAACGTGATTGATATGTGTTTAAACTAAACTACTTACAGTATTAAGAATATTCACAACTCTTGACTGTCTTTTCCCGACAAACAGCACAACCGACACACACGCACCTACACACCAACATGCCACCCCTCCACCACTGACAGTCAATAGCCGAACTATGACGCGCGCTCTGTCCTTCCCCTATCTTTACCGACCCGTACTACGCGGCTCGGTTCAAAAGATGCTTTCGTTGCGATGCATACTAAGGTCATTCGATTTACTCACTAGAGTTAGGACGCCACTACAATACACCCCCCCCCCTCTGTTGTGACAAAATACACAACCACAAAAAGTTTAATTAAAGAAAAACAAAGGAACTCTATTTCCTGAACTTTTTAGCAAAAATACCAAAAATTACCAAAAAAAACGTATTTTACCGTATTTTACTCGGTTTTTTTACCAGTCTTTTACTTTGAGTTCAAAAAAACGGTAATATTAGAACACTAGTGAGGTGAGGGCGGGGTGGTGAGGGCGGGTGTGGTGAGGGCGGGGTGGTGAGGGCGGAGTTGGTGAGGGCGGGGGTGGTGAGGGCGGGCGTGGTGTGGGCCGGGGTGGTGAGGGTGGGTTGGTGAGCCCCGGGGATGGTGAGGGGCGGGGTGGTGAGGGGTGGGGTGGTGAGGGCGGAGTTGGTGAGGGCGGGGTGGTGAGGGTCGGGGTGGTGAGGGCGGGGATGGTGAGGGCAGAGTTGGTGATGGCGGGGGTAGTGAGGGCAGGCGTGGTGAGGGCCGGGCCGGTGAGGGCGGGGCTGGTGAGGGCGGGGTGGTGAGGGCGGGGGTGGTGAGGGTGTAGTTGGTGAGGGCGGGGGTGGTGAGGGCGGGGGTGGTGAGGGCGGGGGTGGTGAGGGCCGGGGCCGGTGAGGGCGGGGCTGGTGAGGGCGGGGGTGGTGAGGGCGGGGGTGGTGTGGGCGGGGGTGAAGGGGGCCGGGGGTGGTGAGGGCGGGGGTAGTGAGGGCGAGGTGGTGAGGGCGAGGTGGTGAGGGCGGGTGTGGTGAGGGCGGGGTGGTGAGGGCCGGGGTGGTGAGGGCGGGGATGGTGAGGGCGGAGTTGGTGAGGGCGGGGGTAGTGAGGGCAGGGGTGGTGAGGGCCGGGCCGGTGAGGGCGGGGCTGGTGAGGGCGGGGGTGGTGAGGGCGGGGGTGGTGTGGGCGGGGGTGGTGAGGGCCTGGGGTGGTGAGGGCGGGGTTGGTGGGGGCGAGGTGGTGAGGGCAAGGTGGTGAGGGCGGGGGTGGTGAGGGCGGGGTGGTGAGGGCGGGTGTGGTGTAGTGTTCTAAAGGGATGGTAAATTACCGTAATTTTGGGTAAAATACTCGGTAAAATACAGTTTTTTACTCATCGGGTTTTTGGTTTTTTACTCAAAAATACGCAAAATCTCCATTAGACTAAAGAAAAATTGTTGAAAATATCCTTAAATTTGTGTTCTCAATAATGAAAAAAAGTGATAAAAAAGGAATAATTATAATAATAAAAATAATAATAATAATATTAATAAAAATAATAATAATACAACTACAGACTAACAACAAACGTGATTGATATGTGTTTAAACTAAACTACTTAAGAATATTCACAACTCTTGACTGTCTTTTCCCGACAAACAGCACAACCGACACACACGCACCTACACACCAACATGCCACCCCTCCGCCACTGACAGTCAATAGCCGAACTATGACGCGCGCTCTGTCCTTCCCCTATCTTTACCGACCCGTACTACGCGGCTCGGTTCAAAAGATGCTTTCGTTGCGACGCATACTAAGGTCATTCGATTTACTCAGTAGAGTTAGGACGCCACTACAATACCCCCCCCCCCCTCTCTGTTGTGACAAAATACACAACCACAAAAAGTTTCATTAAAGAAAAACAAAGGAACTCGATTTCCTGAACTTTTTAGCAAAAATACCCAAAATTACCAAAAAAAAACGTATTTTACCCTATTTTACTCGGTTTTTTTACCAGTCATTTACTTTGAGTTCAAAAAAACGGTAATTTTAGAACACTAGTGTGGTGAGGGCGGGGTGGTGAGGGCGGGGGTGGTGAGGGCGGAGTTGGTGAGGGCGGGGGTGGTGAGGGCGGGCGTGGTGAGGGCCGGGGTGGTGAGGGCGGGGTGGTGAGCCCCGGGGGTGGTGAGGGGCGGGGTGGTGCGGGGCGGGGTGGTGAGGGCGGGTGTGGTGAGGGCAGGGATGGTGAGGGCGGGGTGGTGAGGGGCGGGGTGGTGAGGGCGGGGATGGTGAGGGCGGGGTGGTGAGGGCGGCGGTGGTGAGGGCGGGGGTGGTGAGGGCCGGGCCGGTGAGGGCGGGGCTGGTGAGGGCGGGGGTGGTGAGGGCGGGGGTGGTGTGGGCGGGGGTGAAGGGGGCCGGGGGTGGTGAGGGCGGGGGTAGTGAGGGCGAGGTGGTGAGGGCGAGGTGGTGAGGGCGGTGGTGGTGAGGGCGGGGTGGTGAGGGCGGGTGTGGTGTAGTGTTCTAAAGGGATGGTAAATTACCGTAATTTTGGGTAAAATACTCGGTAAAATACAGTTTTTTACTCATCGGGTTTTTGGTTTTTTACTCAAAAATACGCAAAATCTCCATTAGACTAAAGAAAAATTTTTGAAAATATCCTTAAAGTTAGTGTTCTCAATAATTAAAAAAAAGTGATAAAAAAGGAATAATTATAATAATAATAATAATAATAATAATAATAATAATACAACTACAGACTAACAACAAACGTGATTGATATGTGTTTAAACTAAACTACTTACAGTATTAAGAATATTCACAACTCTTGACTGTCTTTTCCCGACAAACGGCACAACCGACACACACGCACCTACACACCAACATGCCACCCCTCCGCCACTGACAGTCAATAGCCGAACTATGACGCGCGCTCTGTCCTTCCCCTAGTAACACACAACGGTCGCGCGGCTCACGCCTCGCCCACGCCGTCCGGGTGCCCAATAATTTTACGGCGTCTACAGAGCGTGTGCCGCCCACTGACCGCCTTGATTATGCTCGCTCGCCTTTAACGCAGCGTTGATGTCAATTTATCCGTTACTATTTCCCGAAAGACGTATACTCGTACAATGTCTTGTCGATATCAGTCACCCGATGACGAGAAATTAATGACTCGGGTTCTCGCCGGAATGTCGCCGCGGCGTCAGCCGCCCGTACAGTAACGCCCCGGCAGCGTGGTAAGATGTGAATATTATCGAAGATTTTTGTATAACGCAAGGACATTGTTTTGGCGGTTGTTGGTTTACCGTGAGCATGGCATCATTATCTCGCTATAGTTACAAAGTTAACTTCAATTTCTAGAATTTAGTTAACGCGCCATTAACTATCAGCGTTTATCGTGTAGGTCAAGTAGGCATGGAAGCTTCGGAGCTAGGTTTGTGGGTCCCTTAAGGGACAGTAACGGGGCGTTAACGTCTGGGGGCCCTTGCGCATACGACAGCGAGGCGTTATAGAGTATTCCGGCGGCAGATCTGGAGAAGGGGGGCGCCCCCCTCCCCAGCCCAACCACCCCCCCACCACAGCCCGCGCATGCGCAGTGGGCTTTTGTTATTCCCATGAGTCTTCTCCAGATCTGCCGCCGGAATACTCTATTTTAAGAACAGTTGCCAATGTTTTTTGACGCTTCACATTATTTTAACGTTAACGATTTCGCGTTTGTTATTATCTGTTGAGTGCAGCGTGCAAGTCGCGTCATGGTAGAAAATGGCCAATTTTTAATCTGCATCGAGAACGCCCCGTCAGCGCACGAGTATCTCTCAAATACACACACGCTTTGCATTGGTGCGCAGCTCACCGGTTCGGCGAGACCTGCGATACGGACGACCTGGCGTTAACCAGGCGAGAACTTTGGCGCTGGTACCGATCACACAATATTGAGGCCATAAAATCTTCGCGGTTGATTCTCGAAAAATAACGTACTAATAGCGCCACCATAATGCGATGGCTGTTACCGAAATCCGTTAACGCCTCATTGTTATTATGGCGTCAACGCCGGGGCGTTAATCGTACAAGAGTCAATAGTTAAGCACGGTGCGAGAGAGTCCGGACTTGGAATATTTTTGAGTAATGCCTCTCGGACCGCGGTGATCAACCTCATGAACTGACGCTCCCCATCGTCGCGGCGTTCCCATAGCAGGGACAGTGGCAATACGGCAGACCGGCCTGCCGAAACAGGTCCCTTCAGAGGACTCACTCTCGTAGAGAAGCGGATGTGGCTCAGTTGGTTGAGGAGCAGGCTGTTAAGCTCAACATAGCATGTTCTAATCCGCACTAATTTTTTTTTCTAAATTTGCTTTTTGCCCATTGACGCTGCGTTACCGATATTTTAGCGGCATTCCGATTATCGCCAAGACGATGATGGGGCATCAGTCGTCCAGGGCTGCTGACCCCCGCCAGCTTGTAGCCGTTGTGTCATCTCGAGTATTGTAGCGATAATGCCCCACACTAACGCGGCGTGGACGGCAGTCGCGGACGAGGCGTTAACGCAAACAACAATGTGGCGACGTAGGGAATCGACTCCTGGGCATCATTTTATTTTGTGCCATTTCGTACGACGCTGCGTCATCGCCGGCGTTAACGCCTCGTTAACGGGTAACGCCGCAGCGTCACCTGGGCGGCAGCCGGGCTTGAATCTCGTGTTACTAGGGTCCCCTATCTTTACCGACCCGTACTACGCGGCTCAGTTCAAAAGATGCTTTCGTTGCGATGCATACTAAGGTCATTCGATTTACTCACTAGAGTTAGGACGCCACTACAATACTCTGTTGTGACAAAATACACAACCACAAAAAGTTTAATTAAAGAAAAACAAAGGAACTCTATTTCCTGAACTTTTTAGCAAAAATACCAAAAATTACCAAAAAAACCGTATTTTTCCGTATTTTACTCGGTTTTTTTACCAGTCTTATACTTTGAGTTCAAAAAAACGGTAATTTTAGAACACTAGTGAGGTGAGGGCGGGGTGGTGAGGGCGGGTGTGGTGAGGGCGGGGTGGTGAGGGCCGGGTGGGTGAGGGCGGGGGTGGTGAGGGCGAAGTTGGTGAGGGCGGGGGAAGTGAGGGCGGGGGTGGTGAGGGCGGGGTGGTGAGGGCGGGTGTGGTGAGGGCGGGGTGGTGAGGGCCGGGGTGGTGAGGGCGGGGATGGTGAGGGCGGAGTTGGTGAGGGCGGGGGTAGTGAGGGCAGGGGTGGTGAGGGCCGGGCCGGTGAGGGCGGGGCTGGTGAGGGCGGGGGTGGTGAGGGCGGGGGTGGTGTGGGCGGGGGTGGTGAGGGCCTGGGGTGGTGAGGGCGGGGTTGGTGGGGGCGAGGTGGTGAGGGCAAGGTGGTGAGGGCGGGGGTGGTGAGGGCGGGGTGGTGAGGGCGGGTGTGGTGTAGTGTTCTAAAGGGATGGTAAATTACCGTAATTTTGGGTAAAATACTCGGTAAAATACAGTTTTTTACTCATCGGGTTTTTGGTTTTTTACTCAAAAATACGCAAAATCTCCATTAGACTAAAGAAAAATTGTTGAAAATATCCTTAAAGTTAGTGTTCTCAATAATAAAAAAAGTGATAAAAAAGGAATAATTATAAAAATAATGATAATAATAATAATAATAATAATAATAATAATAATAAAAATAATAATAATAATAATAATACAACTACAGACTAACAACAAACGTGATTGATATGTGTTTAAACTAAACTACTTACAGTATTAAGATGGATTCACGATCGCTCATGTGACAGCGGAAATAACTCGCTCGCGAGAAAAAATCGCTGGGAACAAGGCTACTTCCATTAGTTGACATGCGACGAGGCGGAAAGCGCTGAGCCAATGGCTGGACGAGAATATTTCGAGAGAAGAGAGACTGAGGTATTGGTTAACGGAGCGAATCCCACCTGGAGCGGAATTCTTCCGCCGATGGCGAAATTAACTCGCTTGATCGCAAAGGAGCATGGGAAGTTGAAGGAAAAATCGCCAGCGAGTTGATTCCGCTCTCAGCGTTTTCATTCCGCCTCCAGCGAGTTGACTCCGCTGCTGCCCACATTCCGCGAGGGACATCTCCGAAACGTTGGGAGATTTCGTACGCGGCTGAACCATCTCGCAAGCTGAGAGCGGAAAGTTTCAGCAGCCAGCGATTTTACTACGCCGAGGGTGCGTTCTTGGGTCAGGCGCTGAATGGTGATGCTCCCCCCGCCGTGCCGTTCCGAGCCGCACGATCAGTTATATCCGTGAATGTTGAAGCCGCGCGAAAGTATAAATCAATATGGGCACGAAGATGTACCTTGCAGGCCGTCTGCACGACGGTGCAAGTGAGGCACACGGGTGGGGCGGGGCGGGGAGGGGCGCGGAGGGGCACTACGAGAAGCCTCAGCCCTCCGGCTCGCGGTGCAAGTGAGGCGCACGGGCGGGGCGGGGCGCGGAGGGGCACGACGAGAAGCCTCAGCCCTCCGGCTCGCGGTGCAAGTGAGGCGCACGGGCAGGGCGGGGCGCGGAGGGGCACGACGAGAAGCCTCAGCCCTCCGGCTCGCGGTGCAAGTGAGGCGCACGGGCGGGGCGGGGCGGGGCGCGGAGGGGCACGACGAGAAGCCTCAGCCCTCCGGCTCGCGGTGCAAGTGAGGCGCACGGGCGGGGCGGGGGCGCGGAGGGGCACGACGAGAAGCCTCAGCCCTCCGGCTCGCGGTGCAAGTGAGGCGCACGGGCGGGGCGGGGCGGGGCGCGGAGGGGCACGACGAGAAGCCTCAGCCCTCCGGCTCGCGGTGCAAGTGAGGCGCACGGGCGGGGCGGGGCGCGGAGGGGCACGACGAGAAGCCTCAGCCCTCCGGCTCGCGGTGCAAGTGAGGCGCACGGGCGGGGCGGGGCGCGGAGGGGCACGACGAGAAGCCTCAGCCCTCCGGCTCGCGGTGCAAGTGAGGCGCACGGGCGGGGCGGGGCGGGGCGCGGAGGGGCACGACGAGAAGCCTCAGCCCTCCGGCTCGCGGTGCAAGTGAGGCGCACGGGCGGGGCGGGGCGCGGAGGGGCACGACGAGAAGCCTCAGCCCTCCGGCTCGCGGTGCAAGTGAGGCGCACGGGCGGGGCGGGGCGGGGCGCGGAGGGGCACGACGAGAAGCCTCAGCCCTCCGGCTCGCGGTGCAAGTGAGGCGCACGGGCGGGGCGGGGCGCGGAGGGGCACGACGAGAAGCCTCAGCCCTCCGGCTCGCGGTGCAAGTGAGGCGCACGGGCGGGGCGGGGCGGGGCGCGGAGGGGCACGACGAGAAGCCTCAGCCCTCCGGCTCGCGGTGCAAGTGAGGCGCACGGGCGGGGCGGGGCGCGGAGGGGCACGACGAGAAGCCTCAGCCCTCCGGCTCGCGGTGCAAGTGAGGCGCACGGGCGGGGCGGGGCGCGGAGGGGCACGACGAGAAGCCTCAGCCCTCCGGCTCGCGGTGCAAGTGAGGCGCACGGGCAGGGCGGGGCGCGGAGGGGCACGACGAGAAGCCTCAGCCCTCCGGCTCGCCCATAGGGAGGGCCTATCGCAGGCCGGAGGAGCGTAACGGCGTGGTGTGGACGGTCGGGTGACGCGCACACCGCAAGCCCCAGGAATGCTAGTGTAAGGGGTGGTGTTTGCGGTCGACGACGACCATCCAGGGATCAAGATTGGCTCGCCAGTGCTTTTGTATCACTTACTGATAACCAGCCTTCGGGAGTTGCATTGCGGGCCATTTCACTGACATTTTAATGGCATTCGCATTTCCTGAGGCTTGTGCGTACTTAAAAGGATTGATACGTTTGAAAGAAAGTCTCGTGATCTTCAAATTTTCTGCGACTGCGCGCCAAACGCCTGCCGGGTAGGAAATGGAGGGGACGCGCAGAGCGCCACTAGCGGAGATTGTCGAAACATAGCTCCGGTCCGGTCACACTTGTTCTCTATTTTCCGCTCCCAGCGAGTTCTTTCCGCGAGCGGAAAAAACTCGCTGCCACTTCTCTCATCGTGAATCCACCTTTAAGAATATTCACAACTCTTGACTGTCTTTTCCCGACAAACAGCACAACCGACACACACGCACCTACACACCAACATGCCACCCCTCCACCACTGACAGTCAATAGCCGAACTATGACGCGCGCTCTGTCCTTCCCCTATCTTTACCGACCCGTACTACGCGGCTCGGTTCAAAAGATGCTTTCGTTGCGATGCATACTAAGGTCATTCGATTTACTCACTAGAGTTAGGACGCCAGTACAATACACTCTGTTGTGACAAAATACACAACCACAAAAAGTTTAATTAAAGAAAAACAAAGGAACTCTATTTCCTGAACTTTTTAGCAAAAATACCAAAAATTACCAAAAAAAACGTATTTTACCGTATTTTACTCGGTTTTTTTTACCAGTCTTTTACTTTGAGTTCAAAAAAACGGTAATATTAGAACACTAGTGAGGTGAGGGCGGGGTGGTGAGGGCGGGTGTGGTGAGGGCGGGGTGGTGAGGGCGGAGTTGGTGAGGGCGGGGGTGGTGAGGGCGAGCGTGGTGTGGGCCGGGGTGGTGAGGGTGGGTTGGTGAGCCCCGGGGATGGTGAGGGGCGGGGTGGTGAGGGGTGGGGTGGTGAGGGCGGAGTTGGTGAGGGCGGGGTGGTGAGGGCCGGGGTGGTGAGGGCGGGGATGGTGAGGGCGGAGTTGGTGAGGGCGGGGGTAGTGAGGGCAGGCGGTGGTGAGGGCCGGGCCGGTGAGGGCGGGGCTGGTGAGGGCGGGGGTGGTGAGGGCGGGGGTGGTGTGGGCGGGGGTGGTGAGGGCCTGGGGTGGTGAGGGCGGGGTTGGTGGGGGCGAGGTGGTGAGGGCAAGGTGGTGAGGGCGGGGGTGGTGAGGGCGGGGTGGTGAGGGCGGGTGTGGTGTAGTGTTCTAAAGGGATGGTAAATTACCGTAATTTTGGGTAAAATACTCGGTAAAATACAGTTTTTTACTCATCGGGTTTTTGGTTTTTTACTCAAAAATACGCAAAATCTCCATTAGACTAAAGAAAAATTGTTGAAAATATCCTTAAATTTGTGTTCTCAATAATGAAAAAAAGTGATAAAAAAGGAATAATTATAATAATAAAAATAATAATAATAATATTAATAAAAATAATAATAATACAACTACAGACTAACAACAAACGTGATTGATATGTGTTTAAACCAAACTACTTAAGAATATTCACAACTCTTGACTGTCTTTTCCCGACAAACAGCACAACCGACACACACGCACCTACACACCAACATGCCACCCCTCCGCCACTGACAGTCAATAGCCGAACTATGACGCGCGCTCTGTCCTTCCCCTATCTTTACCGACCCGTACTACGCGGCTCGGTTCAAAAGATGCTTTCGTTGCGACGCATACTAAGGTCATTCGATTTACTCAGTAGAGTTAGGACGCCACTACAATACTCTGTTGTGACAAAATACACAACCACAAAAAGTTTCATTAAAGAAAAACAAAGGAACTCGATTTCCTGAACTTTTTAGCAAAAATAACCAAAATTACCAAAAAAAACGTATTTTACCTCATTTTACTCGGTTTTTTTACCAGTCATTTACTTTGAGTTCAAAAAAACGGTAATTTTAGAACACTAGTGTGGTGAGGGCGTGGTGGTGAGGGCGGGGGTGGTGAGGGCGGAGTTGGTGAGGGCGGGGGTGGTGAGGGCGGGCGTGGTGAGGGCCGGGGTGGTGAGGGCGGGGTGGTGAGCCCCGGGGGTGGTGAGGGGCGGGGGTGGTGTGGGCGGGGGTGGTGAGGGCCTGGGGTGGTGAGGGCGGGGTTGGTGGGGGCGAGGTGGTGAGGGCAAGGTGGTGAGGGCGGGGGTGGTGAGGGCGGGGTGGTGAGGGCGGGTGTGGTGTAGTGTTCTAAAGGGATGGTAAATTACCGTAATTTTGGGTAAAATACTCGGTAAAATACAGTTTTTTACTCATCGGGTTTTTGGTTTTTTACTCAAAAATACGCAAAATCTCCATTAGACTAAAGAAAAATTGTTGAAAATATCCTTAAAGTTAGTGTTCTCAATAATAAAAAAAGTGATAAAAAAGGAATAATTATAAAAATAATGATAATAATAATAATAATAATAATAATAATAATAATAAAAATAATAATAATAATAATAATACAACTACAGACTAACAACAAACGTGATTGATATGTGTTTAAACTAAACTACTTACAGTATTAAGATGGATTCACGATCGCTCATGTGACAGCGGAAATAACTCGCTCGCGAGAAAAAATCGCTGGGAACAAGGCTACTTCCATTAGTTGACATGCGACGAGGCGGAAAGCGCTGAGCCAATGGCTGGACGAGAATATTTCGAGAGAAGAGAGACTGAGGTATTGGTTAACGGAGCGAATCCCACCTGGAGCGGAATTCTTCCGCCGATGGCGAAATTAACTCGCTTGATCGCAAAGGAGCATGGGAAGTTGAAGGAAAAATCGCCAGCGAGTTGATTCCGCTCTCAGCGTTTTCATTCCGCCTCCAGCGAGTTGACTCCGCTGCTGCCCACATTCCGCGAGGGACATCTCCGAAACGTTGGGAGATTTCGTACGCGGCTGAACCATCTCGCAAGCTGAGAGCGGAAAGTTTCAGCAGCCAGCGATTTTACTACGCCGAGGGTGCGTTCTTGGGTCAGGCGCTGAATGGTGATGCTCCCCCCGCCGTGCCGTTCCGAGCCGCACGATCAGTTATATCCGTGAATGTTGAAGCCGCGCGAAAGTATAAATCAATATGGGCACGAAGATGTACCTTGCAGGCCGTCTGCACGACGGTGCAAGTGAGGCACACGGGTGGGGCGGGGCGGGGAGGGGCGCGGAGGGGCACTACGAGAAGCCTCAGCCCTCCGGCTCGCGGTGCAAGTGAGGCGCACGGGCGGGGCGGGGCGCGGAGGGGCACGACGAGAAGCCTCAGCCCTCCGGCTCGCGGTGCAAGTGAGGCGCACGGGCAGGGCGGGGCGCGGAGGGGCACGACGAGAAGCCTCAGCCCTCCGGCTCGCGGTGCAAGTGAGGCGCACGGGCGGGGCGGGGCGGGGCGCGGAGGGGCACGACGAGAAGCCTCAGCCCTCCGGCTCGCGGTGCAAGTGAGGCGCACGGGCGGGGCGGGGCGCGGAGGGGCACGACGAGAAGCCTCAGCCCTCCGGCTCGCGGTGCAAGTGAGGCGCACGGGCGGGGCGGGGCGGGGCGCGGAGGGGCACGACGAGAAGCCTCAGCCCTCCGGCTCGCGGTGCAAGTGAGGCGCACGGGCGGGGCGGGGCGCGGAGGGGCACGACGAGAAGCCTCAGCCCTCCGGCTCGCGGTGCAAGTGAGGCGCACGGGCGGGGCGGGGCGGGGCGCGGAGGGGCACGACGAGAAGCCTCAGCCCTCCGGCTCGCGGTGCAAGTGAGGCGCACGGGCGGGGCGGGGCGCGGAGGGGCACGACGAGAAGCCTCAGCCCTCCGGCTCGCGGTGCAAGTGAGGCGCACGGGCGGGGCGGGGCGCGGAGGGGCACGACGAGAAGCCTCAGCCCTCCGGCTCGCGGTGCAAGTGAGGCGCACGGGCGGGGCGGGGCGGGGCGCGGAGGGGCACGACGAGAAGCCTCAGCCCTCCGGCTCGCGGTGCAAGTGAGGCGCACGGGCGGGGCGGGGCGCGGAGGGGCACGACGAGAAGCCTCAGCCCTCCGGCTCGCGGTGCAAGTGAGGCGCACGGGCGGGGCGGGGCGGGGCGCGGAGGGGCACGACGAGAAGCCTCAGCCCTCCGGCTCGCGGTGCAAGTGAGGCGCACGGGCGGGGCGGGGCGCGGAGGGGCACGACGAGAAGCCTCAGCCCTCCGGCTCGCGGTGCAAGTGAGGCGCACGGGCGGGGCGGGGCGGGGCGCGGAGGGGCACGACGAGAAGCCTCAGCCCTCCGGCTCGCGGTGCAAGTGAGGCGCACGGGCGGGGCGGGGCGCGGAGGGGCACGACGAGAAGCCTCAGCCCTCCGGCTCGCGGTGCAAGTGAGGCGCACGGGCGGGGCGGGGCGCGGAGGGGCACGACGAGAAGCCTCAGCCCTCCGGCTCGCGGTGCAAGTGAGGCGCACGGGCAGGGCGGGGCGCGGAGGGGCACGACGAGAAGCCTCAGCCCTCCGGCTCGCCCATAGGGAGGGCCTATCGCAGGCCGGAGGAGCGTAACGGCGTGGTGTGGACGGTCGGGTGACGCGCACACCGCAAGCCCCAGGAATGCTAGTGTAAGGGGTGGTGTTTGCGGTCGACGACGACCATCCAGGGATCAAGATTGGCTCGCCAGTGCTTTTGTATCACTTACTGATAACCAGCCTTCGGGAGTTGCATTGCGGGCCATTTCACTGACATTTTAATGGCATTCGCATTTCCTGAGGCTTGTGCGTACTTAAAAGGATTGATACGTTTGAAAGAAAGTCTCGTGATCTTCAAATTTTCTGCGACTGCGCGCCAAACGCCTGCCGGGTAGGAAATGGAGGGGACGCGCAGAGCGCCACTAGCGGAGATTGTCGAAACATAGCTCCGGTCCGGTCACACTTGTTCTCTATTTTCCGCTCCCAGCGAGTTCTTTCCGCGAGCGGAAAAAACTCGCTGCCACTTCTCTCATCGTGAATCCACCTTTAAGAATATTCACAACTCTTGACTGTCTTTTCCCGACAAACAGCACAACCGACACACACGCACCTACACACCAACATGCCACCCCTCCACCACTGACAGTCAATAGCCGAACTATGACGCGCGCTCTGTCCTTCCCCTATCTTTACCGACCCGTACTACGCGGCTCGGTTCAAAAGATGCTTTCGTTGCGATGCATACTAAGGTCATTCGATTTACTCACTAGAGTTAGGACGCCAGTACAATACACCCCCCCCCCTCTGTTGTGACAAAATACACAACCACAAAAAGTTTAATTAAAGAAAAACAAAGGAACTCTATTTCCTGAACTTTTTAGCAAAAATACCAAAAATTACCAAAAAAAACGTATTTTACCGTATTTTACTCGGTTTTTTTACCAGTCTTTTACTTTGAGTTCAAAAAAAACGGTAATATTAGAACACTAGTGAGGTGAGGGCGGGGTGGTGAGGGCGGGTGTGGTGAGGGCGGGGTGGTGAGGGCGGAGTTGGTGAGGGCGGGGGTGGTGAGGGCGAGCGTGGTGTGGGCCGGGGTGGTGAGGGTGGGTTGGTGAGCCCCGGGGATGGTGAGGGGCGGGGTGGTGAGGGGTGGGGTGGTGAGGGCGGAGTTGGTGAGGGCGGGGTGGTGAGGGCCGGGGTGGTGAGGGCGGGGATGGTGAGGGCAGAGTTGGTGATGGCGGGGGTAGTGAGGGCAGGCGTGGTGAGGGCCGGGCCGGTGAGGGCGGGGCTGGTGAGGGCGGGGGTGGTGAGGGCGGGGGTGGTGTGGGCGGGGGTGGTGAGGGCCTGGGGTGGTGAGGGCGGGGTTGGTGGGGGCGAGGTGGTGAGGGCAAGGTGGTGAGGGCGGGGGTGGTGAGGGCGGGGTGGTGAGGGCGGGTGTGGTGTAGTGTTCTAAAGGGATGGTAAATTACCGTAATTTTGGGTAAAATACTCGGTAAAATACAGTTTTTTACTCATCGGGTTTTTGGTTTTTTACTCAAAAATACGCAAAATCTCCATTAGACTAAAGAAAAATTGTTGAAAATATCCTTAAATTTGTGTTCTCAATAATGAAAAAAAGTGATAAAAAAGGAATAATTATAATAATAAAAATAATAATAATAATATTAATAAAAATAATAATAATACAACTACAGACTAACAACAAACGTGATTGATATGTGTTTAAACTAAACTACTTAAGAATATTCACAACTCTTGACTGTCTTTTCCCGACAAACAGCACAACCGACACACACGCACCTACACACCAACATGCCACCCCTCCGCCACTGACAGTCAATAGCCGAACTATGACGCGCGCTCTGTCCTTCCCCTATCTTTACCGACCCGTACTACGCGGCTCGGTTCAAAAGATGCTTTCGTTGCGACGCATACTAAGGTCATTCGATTTACTCAGTAGAGTTAGGACGCCACTACAATACTCTGTTGTGACAAAATACACAACCACAAAAAGTTTCATTAAAGAAAAACAAAGGAACTCGATTTCCTGAACTTTTTAGCAAAAATAACCCAAAATTACCAAAAAAAACGTATTTTACCTTATTTTACTCGGTTTTTTTACCAGTCATTTACTTTGAGTTCAAAAAAACGGTAATTTTAGAACACTAGTGTGGTGAGGGCGGGGTGGTGAGGGCGGGGGTGGTGAGGGCGGAGTTGGTGAGGGCGGGGGTGGTGAGGGCGGGCGTGGTGAGGGCCGGGGTGGTGAGGGCGGGGTGGTGAGCCCCGGGGGTGGTGAGGGGCGGGGTGGTGAGGGGCGGGGTGGTTAGGGCGGGTGTGGTGAGGGCGGGGATGGTGAGGGCGGGGTGGTGAGGGGCGGGGTGGTGAGGGGTGGGTTGGTGAGGGCGGGGGTGGTGAGGGCGGGGATGGTGAGGGCGGGGTGGTGAGGGCGGGGGTGGTGAGGGTGTAGTTGGTAAGGGCGGGGGTGGTGAGGGCGGGGGTGGTGAGGGCCGGGCCGGTGAGGGCGGGGGTGGTGAGGGCGGGGGTGGTGTGGGCGGGGGTGAAGGGGGTGAGGTGGTGAGGGCGAGGTGGTGAGGGCGGGGGTGGTGAGGGCGGGGTGGTGAGGGCGGGTGTGGTGTAGTGTTCTAAAGGGATGGTAAATTACCGTAATTTTGGGTAAAATACTCGGTAAAATACAGTTTTTTACTCATCGGGTTTTTGGTTTTTTACTCAAAAATACGCAAAATCTCCATTAGACTAAAGAAAAATTTGTTGAAAATATCCTTAAAGTTAGTGTTCTCAATAATTAAAAAAAAGTGATAAAAAAGGAATAATTATAATAATAATAAAAATAATAATAATAATAATACAACTACAGACTAACAACAAACGTGATTGATATGTGTTTAAACTAAACTACTTACAGTATTAAGAATATTCACAACTCTTGACTGTCTTTTCCCGACAAACAGCACAACCGACACACACGCACCTACACACCAACATGCCACCCCTCCGCCACTGACAGTCAATAGCCGAACTATGACGCGCGCTCTGTCCTTCCCCTATCTTTACCGACCCGTACTACGCGGCTCGGTTCAAAAGATGCTTTCGTTGCGACGCATACTAAGGTCATTCGATTTACTCAGTAGAGTTAGGACGCCACTACAATACTCTGTTGTGACAAAATACACAACCACAAAAAGTTTCATTAAAGAAAAACAAAGGAACTCGATTTCCTGAACTTTTTAGCAAAAATACCCAAAATTACCAAAAAAAACGTATTTTACCTTATTTTACTCGGTTTTTTTACCAGTCATTTACTTTGAGTTCAAAAAAACGGTAATTTTAGAACACTAGTGTGGTGAGGGCGGGGTGGTGAGGGCGGGGGTGGTGAGGGCGGAGTTGGTGAGGGCGGGGGTGGTGAGGGCGGGCGTGGTGAGGGCCGGGGTGGTGAGGGCGGGGTGGTGAGGGGCGGGGTGGTGAGGGGCGGGGTGGTGAGGGCGGGTGTGGTGAGGGCGGGGATGTTGAGGGCGGGGTGGTGAGGGGCGGGGTGGTGAGGGGTGGGTTGGTGAGGGCGGGGGTGGTGAGGGCGGGGATGGTGAGGGCGGGGTGGTGAGGGCGGGCGGGTGGTGAGGGTGTAGTTGGTGAGGGCGGGGGTGGTGAGGGCGGGGGTGGTGAGGGCCGGGCCGGTGAGGGCGGGGCTGGTGAGGGCGGGGGTGGTGAGGGCGGGGGTGGTGTGGGCGGGGGTGAAGGGGGCCGGGGGTGGTGAGGGCGGGGGTAGTGAGGGCGAGGTGGTGAGGGCGAGGTGGTGAGGGCGGGGGTGGTGAGGGCGGGGTGGTGAGGGCGGGTGTGGTGTAGTGTTCTAAAGGGATGGTAAATTACCGTAATTTTGGGTAAAATACTCGGTAAAATACAGTTTTTTACTCATCGGGTTTTTGGTTTTTTACTCAAAAATACGCAAAATCTCCATTAGACTAAAGAAAAATTTTTGAAAATATCCTTAAAGTTAGTGTTCTCAATAATTAAAAAAAAGTGATAAAAAAGGAATAATTATAATAATAATAATAATAATAATACAACTACAGACTACTAACAACAAACGTGATTGATATGTGTTTAAACTAAACTACTTACAGTATTAAGAATATTCACAACTCTTGACTGTCTTTTCCCGACAAACGGCACAACCGACACACACGCACCTACACACCAACATGCCACCCCTCCGCCACTGACAGTCAATAGCCGAACTATGACGCGCGCTCTGTCCTTCCCCTATCTTTACCGACCCGTACTACGCGGCTCGGTTCAAAAGATGCTTTCGTTGCGATGCATACTAAGGTCATTCGATTTACTCACTAGAGTTAGGACGCCACTACAATACCCCTCTGTTGTGACAAAATACACAACCACAAAAAGTTTAATTAAAGAAAAACAAAGGAACTCTATTTCCTGAACTTTTTAGCAAAAATACCCAAAAATTACCAAAAAAAACGTATTTTACCGTATTTTACTCGGTTTTTTTACCAGTCTTATACTTTGAGTTCAAAAAAACGGTAATTTTAGAACACTAGTGAGGTGAGGGCGGGGTGGTGAGGGCGGGTGTGGTGAGGGCGGGGTGGTGAGGGCCGGGTGGGTGAGGGCGGGGGTGGTGAGGGGCGGGGTGGTGAGTGGCGGGGTGGTGAGGGCGGGTGTGGTGAGGGCGGGGATGGTGAGGGGCGGGGTGGTGAGGGGTGGGTCGGTAAGGGCGGGGGTGGTGAGGGCGGGGGTGGTAAAGGTGTAGTTGGTGAGGGCGGGGGTGGCGAGGGCGGGGGTGGTAAGGGTGGAGGTGGTGAGGGCCAGGCCGGTGAGGGCGGGGGTGGTGAGGGCGGGGGTGGTGAGGGCGGGGGTTTTGAGGGCGGGGGTGGTGAGTGCCGGGCCGGTAAGGGCGGGGCTGGTGAGGGCGGGGGTGGTGAGGGCGGGGGTGGTGTGGGCGGGGATGGTGACGGCCGGGGGTGGTGAGGGCGGGGGTGTTGGGGGCGAGGTGGTGAGGGCGGGGGTGTTGGGGGCGAGGTGGTGAGGGCGAGGTGGTGAGGGCGGGGGAGGTGAGGGCTGGGTGGTGAGGGCGGGTGTGGTGTAGTGTTCTAAAGGGATGGTAAATTACCGTAATTTTGGTTAAAATACTCGGTAAAATACAGTTTTTTACTCATCGGGTTTTTGGTTTTTTACTCAAAAATACGCAAAATCTCCATTAGACTAAAGAAAAATTGTTGAAAATATCCTTAAAGTTAGTGTTCTCAATAATAAAAAAAGTGATAAAAAAGGAATAATAATAATAATAATAATAATAATAATAATAATAATAATAATAATACAACTACAGACTAACAACAAACGTGATTGATATGTGTCTAAACTAAACTACTTACAGTATTAAGAATATTCACAACTCTTGACTGTCTTTTCCCGACAAACAGCACAACCGACACACACGCACCTACACACCAACATGCCAGCCCCTCCGCCACTGACAGTCAATAGCCGAACTATGACGCGCGCTCTGTCCTTCCCCTATCTTTACCGACCCGTACTACGCGGCTCGGTTCAAAAGATGCTTTCGTTGCGATGCATACTTAGGTCATTCGATTCACTCACCAGAGTTAGGACGCCACTACAATACCCCCCCCCCTCTGTTGTGACAAAATACACAACCACAAAAAGTTTAATTAAAGAAAAACAAAGGAACTCTATTTCCTGAACTTTTTAGCAAAAATACCAAAAATTACCAAAAAAATCGTATTTTTTCCGTATTTTACTCGTTTTTTTTTACCAGTCTTTTACTTTGAGTTCAAAAAAACGGTAATTTTAGAACACTAGTGAGGTGAGGGCGGGGTGGTGAGGGCGGTTGTGGTGAGGGCGGGGTGGTGACAGCCGGGGTGGTGAGGGCGGGGGTGGTGAGGGGCGGGTTGGTGAGGGCGGGTGTGGTGAGGGCGGGGGTGGTGAGGGCGGGGGTGGTGAGGGCGGGGGTCGTGAGGGCGGGGTTGGTGAGGGCGGGGGTGGTGTGGGCGGGGGTGGTGAGGGCCGGGGGTGGTGAGGGCGGGGGTGTTGAGGGCGAGGTGGTGAGGGCGAGGTGGTGAGGGCGGGGGTGGTGAGGGCGGGGAAAATATCCTAAAAGTTAGTGTTCTCAATATTCAAAAAAAGTGATAAAAAAGAATAATAATAATAATAATAATAATAATAATAATAATAATAATAATACAACTACAGACTAACAACAAACGTGATTGATATGTGTTTAAACTAAACTACTTACAGTATTAAGAATATTCACAACTCTTGACCGTCTTTTCCCGACAAACAGCACAACCGACACACACGCACCTACACACCAACATGCCAGCCCCTCTGCCACTGACAGTCAATAGCCGAACTATGACGCGCGCTCTGTCCTTCCTCTATCTTTACCGACCCGTACTACGCGGCTCGGGTCAAAAGATGCTTTCGTTGCGATGCATACTAAGGTCATTCGATTTACTCAGTAGAGTTAGGACGCCACTACAATACCCCCCCTCCCCCCCTCTGTTGTGACAAAATACACAACCACAAAAAGTTTCATTAAAGAAAAACAAAGGAACTCGATTTCCTGAACTTTTTAGCAAAAATACCCAAAATTACCAAAAAAAAACGTATTTTACCTTATTTTACTCGGTTTTTTTTACCAGTCTTTTACTTTGAGTTCAAAAAAACGGTAATTTTAGAACACTAGTGTGGTGAGGGCGGGCTGGTGAGGGCGGGGGTGGTGAGGGCGGAGTTGCCCTGGCGAAAATATCCCACAGTCTTGTGAGTTTTGAGTGTGTTTGTTTTGAGTTTTGAGTGTGTTTCCGTGGCTGAAACTCACATTAAACACAGATAACCCATTTGAAACTCAATATAGTGAGTTGTAAGTATGTTTCTATAACTTAGTTAAAACACAAACACTTGTGTTTCTTCAAACCCACTTAAAACGTACTAATGTGTGTTGCGAGTGAGTTTTCAAAACTCAGAAGAAACACAGTACCCGATAACTCACTCGAAACCGACTCGAAACCCTTTTTAGTGTGTTACAAGTGAGTTTTTAAAACTCAGTAGAAACACAGTCTAAGCGCTACACCGAAACTCACTCGAAACGCGTCTTAGTGTGTTTTGAGTGAGTTTCCTAAACTCAGTAGAAACACAGTCTAGCTGCCGCACCCTAACTCACTCGAAACGCGTTGTAGTGTGTTTTGAGTGAGTTTCCATAACTCAGTAGAAACACAGTCTAAGCGCTGCACCGTAACTCACTCGAAACGCGTTGTAGTGTGTTTTGAGTGAGTTTCCATAACTCAGTAGAAACACAGTCTAGCCGCCGCACCATAACACACTCGAAACTCACTCAAAACGCACTCTTGTGTGTTTTGAGTGAGTTTTGAAAACTCAGTAGAAACACAGTCCTGCCGTCGCCGATCTCCACCTCCCCCCTCCACCGGGTCGGCGGCTGGCTCCGGAGGCGCGCGTGCTCTCTCTCTCGCTCTTCGCACTGGAGGGACAAGGACGGCACTCCAGCCTGGACGCGTCCGTCCGTCGGGCAGGCTTCAGGCACGGCGGGGGTGGGGTGCCCGCTGTGGGTTGGGGAAGGGGAGGGGTCATGGTGATGTGACGCATGGCCAGACGCTTAAGCTAATTATCGAAATTTTCATCCTACGGAAATTATTCTAAAAAGGTCTTTTTTCGGTCGATTTTGTCAATGACCCTTGATAAACGCCCATACATTTAGTCTTCCTCAAATTTTAAACGGGAACACCATTTTTAGTAGGTGATACGAATGTGTCGGCCTGCTTGTACTCTCGTATAGAAAGCAGCTAACAGAGAGCATCTAGTTAGTCAAAATACAGCGTAGGGGGAGCGACCGTACTCCGTGTCCGTCCGTCCTTCTGTCCGTGTCCGTCCGTCTGACCGTGCTCCGACTCCGTAACCCACTCGAAACGCGTTTTAGTGTGTTTCAAGTGAGTTTTCAAAACTCAGTAGAAACACAGTCTAACCGCCGCACCACAACACGCTCGAAACTCATTTTAGTATGTCGCAAGTAAGTTTCGAAAACTCAGAAAAAACATAGTCCTGACGTTGCTCTGTAACTCACTCAAAACTTACTCGAAACGCTTTCCTGTCTGTTATTTGTGAGTTTCCAAAACTCAATAATCACTGTTTACGGGACGGTAGCCGGGGACGAGGGAGATGCTGAGGAGGGGGGGGGGCGGGGCGCGGGGGCTGTGCCGGGGGCGGGGCGCGGGGGCTGGGGTGAGAGGCGCGGGGGTCGGGGAGGGGGCGGTGAGGAAGCGGGCTTGGCGACGACGCACGTGCAGGCCAGGCCGGCCCCAGAGAGTGCGCGGGGAGGAGCGGCGTTGAGCTGACTCAGGTATATGGTCGCCTCCACGAAAGAGTGGTGCAGTTGCCCATGGTAGGAGCATAGCACACCCGCCTGGTGTTTCTTGGCACGGGCTATGACTTAGCCATACAGTTAAAAAAAAGTTCTGGTATTTAACGCAGGAACACTCGTAAATATTATTGCCAAAGTCCTCTGGGATCTTATGGTGCTCCCACAATGTTGCCTCTATTTCATTTGACTCATATTTGCTAGTGTGATATCCACTAAAATTAAAAGAGTAGGGGCATAAGTAAGGTCGTTTAAAGTCACTTTAACATTTTAATCTTAGTCTGTGCATAGTTTCTGAGGCTGTAACCCCGTCCCAGTCATTTCAACACTTTTTTACAAATTTGTAAAAATTGAGTTGTAAAGTAGGATTACATAATATGTATTGATACTATAACAAAACCTCATTGTGGTGGGCATACCCCCCACCTTCATGCTCATTATGAGAATAAATTTTAATGCCATTGTCCACTCAAATGTCTCACAACCTCGTCCCAACAGTTTCAAGGCATTAGTTGTGGGAGCACTCTTACAGACCCGCCGCAGTATCTAGTTAGGCTCTGAAACGAAATATGGACAGCATACTTTACTCGGTGGTGGTGTTACACCGAGCCGACAGCTCACCATAGTTTAGCATGGCGCCTTACGGAAAGCGCGGGTAGGCAACCCGCGACACAACCATTCCATATTTTACATCTTAATTTGTCACCAAGCCATAAGTCTGGCGAAAGAACTTATAAAATCAAAAATGCGTCTTTTTTCTTCTTTGATCAATTTGTAAAATTTCATGCCAAACTTTTTTGTTACCAACGAGTTTCGCCGGAATGTTCCACTTTGGCTTTCAGGTTGAGGGAAGGATGTGTTCTGGGCATGGAGGCTGAGTTGGGACGTAGCTGAAAACAGTTTTCGATAACCGTTGGGAGTATGCAAGTGTATTTAGGCTGACTGGGTAGGGATTTTCATTTCAGGAACTTATGATTCTCACATATTTTTTGTCAGTTCACTAGTTTTTCCGTAAATAATCGTTAAACCCGCCAAAAAGGGGGCTGTGCTGGGACGTAGCCAAAAACAGTTTTCGATAACCGTTGGGAGTATACAAGTGTATTTAGGCTCACTGGGTAGGAATTTTCATTTTAAGAACTTATGATCCCGACATATTTTTTGTCAGTTCACTAGTTTTTCCCCAAATAATCGTTACACCCGCCAAAAAGTGTCACGACAGCGTCCTCTTAGAGATTGGATGGAATTATTGTAAGGGTTCAACTTGTTTAGAAAGTAGAAGTATAATACTGTGCCATAAAATCCAATTTACCACTAAATAATATAATCTTGATTTGCTTGGATAGTTAAGTTATAGTTTTGATTCATGAACTAAGAATGAACATATTATTAATATTTAAAGAAAATAAAAACCTGCATTATTTGGTGCTGAGCTGGGTTTCATGGCACACTATTATACTTTTCCTATTCATACAACTTGAGCCCTCACAATAATTCCATCTCATCTCTAAGATTTCGGTCTTGAAATGCAGCTGAATAAAAGGCATTGTGTGAGCGACATGTGATGTCATTTTCTGAACGATAACTCGCATAGGGGTGCGGTGGTAATTTTTTTAATAACTCCCCTTGTCTTTGTAATATTAGGTATTATAGGGGTGTAATGTATGTGTGAGAAAAAAGAATCAAAAGTGTAACAAGTAAGCAGTTTTATTTTCTGGTTATTTACAAACTTATTCAATAGAGGCACCATATGGTATACGTGCTATGCATTTAGCCTGACCACTGAAATTCATAAATAAGCATGGTTCATTTACCTCTTCAAGAGGTATAAATTTTTCTTCACCAAATCTGACTACTCTACGTACACAATCAAACTTAAATGAATCATGCCTCATGAATGGTGAGGAGACACAAATAACACTTTGTACCTTCAAAAGTACTTTCTGTAGATCAGGGATTTCAATAATATACTTAATAACTACACACTCACCAGAAGTCAAAAATATACAAGAATCATTGTTTTGCAGATTTCCACTGTACACAGAAGTTGTAAACCTAAAGTTACGATAAATCATTTTTTCATATAAATAATAGAAATTAGAGCTAGAATTTAAATTTTCCTTCACATTTTCAGGCATTTCTTTACACTCAGGCAGGCCTAAAAGAACACAAGATTCATTATCTGATCTATGGCACTTGGTAACTTTTTTGTAGTTTAAGATTTTGTCTGAGAAGTCAATTACTTTCTCAGAGCAATTAAGGATCAGAGATAAGCCAGGCAAAGACTGAAAAGTTAAAAATTTTCGGGAAATTTCTAAAGCAATAGAGTTTGGGTTTTTACAGAGCTGCAAGAGGTACCTATTTTTGGACTCATATATGAAACTACTATATCCCCATAGAGGCCCAAAATTGAACACACATTGAGCAATGTGGGATAGCAGGTGAATGTTGTAGACCATACTTCGAGCACCAAAGTACTTTTCATGGAAGAAGGTATAGCACATAAGTAAGTGATGAGCTTCATGCACTTGCTCTTCAGTTACAGACCGTTGAAGTAAAATGTGAGTCGCCTTACTTAAATAACCTAAGTGAATTATGTATTTATCCTTTAACAAACCTTTAAGACATGGAGCAAAGTAAAACAACAGCCGCAACCTCCACTCACTGGCTTTCCAGAGAGAATGACTAGACAACACTCTGAGTTCTCGGTGCACAGCACTGCTCGACTGAATAGACTCAATCCTCTTGTCGATTGTTTTCACCACAGTCTGTACACCAACATTGTTCTCCGAAACACCAATCCATTTCTTTTTGTTGCTGGAATCTAAAATTAATTCGGTAAAAGCTTTGGCACAACCTAGAAGAATATTATGCATATAATCTACAACTAAACCATTAAAAATACTGAAATGTTTTAAATTGTACAGATTACAAGTTCCTTTTACTCCTCTAGAGGATCTATCTAAAAGGCTGCGGTTAGCTTGCACAGCAGCCAGGTCTTCCAAATAACTTTCCTCTGATCTCAGCCGTGGAGTATTATTAGTTATAGGATACCGACACCCTACTTCTACATAAGTAGTTTCCCTATAGCAAAAAGTGCAACCAAATGCACTGTGAAACATCTTAAAATTTAAAATTTGATACCTTGCAACAGAATCAACAACACAACAAATTGTAATAACATAACTTGTGACATCAATACTATTGTAAACCCATTTTACACCATTAGTAGCTAAATTGTTCAAGGCATCTACAAGTGGTTTTAAAAAGTACAATTGGTTTGGATCTTTGGAACCAGCATACACACCAGCCAATACAAAGTACTTACTTCGCAGTTCGTATGGAAGTTCGTTGACAGTCAAGTAAATGGGCCAAATAGTTTTTTTAGAAGATTTGCCAAAAGCAACACCATCAGTAAAAAATGTAAAAGAGAAATTATATGGTGATGAAAGAATACCTCCTTCGCCACTGAATGATTTGTAAACATCACCATCATAAATCTCGCTATAAGCTTGAGGACGAGATGGATACTGAAATCTATAGTTCAAAACATGCTTCACAAACTCATTATCCTGCAGAAACTTTTGAAGTTGAGATTCTACTGATAAGGACACAAAACAATTCAATGAGCTTGTAACTTTTATACTTTTCTCACAGGTTGCACAATACTGAGTTTTTACTCCTTCAGGTTTTTTACCCAGATACTTGTCACATACATTACAAAACACGTGATAAGTTATGTCTTCTTCATCTTTAACATTTAACTTTTCCTTATACATATGCTTGGTGGTGGGAATTGACGCATTAGGAAAAATGGTAGCAATCATTTTAAGAATATCTACTTGTGCAACCCAAGTTAAGCCATGACGCAATCCCAGAGTTAGTGTCATGAAAAGCAGTTGCTGGACAGTAACATCTGTGCAAGGGCATAGAGGCTCTTGCGCAGCACTGTATTGAAACTCATCTTGATTAGCACAGTTTTCACGGACATCAGATTCTTCAACTGAAGGCGGAGTACTGGCTGGAAGGGGCTGTGGTACTGATGACGATGCTGGTGATGAAGGCGGTGATGAGTTTGATAGAAGAGATACATCAGAGTCGCAAGACTCGCTGCTGGATGATAAAGCGTCATCACTGTCTGGTCTTGGCCTGGCAAATACTTTTCGCCTTGGCTTGGCACGTTGGGCAGGATTCTCTTTCACGCTTAAGACAACCTAAAAACAATGGCAAAAAATAATATAAATACCAGAAGATAATTTTTTAACACAGCTTAAGAAAAGAAATCGACATAAAAGGTTTCATACCTCTGGATGCACGCTTTCATCACTTGATGATGTGGCATCATGTAAACTTTCAGACTGCGATTCAAAATTCAATTCTTCATCATCACATCTAAATGCAGATCCTGGGACAGAACTGTGACCCTGCTGAGGTTCATTACTTGAGATACCGCCTAAGTCACAGGCCTCTTGCTGCTGGTCAACATTTCTTAGGGCAAAAGGGTTTGAATCATGGCCATCAGTTTGAAGTGTTGCAGAAGTAGATACAGTTGAAGCCTGGAAAGAAAAAGAAAGATAAGTAACAGGTCCCTTCCACTCCACACTCCACAAGAGAGATATTTCCTAGAAGTAAATGTGGTTGTGAGGTTAAAGAACACAATAACATACCGCTTCCTTCTTGCATTTTCTTCGGTAGTATAGAGTCGATTTCGGCATTCGGAGATTTTCAGTCAACCATTTCTTCCTTTTCCTGTCCCCGTCCATGGTAGTTCCTTAAACAAAGTACAAAATATTGTTAAACCAAATCACCAAAGAACATGTGTTTACCTCTGAACTAGGAATAATTGTGAGTTCGTGAGCAGTTATCGGTCAAAGCCGGCCTTTCACTCGAATAAACCGGCTTTTTTTCGACCAGTTAAATTCGTGAAACTGAGAAATGACGAAAAAATCTGATTTTTCCGTCACTAGTCAGAGTGCAAACAAAGCCGGCGAAAGAATGAATTAGGCGGGAACGGACGCGACGCGAGACACGGGAGTTAGCTAGCAGACACCTCCTCCCATACGGCCAGGGGCTAGGGCGAGGAAACAAGATTGAAATGTTTCTAGTTTTGAATACAAAAAATATAATTTACTAACGCAACGGACGAAAAAAATCAGAAAAGCCACATTGAATTCATTACCATAATGCAACTATTGATTAATTACTTTCTACTGTAGGGCTGAGTGCTCTTACCTGAGACTCCCCCAGCCAGACGCGTCCCCCATGATGCACCGCGACCGCGAGTGACGCCGCGTCCCGCGTCTTCCAACCGACGCTATCTTCTTCTGCTCATAAAAACAAGCCAACTGTTGATCCAAATATCTATTTATTTACTCATTAGAAGCGTTTCTCTTACTCAAGTATGGCTCAATCTCAGCCCAGCAGTTCAGTCCTTTCTCTGTGGGCCTTGACTAGATTTCCGAATTATCCAGGAGAGGTGCACGTTGTAAATACAAAGGAATTGTTCGTCCGTGTAAACAACCAGCTTGTTGCATTTCAACCCAAGAATGTGGCTGATTTCAAAGAGAATGAACCATACGTATGTAAAACTAGCATAAATAGTTTGGATGGAAATTCTCATCCTTATTCTGTTCAAATTGGCAAGTTGTCGGGTGAGTAGTGAGTGTAAAGGGTTATGGCGTCTGTTTACTTGGCGCCTAAACAAATTTCTACATTTCCTGAACTTTATTCCAGAATCTAAGTCGGAGCTCGATGCAATTTGCCTTAACCTTAAAGAGAAGACTTCAGCAGAAAGCAATAGGTTTCGTTGGAAAAATATTAAAAATTTCCCAGTAGATCCGGAGTCATCTGGTGCTGAGGACCAGGCAGGAATGGAAGTACTTTCTTCAACAGCAGCTGAAAAGGTATTTCTGTTAAACCTTCTTGTGCTTTTTTTTTCTTTTTTTGGTAAAAAAAATTTTAGTATTTTTTAAAATTTTATTTTTATTTTTCAGAAATTAAATCAAAGGAAGAGGCGACACAATGAAAATGAAGAACTTCAAAAGTTTATTTTGACTAGTAAAGTGGTGGCTGCTAATCAAAGTTCATCTTCATTAGAGGCTAGTAAAGTGGTGGCTGCTAATCAAAGTTCATCTTCATTAGAAGAGGAATACAGGAAAACTCTTGAAAAGTTAGAGCAAGAATTAAAGGAAAAGGAGAAACTGGCTCGTGAGAAGGAAGAACTTGCTCGTAAAAGTGAAATGCTGGCTCGTGAAAAGGCGGATCTTGCAAGACAGCTCAAAGAGCGCAGTACAAATATTTCACCTTCAGTACAAGAGTTGGTCAAGGGAATGCAACATGAATTAAAGGAAGTGTTGTCAAAACAGCAGGAGCAGAATCTCAGATTGTTTGAGGAATACAAAAATAAGCTTTCTCAGGAAATAGCAGAAGAAATGAAAAGATACAGAGAGGAACTAGGACAGTCAAGTACGTTACCTTTACTTTTATTTGATCGAGTCCAAGATTGGGTAAATGGACTCCCCGAATGTGTCTAAGTACACGATGATTGTATGAGCCACGAGCCCCTGAAAGGCATGTTTTTGCTAGTCATAAAATAATATCCTCTAGTCGAAACCTAATCATCTTTTCATTTTTAAGGTTTATCGTAAATACTTTAAATCTTTATACAGCTGTGATATTTTAATTTATTAGTCTTTTTTGTTCTTTGTTTTTTAACTTTATAAAAAAAAATATTTTATTAACGTGTTTTAGTGCTTTGGAGGCTCTCACAACTTTGAGGGCATTTATGTTTTTAAATTCTTTTTGCTTTTGAAAAGTTTTCTTTTTATCAGATCCTTTAGAATTTAGATTCACAGCTTTGAGCACATATTTAATTTTCAACTATATTCATATATTTTATAGTGTTCTCTTTATAATACAGACACCATTCTCCAGTTTTTTTTGCATTGCCTCTGGTTTATGACTGAGTTGACGGAGCAAGAAATGTCTTTCAGCAACTTGTGTCTCTTTCACAACAGCATGCACCTGGAGAGTCATAATACATGTGTAGCAAAGTGAAAAATAACCATCTCAGTGTAGTTACATTGAAGATCTATGTATACTTAGGAAATTTAACAAATCTTTTATTTCTTTCTTCATTTCTTATTTTCTTTCTTTCTTATGTTTCCTGTCAATCCGTTCTCATTGACTTATGTTTCTGTCAGTCCGTACTTATCGTCTTATGTTTTCTGTCAGTTCAAACGTCTTCTTATTCAATTATTTATTTACTTCAAAGCTTTATTATTTATTTATATATTATTTATTGTGTAATATCTTTTAATTGAGCATGTTCGGGGCATGACTTGGGGGCATGTAAACATCGGTGCACATCACATGCCTGATCCTGCACACCTTTTAAGGTGAGATTTCAATGTACTGTATTTGAAATCATTTGGAAAGCACGCATGTGTCCAGCCTTCAACACTCACATACGCCTCTAATGTTTTGTCCTATTTTACAGGAGGAAGCCCGTCATCACAGACGAGCAGTGCCAAAGAAGTAAGTTCCTCAATTGTCATGATGTATGTTTTTGTGATAAGTTCAAACGCAATGTTATAACTTCAACTTCATTTTTTTCAAAGGGTTATGAAGAAATTTATCGCGGCTTCTCTATTAAGAGGGGCTTCAGACCGCGGCTTGAGTCTGCCGAGACTCAGGCCGACTTCGAGGACCTGCTGCTGCGGGCTTGCTACGACCACGATGAGGTCGTAGCTGCCCGCGGTCCTCAAAAGAAGTCGGCAGACTTTGAGGCCGGCGCTGAGGGTAAGGATTCTTTTAAAATTAGTTTTAATTAATTTAAACTGCAACCTATGATACTGGACCTGCATTTTAAAAATAAATTTACTTTTCCTATCTTGCAGCATTCCTAGAAGAGTGGGCTGTCTCGCGCGGCCTGTCTCGGCAGGACGCAAAGCAGAGGGCGAAGGGGTTGCTGGCGAGGCTGGCAAAGAAGCAGCGGAATCAAGAGCCGCGCGGCATTAACAGGGTGCTGTCGGAGGCGCGGCGGAAAGGCCAGGACGTGGAGGAGGCGAAGCGGCTGTACCGCGCCGCCACCGTTGAAAGGAGGAAAGCCGGAGGACGGCCGGCAAGCAGGCGCTCCCTGGACATGGGCAGTTCAGGGCGCTCCAGCATGTCGGACTCCACCGGCGCCGACCCCTTCAACGGTGCCAACGTGGGCACCCCCTTCGCCGCCGGCACCGACAACTCCGCCGCCGCCGCCGGCAACTCCTCCGCTAGTGGCAGCTCCTGGAGCTCCGTCGCCGTCCCCGGCCCCTCAAGCTCCCATTCGCCTTCCCCCGGATGCTCCTCCTGGCTCAGTAATGTGATGGCGGATAGCTACCCTGGACCGGATGGTCCCACGGCGTACCATGTGACTAGACTTAATTAAATCCTGCTTACTTTTTAAACCTGCTCAATTTCTCAACCTAGAAACGTATAAGAAACTCAAATTTGTATGTTTTCGAAACGTGCTTAAAACACTCATGAAACTCGAAGTAGTGTGTTTAGGAAACTCTCTCATAACACACAAGAAACTCAAGAGAGAATGTTTTGAAAACTCAGAAAAAACACACTCGTAACCTAGAGAAGCGAGTTTTGAAAACTCAGTAGAAACACACTCGTAACGCAGAAAAGCGAGTTTTAAAAACTCAGTTGAAACACACTCGTAACACAGAAAAGCGAGTTTTAAAAACTCAGTTGAAACACACTCGTAACACAGAGTAGTGAGTTTTAAAAACTCAGTAGAAACACACTCGTAACACAGAGTAGTGTGTTTTGAAAACTCAGTAGAAACACACTCGTAACACAGTGTAGTGTGTTTTGAAAACCCAGTAGAAACTCACTCGTAACACAGTGTAGTGTGTTTTGAAAACTCAAAAGAAACTCACTCGTAACACAGTGTAGTGTGTTCTGAAAACTCAAAAGAAACTCACTCGTAAATCAGAAGTGAGTTTTGAAAACTCAGTGGAAACACACTCGTAACTCGAAGAAGTGTGTTTACGAAACACAGTAGTAACTCACAAAGAACTAATAGAAGTGTGTTTTCAAAACACACAGTAGTCCAATAAAAGCCACTTAAAACAGGAAACAGTGTGTTACGAAAACACACTCAAAACTGACTTGCAACACAGAGTTGTGAGTTACAGTAACTCATAAGAAACACACCGTTTTCGCCAGGGTGGTAAGGGCGGGGGTGGTGAGGGCGGGCGTGGTGAGGGCCGGGGTGGTGAGGGCGGGGTGGTGAGCCCCGGGGGTGGTGAGGGGCGGGGTGGTGAGGGGCTGGGTGGTGAGGGCGGGTGTGGTGAGGGCGGGGATGGTGAGGGCGGGGTGGTGAGGGGCGGGGTGGTGAGGGGTGGGTTGGTGAGGGCGGGGGTGGTGAGGGCGGGGTTGGTGAGGGTGGAGGTGGTGAGGGCCAGGCCGGTGAGGGCGGGGGTGGTGAGGGCGGGGGTGGTGAGGGCGGGGGTTTTGAGGGCGGGGGTGGTGAGTGCCGGGCCGGTAAGGGCGGGGCTGGTGAGGGCGGGGGTGGTGAGGGCGGGGGTGGTGTGGGCGGGGATGGTGACGGCCGGGGGTGGTGAGGGCGGGGGTGTTGGGGGCGAGGTGGTGAGGGCGAGGTGGTGAGGGCGAGGTGGTGAGGGCGGGGGTGGTGAGGGCTGGGTGGTGAGGGCGGGTGTGGTGTAGTGTTCTAAAGGGATGGTAAATTACCGTAATTTTGGGTAAAATACTCGGTAAAATACAGTTTTTTACTCATCGGGTTTTTGGTTTTTTACTCAAAAATACGCAAAATCTCCATTAGACTAAAGAAAAATTGTTGAAATATCCTTAAAGTTAGTGTTCTCAATAATTAAAAAAAAGTGATAAAAAAGGAATAATTATAATAATAATAATAATAATAATAATAATACAACTACAGACTAACAACAAACGTGATTGATATGTGTTTAAACTAAACTACTTACAGTATTAAGAATATTCACAACTCTTGACCGTCTTTTCCCGACAAACAGCACAACCGACACACACGCACCTACACACCAACATGCCACCCCTCCGCCACTGACACTCAATAGCCGAACTATGACGCGCGCTCTGTCCTTCCCTTATCTTCACCGACCCGTACTACGCGGCTCGGTTCAAAAGATGCTTTCGTTGCGATGCATACTTAGGTCATTCGATTCACTCACCAGAGTTAGGACGCCACTACAATACTCTGTTGTGACAAAATACACAACCACAAAAAGTTTAATTAAAGAAAAACAAAGGAACTCTATTTCCTGAACTTTTTAGCAAAAATACCAAAAATTACCAAAAAAATCGTATTTTTTCCGTATTTTACTCGGTTCTTTTACCAGTCTTTTACTTTGAGTTCAAAAAAACGGTAATTTTAGAACACTAGTGAGGTGAGGGCGGGGTGGTGAGGGCGGTTGTGGTGAGGGCGGGGTGGTGACAGCCGGGGTTGGTGAGGGCGGGGGTGGTGAGGGGCGGGTTGGTGAGGGCGGGTGTGGTGAGGGCGGGGGTGGTGAGGGCGGGGGTGGTGAGGGCGGGGGTCGTGAGGGCGGGGTTGGTGAGGGCGGGGTGGTGAGGGCGGGGGTGGTGTGGGCGGGGGTGGTGAGGGCCGGGGGTGGTGAGGGCGGGGGTGGTGAGGGCGAGGTGGTGAGGGCGAGGTGGTGAGGGCGGGGGTGGTGAGGGCGGGGTGGTGAGGGCTGGTGTGGTGTAGTGTTCTAAAGGGATGGTAAATTACCGTAATTTTGGGTAAAATACTCGGTAAAATACAGTTTTTTACTCATCGGGTTTTTGTTTTTTTACTCAAAAATACGCAAAATCTCCATTAGACTGAAGAAAAATTGTTGAAAATATCCTAAAAGTTAGTGTTCTCAATATTCAAAAAAAGTGATAAAAAAGAATAATAATAATAATAATAATAATAATAATAATAATAATAATAATAATAATAATAATAATACAACTACAGACTAACAACAAACGTGATTGATATGTGTTTAAACTAAACTACTTACAGTATTAAGAATATTCACAACTCTTGACCGTCTTTTCCCGACAAACAGCACAACCGACACACACGCACCTACACACCAACATGCCACCCCTCCGCCACTGACAGTCAATAGCCGAACTATGACGCGCGCTCTGTCCTTCCCCTATCTTTACCGACCCGTACTACGCGGCTCGGTTCAAAAGATGCTTTCGTTGCGATGCATACTAAGGTCATTCGATTTACTCAGTAGAGTTAGGACGCCACTACAATACCCCTCTGTTGTGACAAAATACACAACCACAAAAAGTTTCATTAAAGAAAAACAAAGGAACTCGATTTCCTGAACTTTTTAGCAAAAATACCCAAAATTACCAAAAAAAACGTATTTTACCTTATTTTACTCGGTTTTTTTTACCAGTCTTTTACTTTGAGTTCAAAAAAACGGTAATTTTAGAACACTAGTGTGGTGAGGGCGGGGTGGTGAGGGCGGGGGTGGTGAGGGCGGAGTTGGTGAGGGCGGGGGTGGTAAGGGCGGGCGTGGTGAGGGCCGGGGTGGTGAGGGCGGGGTGGTGAGCCCCGGGGGTGGTGAGGGGCGGGGTGGTGAGGGGCGAGGTGGTGAGGGCGGGGATGGTGAGGGCGGGGTGGTGAGGGGCGGGGTGGTGAGGGGTGGGTTGGTGAGGGCGGGGGTGGTGAGGGCGGGGTGGTGAGGGCGGGGGTGGTGAGGGTGTAGTTGGTGAGGGCGGGGGTGGTGAGGGCGGGGGTGGTGAGGGCGGAGGTGGTGAGGGCCAGGCCGGTGAGGGCGGGGGTGGTGAGGGCGGGGTGGTGAGGGCGGGGGTGGTGAGGGTGTAGTTGGTGAGGGCGGGGGTGGTGAGGGGTGGGTTGGTGAGGGCGGGGGTGGTGAGGGCGGGGTGGTGAGGGCCGGGGTGGTGAGGGCGGGGATGGTGAGGGCGGAGTTGGTGAGGGCGGGGGTAGTGAGGGCAGGGGTGGTGAGGGCCGGGCCGGTGAGGGCGGGGCTGGTGAGGGCGGGGGTGGTGAGGGCGGGGGTGGTGTGGGCGGGGGTGGTGAGGGCCTGGGGTGGTGAGGGCGGGGTTGGTGGGGGCGAGGTGGTGAGGGCAAGGTGGTGAGGGCGGGGGTGGTGAGGGCGGGTTGGTGAGGGCGGGTGTGGTGTAGTGTTCTAAAGGGATGGTAAATTACCGTAATTTTGGGTAAAATACTCGGTAAAATACAGTTTTTTACTCATCGGGTTTTTGGTTTTTTACTCAAAAATACGCAAAATCTCCATTAGACTAAAGAAAAATTGTTGAAAATATCCTTAAAGTTAGTGTTCTCAATAATTAAACAAGCAGGCCCGCCCTTCCGCCAAACGTCGTTGCCAGCTCCGCTTTGCTACGCAGGCCACTCCGTTCGGCAGGGGGCGTGCCTGCTTGGCCTGCCGGCGGCGTTCGGTCGGGCCTTCGGCCCGACCCCTAAGTAACACAGAACGTCCTCTTAGCATGTAAATGTAAAGGAATTCTCTTCGGAAAGAGGCAGTTTGTAACGGTGAACCACCGAAACTACAGCCCTCCCTTCTGCTTTGAAAACGTGCCGATAGTGACTAAACGGTCAGTTACTCGGCAAAAAAGGGGAGTCGGAAATCTCGAAAAAATGTCGAAATACGTGAGTTCGGCCTCAGATGGAACGGCCGAACTCGGACTTTATTTGGCAGCAGTTGGCAACACTGAATTACGCTCGTCGAACCAATTTTAATGGTATAGGCGTCGAGGGGTGTCGAAAATTTCAAAAATTGTCGAGATATGTCGAAAATTGTCGAAATATGTAGAAATTCGTAAAAAATGTCGCAAAATCTCGAAATATCTCAAAAATGTTGAGATCTATCGAAAAATATGGATAATGTCGAAAAACATCGAAAAATGAGGGATAATGTCGAAAAATGTCGAAGAATATCAAAAATTGTCAAAAATGTTTACAAGTATCGAAATATGTCGGAATATGTCAAAAATGTCACAAAATATCAAAAAACATCGAAAATTATCAAAAATGTCAAAAAATATCAAAAATTATGGAAAATTATCGAAAAATATCGAAAATTATCGAAAATGTCGAAAAATATCGAAAATGTCGAATTATATCAAAAAATTTCGAAAAACAACGAAAAATGTCGAAAATATCGGAAAATATCGAGAAATGTCGAAAATAATCGAAATGTTTGAGTTTTGACGATTGGCAACACTGGAAATTGAAAAACGGTTGGCACCACTGAATTGCGCTCGAAAAGACGGTTCTAGAGAGGTGCGGGTCGATGGGGTGCGTAAAAGTTCAAAAGTGGGTCAATTTTGGGTGCTTTTTACAGTGTAGTCGCGAGTTGGGTCCTTTTTATCGAAAAACGGTGGGCGCCATCGAACTGGACGCGAAAAGACGCTTCCGGGAAGGTGCAGCTCGATGGAGTTGAGGAAAGTTGAAAACTGGACCAATTACGGGTGCTTTTTACAGTGTAGTCGCGAGCTGGGTCCATTTTTTCGTAAAACGGTGTGCACCATTGAACTAGACGCGAAAAGACGCTTCCGGAGAGGTACGGGTCGACGGGGTTGGAAAAAGTTGAATAATAATTCCGTGAAAACTTTTATAATTTTTTTCAGTGCCTTAATGAGGGTTGGCAGGATTTGCCGTAGGCGTTTCGTTGTCTAGGAGTAAAACTGTAGACACCCTGAAAATTTCAAGTCTCTAGCTCATCTCCTTCTAGTGGAACAGACAGACACACAGACACACAGACAGACAGACACGAGGTCGTTTGCATAAGCCCGCTTTTATGCTTTTTCAAAGCAGAAGGGCGGGCTAAAAAAAGTGATAAAAAAGGAATAATAATAATAATAATAATAATAATAATAAAAATAATAATAATACAACTACAGACTAACAACAAACGTGATTGATATGTGTTTAAACTAAACTACTTACAGTATTAAGAATATTCACAACTCTTGACTGTCTTTTCCCGACAAACGGCACAACCGACACACACGCACCTACACACCAACATGCCACCCCTCCGCCACTGACAGTAAATAGCAGAACTATGACGCGCGCTCTGTCCTTCCCCTATCTTTACCGACCCGTACTACGCGGCTCAGTTCAAAAGATGCTTTCGTTGCGATGCATACTAAGGTCATTCGATTTACTCACTAGAGTTAGGACGCCACTACAATACTCTGTTGTGACAAAATACACAACCACAAAAAGTTTAATTAAAGAAAAACAAAGGAACTCTATTTCCTGAACTTTTTAGCAAAAATACCAAAAATTACCAAAAAAACCGTATTTTACCGTATTTTACTCGGTTTTTTTACCAGTCTTATACTTTGAGTTCAAAAAAACGGTAATTTTAGAACACTAGTGAGGTGAGGGCGGGGTGGTGAGGGCGGGTGTGGTGAGCCCGGGGTGGTGACGGCCGGGGTGGTGAGGGCGGGGGTGGTGAGGGCGGAGTTGGTGAGGGCGGGGGTGGTGAGGGCGGGTGTGGTGAGGGCGGGGTGGTGAGGGCCGGGCTGGTGAGGGCGGGGGTGGTGAGGGCGAAGTTGGTGAGGGCGGGGGTAGTGAGGGCGGGGGTGGTGAGGGCGGGGTGGTGAGGGTCGGGGGTGGTGAGGGCGGGTGTGGTGAGGGCCGGGGTGGTGAGGGCGGGGGTGGTGAGGGCGGAGTTGGTGAGGGCGGGGGTAGTGAGGGCGGGGGTGGTGAGGGCCGGGCCGGTGAGTGCGGGGCTGGTGAGGGCGGGGGTGGTGTGGGCGGGGGTGGTGAGTGCCGGGGGTGGTGACGGCGGGGGTGGTGGGGGCGAGGTGGTGAGGGCGAGGTGGTGAGGGCGGGGGTGGTGAGGGCAAGGCTGGTGAGGGCGGGTGTGGTGTAGTGTTCTAAAGGGATGGTAAATTACCGTAATTTTGGGTAAAATACTCGGTAAAATACAGTTTTTTACTCATCGGGTTTTTGGTTTTTTACTCAAAAATACGCAAAATCTCCATTAGACTGAAGAAAAATTGTTGAAAATATCCTAAAAGTTAGTGTTCTCAATATTCAAAAAAAGTGATAAAAAAGAATAATAATAATAATAATAATAATAATAATAATAATAATAATAATAATAATAATAATAATAATAATAATAATACAACAACAGACTAACAACAAACGTGATTGATATGTGTTTAAACTAAACTACTTACAGTATTTAGAATATTCACAACTCTTGACCGTCTTTTGCCGGCAAACGGCACAACCGACACACACGCACCTACACACCAACTTGCCACCCCTCCGCCACTGACAGTCAAAAGTCGAACTATGACGCGCGCTCTGTCCTTCCCCTATCTTTACCGACCCGTACTACGCGGCTCGGTTCAAAAGATGCTTTCGTTGCGATGCATTCTAAGGTCATTCGATTTACTCACTAGAGTTAGGACGCCACTTCAATACCCCACCCCCCTCTGTTGTGACAACCACAACCACAACAATTTTAATTAAAGAAAAACAAAGGAACTCTATTTCCTGACTTTTTTAGCAAAAATACCCAAAATTACAAAAAAAAACCGTATTTTACCGTTTTTTACTCGGTTTTTTTACCAGTCTTTTACTTTGAGTTCAAAAAAACGGTAATTTTAGAACACTACCCCAAACCTAATTCCACCAATGACCTGAGCATGGACCATAACCAAACAAGCAATTGCCACTGGAATTATCATTAACACAAGAAAGTGCTCCACCCTACCTCAATATAAAAATCCTTTACGTCACTCATAATCCGCCGCGTTCTAATAGGAGATGCCATTTTTTCTTTGGCCTTCAATCCTTAAATAAAACTGATAATAAAACTAACAGGGCAGCCTTGACTGGCGTTCGTCCTCACGCTCACGCTGCTTCAAACCACTGCCTTTACAAGCAGTATAACCAACCGTAACGTGTGACAGGAGGGCGGGGGAAAAAATGGAGGGAGGAACAATAGGGAACTCCCTAGTTTTCTGAGTTCCGTTCCTAAAAGGACCAAACGTACGGAATAATGCACTGTGAATGCAGCATTGTGCCTTAACATGCGCTCAAAATGTTACATATTTTAGGTACATTTTAGGCGCTGGTCCTCATGGAATGCGCATTTACAGTCAACATTTCAGAGTTATCTATTACCAAATCGTCGCTTCTGGGGTCGCCGGGACTAACGGCTGAACGTGGTGTGACATTTATTAAAAATTGGACCGACGAAAATTCAGACTGATATTCGACTTCTCCGCGGCGAGTAAAAACGCTTGGAGCGCTCTACACCACGGTCCACTAGCCGCTCCGGGGCGCTGCCGGCCTTCCTAATTTCTTGCGCTCTCGCCGCGCTCTAACTACCCCGCTCTCGACCCTCGACCATCGAGGGGTCAGGTGGAGCATGGCGCCTAATGGAGTTGAGGTTCAAAAGTCAAAAAGTCTCAATAAAGCACTGGGATGCAGAGGCGTATTAAGGTCCGCACTTAATGTTAAAGTAGGTGCCCTTCAGGTTGCCTACATACAGGGGTTTTGAAGCGCAATTTGCCTACCTTTCAGGCGGCTGTCTAGAGGCCACAGGGAGGGCCGATCGCCCCCCCTCCCCGCCCCCCTTAATAAGCGCCTGCTGGGATGGGTTGGAACGCCAGTGGCGCGAGTGTAGCGCGTGTAGCGCTTAGAGCGTTCGGAGCATGCTAGTGGACCGCACCCCTTGTCGACCTGGTAGCCAGTGGTGTTCTGGGTGTCGATCGCCTGCTCCCGCCTCCCGCCCGCTCCGATCCTCGGCTCTACCTATGACGGGAGCGATCGTGGTGGGAGCGAGTGCGGGCGACCGTGTAGTCAGGCCTACCCGCCTGGCGCAACGAGGGGGTTTTCACTTTGCAGAATACCGTGTACGCAGTGTCCCAAAATACCGCGTTGTGACACGTAAATGGCAGTTAACAATCGAACTAAACACTTTTTTCTTCCTATCTTGGGTCATCGCTGTCGCTGATATGTCTGTGGCATTCCCTCACGGCACTCCTCTGCTCCCCCCTCCCCCCCTCCTGCGGGCGTTGATGTGCTTCTGGATTTAGCGCGGCGCACCTGGCCCCTGCCCGTCGACTCCTTTGTGACGATGGTGCAGACGGCACGCCCCTGTCGCTTGGCACCTGGTCGTTGACTCCTTTCGTCGAAAGGGATGCGCGATCGTGAGGATATTCGGGGAACTGCGGTGGAGGACTTGCGGACCGCGAACAGCGATTCGCGAGAGGGGGTCGCGAGTTGAGATGTTTGGTGCGGTCGCGATTCGCGTGTCCTGCGAGTGTCCTTCGCTGTCGCGCTTCCTCTCATAGGCTCGTGGGGAAGATTCGCGAGGTTCACGCATCCCCTTCGCGGCTGTCCTGAATGGTTGCTGCAGACATGGAGCAGCGCGAGTTCGAGCGTACGTATCATGTAGTAAATTAGTGTACTAGGGCCAGTTCATAAGCCCGGGCGCCGCTCCGCCGCTCGCGCTGATCTCTTGAATCACTCTTGTGGTAGGCAGCCCAACAACACATGTGTGCCGAGGTGGTGGCCTAACGGCCCGGCGCACCTAGCGGGCGCGGAAGCTGGCCGCCTTCACCGTGGCTATCGCTATCTCCACACGTAGGGAGTCATCCACGCGCTTTGATATAGCGACGTATTACTACTGAAATACATCCGAAATACCGCTTAAGGGGCCGTACACAAAATACGTCACGCAATTTTTCGGGATTTTCGACTCCCCTAAATCACCCACTCATCACATCCGAGCCAAACCCCCCACCCGGTGACGTCACGTTTTTCGGGAAAAAATGGAACACGCCAGTTAGAAGAATATCTGTTAAACTAAAAAACGACACTGTGCTTGTAAAGAAGAATTTTTACAGGAGATTTATGTGTAGAAGACATAATTACATATATACTACGACATTTTTATAAAAAAATCTTCAAATGGCCGCCCGGGCCGCCACAGCGCTGCCACAGCGCTTCCGCTGTGCTGCGCTGTGCGCTGTAGACCAGGTTTTTGAAAAAGCGACGTCACGCTCCCACTGAACCCCCCCTCCCCCCTCCCAAATCACCCTCACATCACATCCGACCGACAACCCCCCAAGTGCGAGACGTATTTTGTGTAGGGCCCCTAATACATGAAATGCCGGCGAAATGCCAGCGCAATACTTGTAATAACAAAAGCATACGCGAGATACCCGAAAGACGCGTATTACGAAATACTGGTTAGAGGAAAGCCCCGAGTGAAAACCCCAGGAGCAAGGGCAGGAGTAGGGGCAGAGGCAAGGGCAGGGGCAGGGCCGATAGGCGGGTGCAAGCCAAGGAGGGTAGTAAATCTCCCGGAAGATCTTGTCGAACAGGCGCACGATGTTGACGACTGAGGTGTCGTCGTGGCTGCAGCGCGTGCTGCACACGTAGCTGGCGAAGGTGTTGGTGCAGCAGGGCGATTCCGAACACCGTTTCGAGGTGTCCTGTTTCTTGCTCCTGATGATCATGCCACATGAGTGCGACAAGGAAAGAGCGACGAAACCACCGTGCGGAATCACCCTACAGACCTTTTAGATCAGGGGTAGGGCCCCACCCCTGCATTTGCCCCTGCTGCGCGGAATCACCCCACAGGAGCCAGGAGCCGGAGGAGCCGAAGTGCCGAAGGCCCCTAAGGCAGGAAATACAGTACCATTGTTGTTGTTCCTTGGGGCGGCGGCGCTCCTCGTCGCGCTGTGCCAATTCGCGGCTGCCGGGGCTGCCGGTATGTCCCGCGGCACGGGGCGTGGAGCCCCGGCTGCCCCAGCGCAACGCCCGTCCGTGACAAGAACGGAGGTGGAAATGCACGTGGAGGTGTGCTCTCACTTCTATTTCAGGCGGGATTCCCGCAATATTAGTCTGTGCGTGGCCCTCGATCGACGTCGTGCCCTAACCCTTTGCCTCTCGTGTGGTCGCACAGCGTCGCCTATCCGCAGCCCAATTCGCATTAGCAGATGCAGAGGAAATCGTGGAGATGGAACGAGCAAACCTGTATTATCTTCGAGCACGTAAGTCTTGTGTAACACGGCCGTAAGCTTAGCTGGTTATTTGCTGGTGGCGAAGTGACTGAGGCCTCGGTACCTTGTATGCTGTGGTGACAGGGCCGCCGGTCTACGCGAGCGACGGCGGAGTGGGATCCTCTGCGGCGCCGGGGGCTGGCTCAGAGCCTCGTTCGCGGGACCCCGCTGAGCGTCGTATAGCCGCCACGAGGAACTCCGTCAGCGTTACTATGGCTGGATGGCGTACGCGCGGCGGCGCCACCTCGCAGCCCAGGCGAAAACTCGGCACCGTTCTGGATACCAGCATCATCGGGGCTGGTCGTTTTGGTTCGCTGGTACACGCACGCGACGTCCTGCCCTTTACCTCTGGGCGCCCTGTGCGTGCGTGTTCCTACCGCCCACGTCCGGGTGACGTCTCGTGCGTCATAACCCGCCCGCCCTGGCGATGATATTGTGGGTTAATGCATTTCCTGGCGCTGAATAAATTAGAATTGCAGTGTGCTCCAATAACAACGCTCAGGGATACGGCAGCGGCAGAGGCCGACACGACAGGTGTCAGCCGACACCCGCCCCTTCCCGCGTGCCCCAATGATGGCAAGAGCGTGGAGAATAAAGTCACCAGAAATGTAGGATCTAGGCTGGTCAGGGCGTGACGTGGCGTGGTGGGGCTTAGCGACACAAAAAAAAATAATAAAATAAAATTTACAAAAAATCCCCACCCCGCCCCTTAGGTGGCGCGCTGGGGGCGCTGAGGCTGAGCCCCCGTTGTACGCGTGTACACGTCGGGGGGGAAGGCCCAGGCGAGGTTGGTGCTGCGGGAGCTAGCTGCGCATGCAGGGCTGCTGACTGCTGTAGAGCCACTGGTGGGGTAGGCAACCACTCGCATCAGCGTCCCTTCGGTGCTGCCTGCGCTGAGGCGTGGCATGTCGCGGTCTCCATAGCGAAACAATCAGGGTTGTCCCCGAGGGTGTCCTCGACGCTGTGCGGAGGGCGGAGCCGCGACGGTGACGCACCGCGGCGCACCACTCACGCACACGCACCGGCCCGGCCTGGAGCGGGCAGCGTAGCTACAAACAGGGACGTCCAGGACACCTCAGTAAGCTGCCATCGCGGAGGCGACGGTGCCGTCCGAGGTGAACGACATAGAGAGCGACAGCCTGACAGATAACAGTGAGGTCGTCCAGTGCTGCTGCAGCATGTCTACCAGCCGACCGATTCAGAAGATCGCTCTCGTACCGCCGTCCTTGTCGCACTCATGGCGGTGCCCCATGTTGGGGGTGGCAGGTGGCAGGGCCCCATGAGTGCGAGAAGAACGGCGGTACGAGAGCGATCTTCTGAATCAGTCGGCAGCTCCTGCAGGCGCAGCAGCTCGACTAGTTTGACGCCAGAGCCCCCGGGCTGAGGCCGATCAGGAATCAGGGTAGGGCGCCCAGCTACAGGGGGAGCAGCAAGGTGGGGAGCAGTCCGTCAGCCCCAGGCCTACTAGCTCTGCCCCCCCCCCTCCCCTTCCCCGGGTCACCATCGCCATGGATAACGAGCACCGTGGCATGGAGCGGTTCCCCTGAACCAAATCAGGGCATCCATAATTCGGGAGCCGTGGCCATCACGGACACGTCCATGTTCGACGCGCGCACGGTGGAGCAGCGTTTTCCTGTCAGCCAAAAGGTGCGCTCTTGGCGCAGCTTCGCTGCAAAGTTTGTTTTTCTTTTTTGTTCCCATTCGAACTCCGGCTGTAACTACCGTCAGAGCTTTGGTGGAGCCTTGGTGCCCATCAGCGACTGTCCGAGAAAATGGCTGAACGAGCTTTTCCAACTATTCGCCAGGGGCAGAGTAGGCAACCCAACCAGCCCGCGTGCGAATGAGGAGCGTCTATCCTCCAGGCGACGTGTCGGGCTCCACACACAGCTAGTTTCTAAATGAAACGTCCCTGTTTGTAGCTACACAGTTGTAGCTACAACAGTGGCGGCTAGAGTCAGCTTCAACTGAACCGACTATTGAAAGTACCCGAAAAGCTCTTATATCTCTTATACCGGCGCGGCTCCGCCCACGCACCGCCCCGCCTCGAGGACACCCTCGCGGGGACAACACTGATTGTTTCCATGTGGAGACCGCGACACGCCACGTTCCAGCTCAGCGCAGCGTAGGCAGCACCGGAGGCACGCTAGTGCGAGCGGTTGCCTACCCCGCCAGGCGCTCTATGCTCTGGAAATCCAAGTGTACGAATGTCGCACACTTGTAGGTGTGCGAGGATTCATTCGTACACTTGGCCACCCAAAGTGTGTATATACTAGGAAAATCCACACCTTCAAGTGGCCAAGAGCACGAATGAATCCTCGCACACCTACAAGTGTGCGACATTCACGGACACTCCAGGAGTGTGAAGGGGTGGATTATTCAAGCCCTAATAATCGGAGGGCGGCGGGGTAATCGATCCACCACCAGCTGGGCAAGGCTGGGTAATCAAGCCTCTACCAGCTAGGTGGTTTCGGGCAATAATTGAGGCACCCCCTTCTACCCTCCTGGAGTGCGAAGGGGTCGGTTAATCAAGCCTTAAAAATCGGAGGGCGGCGGGGTAATCGGGCCACCACCAGCGGGGCAAGGCGGGATAATCGAGCCTCTACCAGCTAGGTGGTTTTGGGCAATATTCGAGCCCGCAACCCCACCAACACCACTCCTGAAGTTTGAAGAGGTGGATTAATCAGGGCTAATTAATTAAAGGGCGGCGGGGTAATCGAGGCACCACCAGCGGGGCGAGGCGGGGTAATCGAGCCTTCAACAGCAAAGTTGGTTTAGAAGATATTCGAACCTCTGCTTCCCCTGTTCCCCCGCAGTGCGACCGGTTGGATTAGTTGAGCCTGTATAATTGCACCAGTAATGGAGCCTTTACCAGCGAGGTTGGTTTAAAGAAATTGGGGCCCCTTCCCCCCACCCTCAGCAGAGTGACAGGGCGGGTTAATCAAGTATGTGTACTGAAAGCGCGGCGGGGTACTCCAGCCACCACCAGTGGGGCGAGCATTCACCAGCGGTACCGGTTTGAGGGATATTTAAGCCCCCCAGCAGTGTGAAGTGACGGGGTGGATAAGTCGAGCCTTCAGGCTTAGCCCCCCAGTGACGAGCTTATAAGCCCTCTTGTTGAGCTAGTAAGAATGGCTGTGGCCTCCAGTGACGTGTTACAGGCTCTTAGTGCAGCGATGAGGCGGAGCTGTGAGCTCCCAGTGACGAGTACTAGCCCTTAGTCGAGCCTTGGGACTTTCGGTCACCCATACAAATTCGTGTTAGGGGCACTGCTGCTTGACTTCGCTAAGCGACATCAGAGCGCCTGAAAACCAGTCGGTAGGCAAACCCGCATTGCATGAAAAGTGCATTTTTGTGCGACGCCATAACTTTTTACCTAATTGAGCTAGAGAGATCCCCTTTTTTGCATTTTGTAGATCTCGACGAGACGAAAAAAACGGTGTAACCTGATTTGACGTGTGACCATCCAATCACAAATAAAAGACTAAGAAACCATAAATCAAACTGAAACACTCGCATTTTGGCACATTTAGACCTATTTAACAGTGTTTAGAGTGTTTTACACCATACAATAAATGACGGGCGCATCAAAATCTACAAGCCATCAAAATTTGGTAACGATCCGACAACTTGTTCAAAAGTTACAGCAAAGTTTATGATGTTCAACTTTGAACACCTTTAGAGCACACTTTCTGTTAGTCCCAACAAATCGTTATGCCCCCTTTTCGTACCACTTCATGGTAAGAGTGGGCCCCCTGTCCTGAGCAAAAGCCCTCAGTCGAGCCTCGGGCCCAGCGGTCACCCATACAAATTCGTGTCAGGGGCCCTGCTGCTTGACTTTGCTAAGCGAGATCCGAGCGCCTGCAAACCAGTGGGTAGGCAAACCCGACTTGCATTATAAGTTCATTTTTTACAACGCCATAACTTTTTACCTAATTGAGCTAGAGAGATCCCCCTTTTTGCATCTTGTAGATCTCGACGAGACGAACAAAACGGTGTAACCGGATTTGACGTGCGACACTCTGTTCACAAATAATAAAAGACTATAAAACCACAGTTCAAAGTGGAACACTCGCATTTTGGCGCATTTAGACCAATTTTAGAATGTTCTACACCTTGACAAAAAATGACAGGTGCATCATTATCTACAGCCTGTCAAAATTTGGTAACGATCCGACAACTTGTTCAAAAGTTACAGCAAAGTTTATAATGTTCAACTTTGAACACCTTTTGGGCACACTTTCTGTTAGTCCCAATAAATCGTTATGCAGCCTTTTCGTACCACTTCATGGTAAGAGTGGCCCCCCTGTCCTGAGCAAAAGCCCTCGGTCGAGCCTCGAAACCAGCGGTCACCCATACAGATTCGTGTCAGGGCCCTGCTGCTTGATTTCGCTAAGCGAGATCCGAGCGCCTGCAAACCAGTGGGTAGGCAAACCCGCATTGCATTATAAGTTCATTTTTTGACGACAGCATAACTCTTTACCTAATTGAGCTAGAGAGCTCATCTTTTTTCCATTGTGTAGATCTCGACGAGACGAACAAAACAGTGTAACCGGATGTGACATACGACACTCCGTTCACAAATAAAAGACTCAAAAACCACAATTCAAAGTGGAACACTCGCATTTTGGCGCATTTAGACCAATTTTGGAATGTTATACACCATGACAAAAAATGACGGGCGCATCAAAATCTACATACCATGACAATTTGGTAACGATCCGACTACTTGTTCAAAAGTTACAGCAAAGTTTGTAATGTTCAACTTTGAACACCTTTTGAGCACACTTTCTGTTAGTCCCAACAAATCGTTATGCCCCCTTTTCGTACCACTTCTTGTTAAGAGTGGGCCCCCGGTCCTGAGCAAAAGCCCTCAGTCGAGCCTCGGGCCCACCGGTCACCCATACAAATTCGTGTCAGGGGCCCTGCTGCTTGACTTCGCTAAACGAGATCCGAGCGCCTGCAAACCAGTGGGTAGGCAAACCCGCATTGCATTATAAGTTCATTTTTTACAACGCCATAACTTTTTACCTAATTGAGCTAGAGAGATCCCCCTTTTCGCATCTTGTAGATCTCGACGAGACGAACAGAACGGTGTAACCGGATTTGACGTACGACCCTCCAATCACAAATAAAAGACTAAACAAGCAGGCCCGCCCTTCCGCCAAACGTCGTTGCCAGCTCCGCTTTGCTACGCAGGCAACTCCGTTCGGCAGGGGGCGTGCCTGCTTGGCCTGCCGGCGGCGTTCGGTCGGGCCTTCGGCCCGACCCCTAAGTCACACAGAACGTCCTCTTAGCATGTAAATGATCGGGCCTGCGGCCCGTAAAGGCATTATCTTCGGAAAGAGGCAGTTTGTAACGGTGAACCACCGAAACTACAGCCCTCCCTTCTGCTTTGAAAACGTGCCGATAGTGACTAAACGGTCAGTTACTCGGCAAAAAAGGGGAGTCGGAAATCTCGATAAAATGTCGAAATACGTGAGTTCGGCCTCAGATGGAACGGCCGAACTCGGACTTTATTTGGCAGCAGTTGGCAACACTGAATTACGCTCGTCGAACCAATTTTAATGGTATAGGCGTCGAGGGGTGTCGAAAATTTCAAAAATTGTCGAGATATGTCGAAAATTGTCGAAATATGTAGAAATTTGTAAAAAAATGTCGCAAAATCTCGAAATATCTCAAAAATGTTGAGATCTATCGAAAAATATGGATAATGTCGAAAAACATCGAAAAATGAGGGATAATGTCGAAAAATGTCGAAGAATATCAAAAATTGTCAAAAATGTTTACAAATATCGAAATATGTCGGAATATGTCCAAAATGTCGCAAAATATCAAAAAACATCGAAAATTATCAAAAATGTCAAAAAATATCAAAAATTATCGAAAATTATCGAAAAATATCGAAAATTATCGAAAATGTCGAAAAATATCGAAAATGTCGAATTATATCAAAAAATATCGAAAAACAACGAAAGATGTCGAAAATATCGGAAAATATCGAGAAATGTCGAAAATAATCGAAATGTTTGACTTTTGACGATTGGCAACACTGGAAATTGAAAAACGGTTGGCACCACTGAATTGCGCTCGAAAAGACGGTTCTAGAGAGGTGCGGGTCGATGGGGTTCGTAAAAGTTAAAAAGTGGGTCAATTTTGGGTGCTTTTTACAGTGTAGTCGCGAGTTGGGTCCTTTTTATCGAAAAACGGTGGGCGCCATCGAACTGGACGCGAAAAGACGCTTCCGGGAAGGTGCAGCTCGATGGAGTTGAGAAAAGTTGAAAACTGGACCAATTACGGGTGCTTTTTACAGTGTAGTCGCGAGCTGGGTCCATTTTTTCGTAAAACGGCGTGCACCATTGAACTAGACGCGAAAAGACGCTTCCGGAGAGGTACGGGTCGACGGGGTTGGAAAAAGTTGAATAATTCCGTGAAAACTTTTATAATTTTTTTCAGTGCCTTAATGAGGGTTGGCAGGATTTGCCGTAGGCGTTTCGTTGTCTAGGAGTAAAACTGTAGACACCCTGAAAATTTCAAGTCTCTAGCTCATCTCCTTCTAGTGGAACAGACAGACAGACACACAGACAGACAGACAGACACGAGGTCGTTTGCATAAGCCCGCTTTTATGCTTTTTCAAAGCAGAAGGGCGGGCTAAAAACCATAATTCAAAGTGGAACACTCGCATTTTGGCGCATTTAGACCAATATTAGAGTGTTTTACACCAAAACAACAAGCAGGCCCGCCCTTCCGCCAAACGTCGTTGCCAGCTCCGCTTTGCTACGCTGGCAACTCCGTTCGGCAGGGGGCGTGCCTGCTTGGCCTGCCGGCGGCGTTCGGTCGGGCCTTCGGCCCGACCCCTAAGTCACACAGGACGTCCTCTTAGATTGTAAATGATCGGGCCTGCGGCCCGTAAAGGCATTCTCTTCGGAAAGAGGCAGTTTGTAACGGTGAACCACCGGAACTACAGCCCTCCCTTCTGCTTTGAAAACGTGCTTAAAGTGACTAAACGGTCAGTTATTCGGCAAAAAAGGGGAGTCGGAAATCTCGAAAAATGTCGAATTACGTGAGTTCGGCCTCAGATGGAACGGTCAAACTCGGACTTTATTTGGCGGCAGTTGGCAACACTGAATTACGTTCGTCGAAATGATTTTAACGGTATAGGCGTCGAGGGGTGTCGAAAATTTCATAAATTGTCAAAATATGTCGAAAATTGTCGAAATATGTAGAAATACACGTCAAAAATGTCGAAAAATCTCGAAATATCTTTAAAATGTTGAGATATATAGAAAAATATGGAAAATGTCGAAAAACATCGATAAACATCGAAAAATGAGGGATAATGTCGAAAAATGTCGAAGAATATCAAAAATTGTCAAAAATGTTTACAAATATCGAAATATGTCGGAATATGTCAACAATGTCGAAAAATATCGAAAAACATCGAAATTTATCAAAAATGTCAAAAAGTTTCGAAAATTATCGAAAATTATCGAAAAATATCGAAAATTATCGAAAATATCAAAAACTATCGAAAATGTCGAAAAATATCGAAAAATATCGCAAATGTCGAATAATATCAAAAGATATCGAAAAACAACGAAAAATGTCGAAAATTTTGAAAAATATCGAGAAATGTCGAAAATTTCGGAAATAATCGAAATGTTTGAGTTTCGACGATTAGCAACACTGGAAATTGAAAAACGGTTGGCTCCAATGAATTGCGCTCGAAAAGACGGTTCTAGAGAGGTGCGGGTCGATGGGGTTCGTAAAAGTTGAAAAGTGGGTCAATTTTGGGTGCTTTTTACAGTGTAGTCGCGAGTTGGGTCCTTTTTATAGAAAAACGGTGGGCGCCATCGAACTGGACGCGAAAAGACGCTTCCGGGAAGGTGCAGCTCGATGGAGTTGAGGAAAGTTGAAATCTGGACCAATTACGGGTGCTTTTTACAGTGTAGTCGCGAGCTGGGTCCATTTTTTCGTAAAACGGTGTGCAACATTGAACTAGACGCGAAAAGACGCTTCCGGAGAGGTACGGGTCGACGGGGTTGGAAAAAAGTTGAAAAATTTTATTTTTTTTATTCCTGAAAACTTTAATAATTTTTTTCAGTGCCTTAATGAGAGATGGCAGGATTTGCACCAGGCGTTTCAGTGTCCAGGAGTGACCCTTAAGATACCCTAAAAATTTCAACTATCTAGCTCAACTCCTTCGAGTGGAACAGACAGACAGACAGACAGACAGACAGACACCAGATCGATTGCATAAGCCCGCTCTGAAGCTTTTTCAAAGCAGAAGGGCGGGCTAAAAAATGACGGGCGCATCAAAATCTACAAGCCATCAAAATTTGGTAACGATCCGACTACTTGTTCAAAAGTTACAACAAAGTGTAAAATGTTCAACTTTGAACACCTTTTGAACACACTTTTTGTTAGTCCCAACAAATCGTTATGGGCCCTTTTCGTAGCTCATTGTGGCTTTAGTGTCCACCCTCAGTCCGACCACTGTGGCTCAAACCGTTTGCCCGCTAGAGCAGTCCAAAATTTTGAACGTTCAAATTTTTGAACGGTCATAACTCGGAAAGTTTTCATCGCACAACGAGCGGGAAACGCGTGAACACTCTTCGTAACAGCACCCACCTTCCCTATAAATTTGGTGTTGATCGGCCGAGCCGTTTGGGCTGGCCAGACTTTTGGTCAATTTTTGAACCCGTGCAGACCAATTTTTGAGCTCATATAACGCGAAAACCATGCTAGGTAAAAAAAAAGTACCGACACAAAAAAGTTGGTAAATATGGTCAGGAACATCGTGCTGGGCTCAAAAAAAAATCCGTCAAAATGGTGGCTATGAAAATTTTCAAAAATAAAAGTTTGAACGCATTTTTGGACCATTTCCGGTGCTCTGAGACCCCCAAATGTAGCCAAATTAAAAAATTGTACGGCTTTTCTCTATCCAATGCAATGGTCGAAAATTAAAAATTCGAAAATTTCGTGGAGGCCTGACCTTTGAACTTTGACCTTCGAGATCTCAGCTCCAAGGTCACGCACAAGGTCACGCGATAGCTCTACGATCTACAAAAAAAACTAATTTCTTCAGTTGTGAATCCCGTTGACGACATATTATTAGGAAAGCCACACCGAGCAATCGAAAAAATATGTGGTGGCGGTGATGGTATAGCCCAGGGGGCGGATTTAATGGCTTGGCTAAGCTAGGACCGCACCGAAGAGAGGCACTCGCTTGGCGGAATCCGAGACTTCATTATCGAACTTTTTACAAGTAATTAGCATCTGTCCCTGTGAAGAGTGGCATGTTTTCTTTCAGTAGAATCTATTTCTACCAAAGAAAAACTTGTCTTTCAGTAATATAGTTTGTGATTGTTGTTATCCCATAAAACTTATTACTACTTGTAAGCAGCTTTTACTGTCTTAGGAACCTTTTAGTCAATCTTCTTAAAAATCTCTGCACATCAGGTGTAAATGTACACAGTTAGGAAACTGAGGGTTCATGCCCTCCTTTTGCACACGTTGCCCTATAATGAAATTAAGAATGCTTCCACACACTTTAAACAAATAAGAATTACAATCTAATAAGTACAGAATGTTCAGTGATTACTGTAGTGAAGTGTTGTTTCTCAAAAACTGTACATGTTATCGGAATTGGAAAAATAAAACAGCCATACTCGCATTAGTGTTTATTCATGCATAGAGTTGTCTACGAAGCATCTAGATTCATAGGTCACAATAGATGTTGAATTTTTGCACCAACAGCCATAAGAAAATTTTTCACAGCGAACTCAATGCTAAATGATGGTTTAACAATGTCATGAAGCAAATTCATCATATGTGGCTGCTCAAGCAGGGGCACAAGTGTTCCTTTTCTTTCAATATTTATGTAACCTAAAGCTGCATATATATCTTTGTCTGCTTTAGACGTTAAAGATAATATGCTTCCTGTGAGTGGTAAGATTTAATTAATCAGTTAAAGCTGTAATTATAGTATTACTGCAAGTAGTAATAGTATTTGGAACTTTGTCACTTACTCACTATGGAATAAAATCCATTATTTTGGGATCTTTTAATTTCTCCAGCAATTCTTGATTGTAACCTTTCACTGCAAGCGAAGAGAAAATTAACAAATAGATTGGTAACTTCATAGCATCAAAAATCAGTGCACACTTTAAAAACATACCAGCTAAAATTTGTCCTCTCTACGTTGTCATTCATTGAAAACTTTACAAAAGGGTTCTTTAACCAGTTTTCTTCAATGTGCTGAAAAAGGGGAATGGCTTGAAAGTAGATTGCTTCACCAAACAGTAACGCTTCCTGGATGATGACATCTATTCCAATTTGTATTTTATCAGCTGGCAATAGTGGAAGGGCACAGCATAATTTGAAAATGTGTGCAAGTGCTAAATTTTCTTGTAGAGTATCCTGTGTGTTTTGAGCTGACAATATATCCTAAAAAAGTTAGACAAACAAAAAAAAAGAGAGAGAGAGGGAGAGAAAGAGAGAGAGGGAGAGGGAGAGAGAAGAGAGAGAGAGAGAGAGAGAGAGAGAGAGAGAGAGAGAGAGAGAGAGAGAGAGAGAGAGAAAGAATGAAAGAAAGAAAGAAAGAAAGAAAGAAAGAAAGAAAGAAAGAAAGAAAGAAAGAAAGAAAGAGTTTTTTCTCAAATTTTACTAGCTCAAAACATTTTTTTGGGGGGGGAGGGGGAAGTCCAAAACAACTCACCTTTATAAAGTCATAAAGAGAGGGGTTGAGTTGAACAGAGAACACATGTGAAAAAGCATACCCAGCTCCATCTGCTGCAGCTATGACTGATGAAAACTGATAGCCAGTCAATTTTGACTTTAAGAAATGAAATCCAACATATAAAGCTTCATAGGTGTAATTCTCTGATAAAATCCATGCCAATGGAGTTAACTGAGAAAAAGATCCAAAGAAATATAGAAGTGCAAATATTAACATTAATTATTGTGAGGGAAGTTAACTTAGTTGAAAAAGAGGACACTTACATGGCTTTTGCTGTAACCACAAGCAACGTAAATCTGAAAGAACAACACAGATGTATAAGTAAACATTTTGCTGCAACAATATTAATGCAGTACACTAAAAGTGTCCAGCCATGTCCGGTCTGTCTGCTTGATATATTTCTGCTGTGAAGCGGAACAATGGGTTAAGTCCAAAACCCATACTTTTCAGGAAATTGAAAAAACTATTGGCACGTAACTTTTCATGAATGTTATGATAATATTAAAATGCAATCCGATGTAGGATATTACTGCCTTTATGATTTTTTCAGTGTCATGCTTGTACGCTGAGATACAGGACTTGACTTCTTTTACCATCAACGGCATAACAAAGCAAGTCAACTTGACTCTTTTTACTTGTTGAGACTTTAGAGTTAAGTCATTGAAAACTTGGAAAAAAGAGCTAAGTCTACTTAATTTTGTTGATGAGAAGATGCATAAAGAGTCAAGTCACCTTGCCTCCTTATGCCATTCTGAAAAAAAGGGCTAAGTCGTTCTACGGTAATATGTCATTTTTTTTACTCTTTTTGAATCATTAAGTGGATCGAAGCAAATATACGAAGGCAATAGTATTGAATTCTTATAGATAATTTTCTGGTTCAACAGAGGTATAATATAGATAACAACCAGGTCTAAACTCAAAATTTAATGCAAACAACACTCCGAAAGCTTCACAGAAAATAAAGAAATATTAGAACTCTATGCGTCAACTTCTAATCTGGAACTCAGTTCTGTAGTGCCACTACAGAATAAAAAGAGATATGCTTGCTATTTTTTTGTGCAAAAGGGGATAAGTTGACATAACTTTTTTTTAAATCTCAATCAAGTACTCAAGTCCACTTAACTCATTTTGTTCAGTTGAAATTTTTAAGACTCTTGAGATAAGTCGACTTACCTCCTTTTGCTGCGAACAAATGCTCTTTAAAAAGGGGGTATGTCGACTTATCTCCTATTACCAACCCTTATATCTCCCAACCTATGGGGTACTTTGCTGTAATATTTTGTGGGTAGAACCAGCCTATGATTGACTATAACATGGCATAAAAATCTCATTTTGGGGCTAAGTCAACTTATCCCGTTACTCCGCTTCACAGCAGATTTAGAACTTTACTTTGACACGCAAGTCCATATAAATGGCTTGAAATTCATTGAAGCATATTTTTCTAATGCTTGATAGATAGAAGCAGACACTGGAAACGGCTGCTGGACTTGTTCAGTGTAGGCCACCTTAAAAGTTTAACATAAAATATGGACAGCTGGCCTAAATCAATGAATTTCCATTACCTCAAATTGTTGCCCATTACGTGCCACAGGCAAATGCAGAATAGTTACTGTTGATATCATCTGAAGATAACCACATCCATTCTTACTAAAGAAAAGTAAGACATGGGACTGATCATTGGACTCACAACAACCTTGGTATAATATGTCCTCAAATTGGTGAATTCTTGTCAAGAAGGAAACATCAGGGTTTCTCAAAATAACACTTAAATCACGTAAACTTTCACAAGGAGGAAGATTTCTTTCTCGTAGACGCTTAATAAATGGCAGTAGTCTTTGAAGTGTCTCAAGGTGGTCCACATTCCTGGAACATTAGAAAAGTACGTTAACATTTTAATATGTCTTACAATCTTCCATAATTGAGCTTGAAAACATACCTGGGATCATGTAAAATGTCCTCAAACGTAGAAGTTGTAGATTTCATTGCCATAATTACAAGTGAATGATGGACAAGTTCGGGCATAAAATTGGGTTCGTGGTTGTGAATAGTTGAGATATGTAATCCATTTAAATAAAACGTTATTTTGCCTTGACAGCCGTGGCGATAATATTTGCACCGATAGTACTTGGCTGAATTTGTCTCACTATGACACACATAGAGGTAGCCGTCATAGTTCATAAAATGCCCTTCGCCCTTACACATTCCTTGCACATTTCCTACTTCACAAATGCTAGAATTTTCGACCATATCGAGTCCCCGGGTGGAAGGATCTCCACTTTGAAATGTAAAAGCTAACAATAAACCGACTGAAATTCTTGTTGCACTTCGACCTTAATTTACATGTACTGCAGTTACAGATAATACTTACTCATAGATGCACTTAAATTTTACAAAGTAATGATAGTCAAACTATTGAATATCACGTGCGGTTGAAAAGTAGTTCAACTGCAGAAAAGTGTAAACTATTTGCAGATTTTTGAAGTTAAACTACAACTTGACTATAGTCAAAATGCAACAATTTCGGACCGTTTGCAGTTAAACTATAGTTTACATATGCAGTGTGTCTTTAGATTGAGTTTGTAGTTCGAACTTAGTTCAGTTGCACACTGTTTCTTTTTCGGACTATGCATAAGCCCCATTGTCATATGCTCATAAAGTAGAGTTCAAATTTTCTAAAAAAGAAAAATTCTTCCTCTTCTTTTTCTTTCTTTCTTCTCAAGCGCCTTCCACCTCAGTATTTTATTTCACATTTTACTTCATTGTTGCATATTTACTTACCTTTTGATGATGACGTGTGAGCGGCTGATGTCTGGAGTTGAACCCCGGACCTCGGAGCTGATAGCCCGTCATGCTGACCACTCAGCCACTGGGACACCATAGCTTGGTATCGCAGTAACATGGTGTCATGCCAAGGGTCTCAGCCAGCCGGCCTACTGGTCTAACTACAGTTTAACTCCAGTTTGTTTGCCTTGTAACTGTGGCTCCTGTTGGATTTCTTAGCTTTGTTTGTTTTCTGACTAAACATGTTCCTTTCTCGGCCCCGCCTCCTTGTTTCATACCCCAAAAATCTAAACTTCGGTTGTTCGTGATTTCTTAACCGGGGATGTCGGTCAAGTACCTGGATAGTAGCCTGACTGCTGCAGGACCCCACCAAAGGACAGGGGTAGCCGGGCCGGGGCAGCCCCAGTGACGTGGAAATATGGAAAAACCACCGGCTGTTTGGCAAGTTCGAGATGAGTATAATCCCCGTACGTAGGGTGCCTACGGGACGTGAAACCTACCCCCGGGAAGTAGGCCAAGCCCAGACGGATTCTAGGAAAACCAATCGTACAGGTCATTAGTATACGATTAGTAGAAATAAGTATACGCCAAAGTTTTCCTCTAACTTATAGCCGCCACCACTTTTTTAAAAACGAGTTTGGGGCGGCCAGCTTCGCTCGAAGTTGGCCCGACCCAATTTCTCTGGGAGAAACCGCAGCGGTACGAAAATACCTACACCTTATTTTTTTTCGTTAGTAGATAATAGTAGACATAAAAAGGGATCAATGACTCAATCCGATCAGGCATAAACATGTCAGGAAAGTACAATTGGTGGCGGCTAGGTTCGCAACATTTAACAGAAGAGCCTGTTTTCGCCATTTACACGCCAAACTCACTTTACTGAATTAGTAGACAATAGTAGACATGTTTTCATTCATTCTTCTATATGCACATACTGTGCGAAAGAGTTGAAATACTGTGGTGGCGGCCAGGTTCGCAACTTTTCGCATACAAGTAAATTTGCACAAAAAACACGAGAAACTCACATTACTGAATGAGTAGACATAAGTAGACATGTTTCCTTTCATCCCACTACATGCACATACCGTGCGAAAAAAATGAAGTACTGTGGTGGCGGCCAGGTTCGCAGACTTTCGCAAAGGAGTGAATTTGCACGAGAAACACGAGAAACTCACTTTACTGAATGAGTAGATATAAGTAGACATGTCTGCTTTCATCCCACTAAATGCACATACCGTGCGAAAAAAATGAAGTACTGTGGTGGCGGCCAGGTTTGCAGACTTTCGCAAAGGAGTGAATTTGCACGAGAAACACGAGAAACTCACTTTACTAAATGAGTAGACATAAAGAGACATGTTTGCTTTCATCCCACTACATGCACATACCGTGTGAAAAAAATGAAGTACTGTGGTGGCGGCCAGGTTCGCAGACTTTAGCAAAGAAGTGAATTTGCACGAGAAACACGAGAAACTCTTTTTGCTGAATGAGAAGACATAAGTAGAAATGTTTGCTTTCATCCTACTTCATGCACATACCGTGCGAAAAATATGAAGTACTGTGGTAGCGGCCAGGTTCGCAAATTTTAGCAAAGGACTGATTTTGCACAAAAACACGAGAAACTCACTTTACTGAATGAATAGACATAAGTAGACATGTTTCCTGTTAACCTACTTCATGCACATACTGTGCGAAAAATATAAAATACTGTGGTGGCGGCCAGGTTCGCAAATTTTAAGATAGGAGTAAATTTGCACAAAAAAACACGAGAAACTCACTTTACTGAATGAGTAACATAAGTAGACATTTTTCCTGTTAACCTACTTCATGCACATACTGTGCGAAAAATATGAAATACTGTGGTGGCGACCAGGTTCGCAAATTTTAAGATAGGAGTGAATTTGCACAAAAAACACGAGAAACTCACTTTACTGAAATAGTAAACATAAGTAGACAAAATTTCATTTAACCTACTCCATGCAAATACTGTGCGAAAGAATTTAAGTACTGTGGTGGCGGCCAGGTTCGCAAATTTTAGCAAAGGACTGAATTTGCACATAAAACACGAGAAACTCACTTTACTGAATGAGTAGACGATAGTGTACATGTGTCCTGTTAACCTACTTCATGCACATACCGTGAGATGTAAGTAAGGTACCGTGGTGGCGGCCAGGTTCGCAACTTTTAACATACTAGCGAATTCATACCAGAAACACAATAAACTCACTTTACTGAATTAGTAGACAATAGTAGACATGTTTTCATTCATTTTTCTATATGCACATACTGTGCGAAAGAGTTGAAATACTGAGGTGGCGGCCAGGTTCGCAATTTTTCGCGTAGAAGTAAATTTGCACAAAAAACAAGAGAAACTCACTTTACTGAATGAGTAGACATAATTAGACATGTTTGCTTTCATCCCACTACATGCACATACCGTGTGAAAAAAGTGGAGTACTGTGGTGGCGGCCAGGTTCGCAGCCTTTAGCGAAGCAGTGAATTTGCAAGAGAAACACAAGAAACTAACTTTACTGAATTAGTAGACAATAGTAGACATGTTTTCATTCATTCTTCTATATGCACATACTGTGAGAAAGAGTTGAAATACTGTGGTGGCGGCCAGGTTCGCAACTTTTCGCATAGAAGTAAATTTGCACAAAAAACACGAGAAACTCACTTTTCTGAATGAGTAGACATAAGTCGACATGTTTGCTTTCATCCCACTACATGCACATACCGTGCGAAAAATACTAAGTACTGTGGTGGCTGCCAGGTTCGCAAATTTTTGCGAAGGAGTGAATTTGCACAAAAAACACGAGAAACTCACTTTACTGAATGAGTAGACGATAGTATACATGTTTCCTGTTAACCTACTTCATGCACATACTGTGCGAAAGAATTGAAATACTGTGGTGGCGGCCAGGTTCGCAACTTTTCGCATAGAAGTAAATTTGCACAAAAAACACGAGGAACTCACTTTACTGAATAAGTAAACATAAGTAGACACGTTTGCTTTCATCCCACTACTTGCACATACCGTGCGAAAAAAAATGAAGTACTGTGGTGGTGGCCAGGTTCGCAAGTTTTAGCAAAGGACTGAATTTGCACAGTATTTGCATGGAGTAGGTTAAATAAAATTATGCCTACGTATGTCTACTATTTCAGGAAAGTGAGTTTCTCGTGTTTTTTGTGCAAATTCACTCGTATCTTAAAATTTGCGAACCTGGCCGCCATCACAGTATTTCATATTTTTCGCACAGTATGTGCATGAAGTAGGTTAACAGGAAACATGTATAGTATCGTCTACTCATTCAGTAAAGTGAGTTTCTTGCGTTTTTGGTGCAAATTCAGTCCTTTGCAAAAATTTGCGAACCTGGCCGCCACCACAGTACTTCATATTTTTCGCACGGTATGTGCGTGGAGTAGGACAAAAGCAAACATGTCTACTATTGTCTACTAATACAGTACAGTGAGTTCCTCGTGTTTTTTGTGCAAATTTACTTCTATGCGAAAAGTTGCGAACCTCGCCGCCACCACAGAATTTCATATTTTTCGCACAGTATGTGCATGAAGTAGGTTAACAGGAAACATGTCTACTTATGCCTACTCATTCAGTAAAGTGAGTTTCTCGTGTCTTTTGTACAATTTTACTTCCATGCGAAAAGTTGCGAACCTGGCCGCCACCACAGTACTTCAATTCTTTCGCACAGTATGTGCATGAAGTAGGTTAACAGGAAACATGTATACTATCGTCTACTCATTCAGTGAAGTGAGTTTCTCGGGTTTTTTGTGCAAATTCAGTCCTTTGCAAAAATTTGCGAACCTGGCCGCCACCACAGTACTTAGTATTTTTCGCACGGAATGTGCATGTAGTAGGATGAAAGCAAACATTTCTACTCATGTCTACTCATTCAGTAAAGTGAGTTTCTCGTGTTTCTCGTGCAAATTCACTCCTTTGCTAAAGTCTACGAACCTGGCCGCCACCACAGTACTTCATTTTTTTCGCACGGAATGTGCATGTAGTGGGATGAAAGCAAACATGTCTACTTATGTCTACTCATTCATTAAAGTGAGTTTCTCGTGTTTTTTGTGCAAATTTTCTTCTATGCGAAAAGTTGCGAACCTGGCCGCCACCACAGAATTTCATATTTTTCGCACAGTATGTGCATGAAGTAGGTTAACAGGAAACTTGTCTACTTATGCCTACTCATTCAGTAAAGTGAGTTTCTCGTGTCTTTTGTACAATTTAACTTCCATGCGAAAAGTTGCGAACCTGGCCGCCACCACAGTACTTCAATTCTTTCGCAGAGTATGTGCATGAAGTAGGTTAACAGGAAACATGTATACTATCGTCTACTCTTTCAGTGAAGTGAGTTTCTCGTATTTTTTGTGCAAATTCAGTCCTTTGCAAAAATTTGCGTACCTGGCCGCCACCACAGTACTTAGTATTTTTCGCACGGAATGTGAATGTAGTAGGATAAAAGCAAACATTTCTTCTTATGTCTACTCATTCAGTAAAGTGAGTTTCTCGTGTTTCTCGTGCAAATTCACTCCTTTGCTAAAGTCTACGAACCTGGCCGCCACCACAGTACTTCATTTTTTTCGCACGGTATGTGCATGTAGTGGGATGAAAGCAAACATGTCTACTTATGTCTACTCATTCATTAAAGTGAGTTTCTCGTGTTTTTTGTGAAAATTTACTTCTATGCGAAAAGTTGCGAACCTGGCCGCCACCACAGAATTTCATATTTTTCGCACAGTATGTGCATGAAGTAGGTTAACAGGAAACATGTCTACTTATGTCTACTCATTCAGTAAAGTGAGTTTCTCGTGTTTTTTGTGCAAATTCAGTCCTTTGCAAAAATTTGCGTACCTGGCCGCCACCACAGTACTTAGTATTTTTCGCACGGAATATGCATGTAGTAGGATGAAAGCAAACATTTCTACTTATGTCTACTCATTCAGTAAAGTGAGTTTCTCGTGTTTCTCGTGCAAATTCACTCCTTTGCTAAAGTCTGCGAACCTGGCCGCCACCACAGTACTTCATTTTTTTCGCACGGTATGTGCATGTAGTGGGATGAAAGCAAACATGTCTACTTATGTCTACTCATTCATTAAAGTGAGTTTCTCGTGTTTTTTGTGCAAATTTACTTCTATGCGAAAAGTTGCGAACCTGGCCGCCACCACAGAATTTCATATTTTTCGCACAGTATGTGCATGAAGTAGGTTAACAGGAAACATGTCTACTTATGTCTACTCATTCAGTAAAGTGAGTTTCTTGCGTTTTTTGTGCAAATTCAGGCCTTTGCAAAAATTTGCGAACCTGGCCGCCACCACAGTACTTCATTTTTTTCGCACGGTATGTCCATGTAGTGGGATGAAAGCAAACATTTCTACTTATGTCTGATCATTCAGTAAAGTGAGTTTCTCGTGTCTTTTGTACAAATTTTCTTCTATGCGAAAAGTTGCGAACCTGGCCGCCACCACAGTACTTAAATTCTTTCGCACAGTATTTGCATGGAGTAGGTTAAATGAAATTATGTCTACTTATGTCTACTATTTTAGTAAAGTGAGTTTCTCGTGTTTTTGTGCAAATTTACTTCTATGCGAAAAGTTGCGAACCTGGCCGCCACCACAGAATTTCATATTTTTCGCACAGTATGTGCATGAAGTAGGTTAACAGGAAACATGTCTACTTATGCCTACTCATTCCGTAAAGTGAGTTTCTCGTGTCTTTTGTACAAATTTTCTTCTATGCGAAAAGTTGCGAACCTGGCCGCCACCACAGTACTTAAATTCTTTCGCACAGTATTTGCATGGAGTAGGTTCAATAAAATTATGCCTACTTATGTCTACTATTTCTGTAAAGTGAGTTTCTCGTGTTTTTTGTGCAAATTCACTCGTATCTTTAAATTTGCGAACCTGGCCGCCACCACAGTATTTCATATTTTTCGCACAGTATGTGCATGAAGTAGGTTAACAGGAAACATGTCTACTTATGTCTACTCATTCAGTAAAGTGAGTTTCTTGCGTTTTTTGTGCAAATTCAGGCGTTTGCAAAAATTTGCGAACCTGGCCGCCACCACAGTACTTAATTTTTTTCGCACGGTATGTGCATGTAGTAGGACAAAAGCAAACATGACTACTATTGTCTATTAATTCAGTACAGGGAGTTTCTCGTGTTTTTTGTGCAAATTCAGTCCTTTGCTAAAATTTGCGAACCTGGCCGCCACCACAGTACTTCATTTTTTTCGCGCGGTATGTGCATGTAGTGGGATGAAAGCAAACATGTCTACTTATGTCTACTCATTCAGTAAAGTGAGTTTCTTGCGTTTTTTGTGCAAATTCAGGCCTTTGCAAAAATTTGCGGACCTGGCCGCCACCACAGTACTTAATTTTTTTCGCACGGTATGTGCATGTAGTAGGACAAAAGCAAACATGACTAGTACTGTCTACTAATACAGTACAGTGAGTTTCTCGTGTTTTTTGTGCAAATTCAGTCCTCTGCTTAAATTTGCGAACCTGGCCGCCACCACAGTACTTCATTTTTTTCGCGCGGTATGTGCATGTAGTGGGATGAAAGCAAACATGTCTACTTATGTCTACTCATTCAGTAAAGTGAGTTCCTCGTGTTTTTTGTGCAAATTTACTTCTATGCGAAAAGTTACGAACCTGGCCGCCACCACAGTATTTCAATTCTTTCGCACAGTATGTGCATGAAGTAGGTTAACAGGAAACATGTATACTATCGTCTACTCATTCAGTAAAGTGAGTTTCTCGTGTTTTTTGTGCAAATTCAGTCCTTTGCTAAAATTTGCGAACCTGGCCGCCACCACAGTACTTCACTTTTTTCGCGCGGTATGTGCATGTAGTGGGATGAAAGCAAACATGTCTACTTATGTCTACTCATTCAGTAAAGTGAGTTCCTCGTGTTTTTTGTGCAAATTTACTTCTATGCGAAAAGTTACGAACCTGGCCGCCACCACAGTATTTCAATTCCTTCGCACAGCATGTGCATGAAGTAGGTTAACAGGAAACATGTAAACTATCGTCTACTCATTCAGTAAAGTGAGTTTCTCGTGTTTTTTGTGCAAATTCAGTCCTTTGCTAAAATTTGCGAACCTGGCCGCCACCACAGTACTTCACTTTTTTCGCGCGGTATGTGCATGTAGTGGTATGAAAGCAAACATGTCTACTTATGTATACTCATTTAGTAAAGTGAGTTTCTCGTGTTTTTTGTGCAAATTTACTTCTTTGCGAAAAGTTGCGAACCTGGCCGCCACCACAGTACTTTAATTCTTTCACACAGTATGTGCATGAAGTAGGTTAACAGGAAACATGTATACTATCGTCTACTCATTCAGTAAAGTGAGTTTCTTGCGTTTTTGGTGCAAATTCAGTCCTTTGCAAAAATTTGCGAACCTGGCCGCCACCACAGTACTTCATTTTTTTCGCACGGTATGTGCATGTAGTGGGATGAAAGCAGACATGTCTACTTATTTCTACTCATTCATTAAAGTGAGTTCCTCGTGTTTTTGTGCAAATTTACTTCTATGCGAAAAGTTGCGAACCTGGCCACCACCACAGAATTTTATATTTTTCGCACAGTATGTGCATGAAGTAGGTTAACAGGAAACATGTCTACTTATGCCTACTCATTCCGTAAAGTGAGTTTCTCGTGTCTTTTGTACAAATTTTCTTCTATGCGAAAAGTTGCGAACCTGGCCGCCACCACAGTACTTAAATTCTTTCGCACAGTATTTGCATGGAGTAGGTTAAATGAAATTATGTCTACTTATGTCTACTATTTCAGTAAAGTGAGTTTCTCGTGTTTTTTGTGCAAATTCACTCGTATCTTTAAATTTGCGAACGTGGCCGCCACCACAGTATTTCATATTTTTCGCACAGTATGTGCATGAAGTATGTTAACAGGAAACATGTCTACTTATGTCTACTCATTCAGTAAAGTGAGTTTCTTGCGTTTTTTGTGCAAATTCAGGCCTTTGCAAAAATTTGCGAACCTGGCCGCCACCACAGTACTTAATTTTTTTCGCACGGTATGTGCATGTAGGAGGACAAAAGCAAACATGACTACTATTGTCTACTAATACAGTACAGGGAGTTTCTCGTCGTTTGTGCAAATTCAGTCCTTTGCTAAAATTTGCGCACCTGGCCGCCACCACAGTACTTCATTTTTTTCGCGCGGTATGTGCATGTAGTGGGATGAAAGCAAACATGTCTACTTATGTCTACTCATTCAGTTAAGTGAGTTCCACTGGTTTTTTGTGCAAATTCAGTCCTTTGCTAAAATTTGCGAACCTGGCCGCCACCACAGTACTTCATTTTTTTCGCGCGGTATGTGCATGTAGTGGGATGAAAGCAAACATGTCTACTTATGTCTACTCATTCAGTAAAGTGAGTTCCTCGTGTTTTTTGTGCAAATTTACTTCTATGCGAAAAGTTGCGAACCTGGCCGCCACCACAGTATTTCAATTCTTTCGCACAGTATGTGCATAAAGTAGGTTAACAGGAAACATGTATACTATCGTCTACTCATTCAGTAAAGTGGGTTTCTCGTGTTTTTTGTGCAAATTCAGTCCTTTGCTAAAATTTGCGAACCTGGCCGCCACCACAGTACTTCATTTTTTTCGCACGGTATGTGCATGTAGTGGGATGAAAGCAAACATGTCTACTTATGTCTACTCATTCATTAAAGTGAGTTCCTCGTGTTTTTGTGCAAATTTACTTCTATGCGAAAAGTTGCGAACCTGGCCACCACCACAGAATTTTATATTTTTCGCACAGTATGTGCATGAAGTAGGTTAACAGGAAACATGTCTACTTATGCCTACTCATTCCGTAAAGTGAGTTTCTCGTGTCTTTTGTACAAATTTTCTTCTATGCGAAAAGTTGCGAACCTGGCCGCCACCACAGTACTTAAATTCTTTCGCACAGTATTTGCATGGAGTAGGTTAAATGAAATTATGTCTACTTATGTCTACTATTTCAGTAAAGTGAGTTTCTCGTGTTTTTTGTGCAAATTCACTCGTATCTTTAAATTTGCGAACCTGGCCGCCACCACAGTATTTCATATTTTTCGCACAGTATGTGCATGAAGTAGGTTAACAGGAAACATGTCTACTTATGTCTACTCATTCAGTAAAGTGAGTTTCTTGCGTTTTTTGTGCAAATTCAGGCCTTTGCAAAAATTTGCGAACCTGGCCGCCACCACAGTACTTCATTTTATTCGCGCGGTATGTGCATGTAGTGGAATGAAAGCAAACATGTCTACTTATGTCTACTCATTCAGTAAAGTGAGTTCCTCGTGTTTTTTGTGCAAATTTACTTCTATGCGAAAAGTTGCGAACCTGGCCGCCACCACAGTATTTCAATTCTTTCGCACAGTATGTGCATAAAGTAGGTTAACAGGAAACATGTATACTATCGTCTACTCATTCAGTAAAGTGGGTTTCTCGTGTTTTTTGTGCAAATTCAGTCCTTTGCTAAAATTTGCGAACCTGGCCGCCACCACAGTACTTCATTTTTTTGCGCGGTATGTGCATGTAGTGGGATGTAAGCAAACATGTCTACTTATGTCTACTCATTTAGTAAAGTGAGTTTCTCGTGTTTTTTGTGCAAATTTACTTCTATGCGAAAAGTTGCGAACCTGGCCGCCACCACAGTACTTTAATTCTTTTGCACAGTATGTGCATGAAGTAGGTTAACAGGAAACATGTATACTATCGTCTACTCATTCAGTAAAGTGAGTTTCTCGTGTTTATTTTGCAAATTCAGTCCTTTGCAAAAATTTGCGAACCTGGCCGCCACCACAGTACTTAAATTCTTTCGCACAGTATTTGCATGGAGTAGGTTAACAGGAAACATGTATACTATCGTCTACTCATTCAGTAAAGTGAGTTTCTTGCGTTTTTTGTGCAAATTCAGTCCTTTGCAAAAATTTGCGAACCTGGCCGCCACCACAGTACTTAATTTTTTTCGCACGGTATGTGCGTGTAGTAGGACAAAAGCAAACATGTCTACTATTGTCTACTAATACAGTACAGTGAGTTTCTCGTGTTTTTTGTGCAAATTTACTTGTATGCGAAAAGTTGCGAACCTGGCCGCCACCACAGTATTTCAACTCTTTCGCACAGTATGTGCATATAGAAGAATGAATGAAAACATGTCTACTATTGTCTACTAATTCAGTAAAGTGAGTTTGGCGTGTAAATGGCGAAAACAGGCTCTTCTGTTAAATGTTGCGAACCTAGCCGCCACCAATTGTACTTTCCTGACATGTTTATGCCTGATCGGATTGAGTCATTGATCCCTTTTTATGTCTACTATTATCTACTAACGAAAAAAAATAAGGTGTAGGTATTTTCGTACCGCTGCGGTTTCTCCCAGAGAAATTGGGTCGGGCCAACTTCGAGCGAAGCTGGCCGCCCCAAACTCGTTTTTAGCCCGCCCTTCTGCTTTGAAAAAGCTTCAGAGCGGGCTTATGCAATCGATCTGGTGTCTGTCTGTCTGTCTGTCTGTTTGTCTGTTTGTCTGTCTGTCTGTTCCACTCGAAGGAGTTGAGCTAGAGAGTTGAAATTTTTAGGGTATCTTAAGGGTCACTCCTGGACAACGAAACGCCTGGTGCAAATCCTGCCAACCCTAATTAAGGCACTGAAAAAAATTATTAAGGTTTTCACGGAATAAACAAAAAAAAAAATCAACTTTTTCCAACCCCGTCGACCCGTACCTCTCCGGAAGCGTCTTTTCGCGTCTAGTTCAATGGTGCACACCGTTTTACGAAAAAATCGACCCAGCTCGCGACTACACTGTAAAAAGCACCCGTAATTGGTCCAGTTTTCAACTTTTCTCAACCCCGTCGACCCGTACCTCCCCGGAAGCGTCTTTTCGCGTCCAGTTCAATGGCGCCCACCGTTTTTCGATGAAAAGGACCCAACTCGCGACTACACTGTAAAAAGCACCCAAAATTGACCCACTTTTCAACTTTTACGAACCCCATCGACCCGCACCTCTCTAGAACCGTCTTTTCGAGCGCAATTCAGTGGTGCCAACCGTTTTTCAATTTCCAGTGTTGCCAATCGTCAAAACTCAAACATTTCGATTATTTTCGACATTTCTCGGTATTTTCCGATATTTTTCGATACCTTCGACATTTTTCGTTGTTTTTCGATATTTTTTGATAATGTTCGACATTTGCGGTATTTTTCGATAATTTTCGATATTTTTCGATAATTTTCGATAATTTTTGATATTTTTTGACATTTTTGATAATTTTTGATGTATTTTGATATTTTTCGACATTGTTGATATATTCCCGAGGGGGTTTTCACTCGCGTAATACCGTGTACACATTGCCCTGTAATACCGTGTAATACCGTGTAATACCGTGTAATACCGTGTAATACCGTGTAATACCGTGTAATACCGCGAAATACCGCGTAATACCGCGTAATACCGCCACATCACCCCTCACACACCAAATATTCCTGCTAACGTTTTACTTGCTTCAATCATATTGCTAATGTTAATAGAGTATACTGAGGCATTCCCTTCCCCCCTCCACTATTCCCCCTCTCCTTGCTCCCCCACTCTAGTGAGCGTTGTTGTGCTTTTGAGTTGGTTTTGGCGCCGTTTTTAAAGTTCATTAGGAAATTCTACGTTCGATTATATCATTATCTTATGCGAGCGCTCGTAAACGTTAATTCCTCAAGGGACTCAAGCTATAAGCTAGGTTATGTGACACCCCTTGCCCCCTAGCTTCTTAATTGTTTCTGGAGTCACTCAATAATACACACAATAACATGGTTTTAATGCAGTTATTTCAGGATATTTCAGAATATTTGGTTATTTCTTATTTATGAGTTTTGTAAAATCTTTTCATTGAACTCTGAATTCTGAAATATTTTCCTGATTTTATAAAAATGAAAAAAGTGGCCTGTTGTCCCATTTCTTCTTATTTTTTTTAAATAATAATCCAATAACCAGTTCAATTTTTTTAAATGAAGGGCTTGGGTAGAAACCCAAGCAGAGTAAAAAATTAAGGCAAAGAATGAAATTGTGTTCTATATAGTCACAACATTGGCCTGGGGGACCATGTTGGAGGAGCCTTCCAGGCCACCTGGCCGCCGCCGGCCTGTACGACGTTGGCCTGCAGGACCAGGCCCCCGCCCGCGAACCCCTCACTCCCCCCTCCCCTCTTCCTCTTCTCCCATGTCGTCCAAAGATCCGCCAGCCCGCTACACTCTAAACTTTCTACAAAGAATTTTTTCGTAGAATACAAAGAATTATGTGCAACCGTAATATACAAGAAAAATCCTTTTATTACAAATAGTTTTCCTTTGTACTACAAGGAATTTTCTTTGTATTACAAAGAAAATTTTGCTCTGTAGTGGCTTTGTATTATGGTTGCACAGAATTCTTTGTAATTCAAGGAATTTTCTTTGTAAGAAGTTAAGAGTGTACACATACGCGCGCAATGGGTTGTCTACCTAACAGGAGACCACAATCCGCAAAGCGTTTGTAATTGTTTGCAGTTTGAAGGTCCGTCATACTGTTATTGTAATACCTCCGTAATACCGTGTAATACCTCCGTAATACCGCGTAATACCCTGTAATACCGCGTAATACCGCGTAATACCGCGTAATACCGTGTAATACCGCGTAATACCGTGTAATACCGCGTAATACACTCTTAACTTCTTACAAAGAAAATTCCTTGTATTACAAAGAATTCTGTGCAACCGTAATACAAAGCCACTACAAAGCAAAATTTTCTTTGTAATACAAAGAAAATTCCTTGTAGTACAAAGGAAAACTCTTTGTAATACAAGGATTTTTCTTGTATATTACGGTTGCACATAATTCTTTGTATTCTACGAAAACTTTCTTTGTAGAAAGTTTAGAGTGTACCTGTAATACATGAATTATGTAATACCGTGTACACCAAAATTCCGAGTGAAAACCCCCTCGTATATTCCGACATATTTCGATATTTGTAAACATTTTTGACAATTTTTGATATTTTTCGACATTTTTCGACATTATCCCTCATTTTTCGATGTTTTTCGATGTTTTCCGACATTTTCTATATTTTTCGATATATCTCAACATTTTAAAGATATTTCGAGATTTTTCGACATTTTTGACGTATTTATACATATTTCGACAATTTTCGACATATTTCGACAATTTTTGAAATTTTTGACACCCCTCGACGCCTATATCGTTAAAATCGTTTCGACGAGCGTAATTCAGTGTTGCCAACTGCTGCCAAATAAAGTCCGAGTTCGACCGTTCCATCTGAGGCCGAACTCACGTATTTCGACATTTTTCGAGATTTCTGACTCCCCGTATTTGCCGAATAACTGACCGTTTAGTCACCATCAGCACGTTTTCAAAGCAGAAGGGAGGGCTGTAGTTTCGGTGGTTCACCGTTACAAACTGCCTCTTTCCGAAGAGAATGCCTTTACGGGCCGCAGGCCCGATCATTTACAAGCTAAGAGGACGTTCCGCGTGACTTAGGGGTCGGGCCGAAGGCCCGACCGAACGCCGCCGGCAGGCCAAGCAGGCACGCCCCCTGCCGAATGGAGTTGCCAGCGTAGCAAAGCGGAGCTGGCAATGACGTTTGACGGAAGGGCGGGCCTGCTTGTTAAAAAAGTGGTGGCGGCTATAAGTTAGTGGAAAACTTTGGTGTATACTTATTTCTACTAATCGTATACTAATGACCTATACGATTGGTTTTTTTAGAATCCGTCTGGGCTTGGCCTACTTCACCGAGGTGTGAAACCTCACAGATCAGGATCAGGTACAAAGTCATTATAGTTGCAACTGAGGCTAGAAGGAAAGATTGCCCCACAAAAGTAAACTCTACAACATCGCCTCACATTGAACAACAAGAATTCTAGAGAACACACAACATGTGCGTTGTCACATGGAGTCGATTGATAAGTTAAGTGCAAACATATTCACACTCACTAACTGCAAAATAAATTACTATCTTTCCTTATAAATAACAACAGTGCTTTTGCGATATAAGTGTAGAAGCAGCTGCTTATACGAGTTGAAGCCAAAAGTATACTCCAAGACGTAGTATTTTTTAACTTTTTAGTCGTGTTTATGCGTAGTCAAGGACTCTAGCTAGTATGATTTTCTAAACAGTAAAATATCCTTTCTACGATTGTACATGCAACTATAGTTCCAACTACTTTCACAAACTGTAGCCAACATTATAAATGTAAAACCAGTAAAATTGCCGTCATTGTATAGTTTCAACTACAGACAAGGATATGAGTTAGTGTTTGCAGAAAAACATTGTTTAGTTCAGAGTTTTAGATAGCAGTTCACAGCTACAGTTTGGGTAGTGCAGTTTAAACTACAGTCTAAATCGAGATCCTTCCACCCGGGTCAATATTCTGGAAATTTGAGTAAATTAGGAGGACGTAAAGTGGCGAGGAGGGATGAATGGCGTTAACCGACCAATAACCTTACAATTGTAATTGTTTGCAGCAACCACAACAACAACAACATAATCGAACAGGTCGGTCGCACAGACTGCCGATAACCATGTATAGAGTGGCAACGATGCTCGGATTTTTGTTGTGCAAATAACTATCCCTCGGATTTCGTCAGATTTCTATCTCATGCATGCAAGTTCAAGTGTTGACTATTTACGTTTAACTTATAGGTTTCTGTTCATAGACATAACAAATCAAGAAAAATTTACACCACTTTGAGAGCGCCACGTACTTCCTTTTCTGAATTAAAGTCAGTAGTTATAATGGTGGTAAACAAGTATGTAGAATGACAAGGTTAAATTTTCAGATCTGCTTTTATTTAATTTTCCAGGTAGAATTGAGCTCCATGGCACAACACATGGTGTTTGTTGAAGATGAAAAGTTCCCTGGATCGCATTTTTATCATATTGGTGACGGGTTTTACTATCACCTTCACAGACAAGAACAGGAAATGGGTACCATGTACTTCAGGTGTAAACTTTCAAGTTGTTATGGAAGGGCACTTTGGAAGTTTGGGTCTGCTTTTGAACATACGCAGCCTCATAATCATCCACCTGACATATTGTTTTGGGAAATTCATTCTGCTCGTGCTTCAATCATTCAAGAAGCACAATCAAGGAATTATAGATCATTTAGTGATATAATCAGATTAGAGAAAAGAAGGTATTTTGTTCGTTTAGCTGCAAATTTGTGTTTTTAGCCCGCTCTTCTGCTTTGAAAAAGCTTCAGAGCGGGCTTATGCAATCGATCTGGTGTCTGTCTGTCTGTCTGTTTGTCTGTCTGTCTGTTCCACTCGAAGGAGTTGAGCTAGAGAGTTGAAATTTTTAGGGTATCTTAAGGGTCACTCCTGGAGAACGAAACGCCTGGTGCAAATCCTGCCAACCCTAATTAAGGCACTGAAAAAAATTATTAAAGTTTTCACGGAATAAACAAAAAACAAAAAAAAATCAACTTTTTCCAACCCCGTCGACCCGTACCTCTCCGGAAGCGTCTTTTCGCGTCTAGTTCAATGGTGCACACCGTTTTACGAAAAAATGGACCCAGCTCGCGACTACACTGTAAAAAGCACCCGTAATTGGTCGAGTTTCCAACTTTTCTCAACCCCGTCGACCCGTACCTCCCCGGAAGCGTCTTTTCGCGTCCAGTTCAATGGCGCCCACCGTTTTTCGATAAAAAGGACCCAACTCGCGACTACACTGTGAAAAGCACCCAAAATTGACCCACTTTTCAACTTTTACGAACCCCATCGACCCGCACCTCTCTAGAACCGTCTTTTCGAGCGCAATTCAGTGGTGCCAACCGTTTTTAGCCCGCCCTTCTGCTTTGAAAAAGCTTCAGAGCGGGCTTATGCAATCGATCTGGTGTCTGTCTGTCTGTCTGTTTGTCTGTCTGTCTGTCTGTTCCACTCGAAAGAGTTGAGCTAGAGAGTTGAAATTTTTAGGGTATCTTAAGGGTCACTCCTGGAGAACGAAACGCCTGGTGCAAATCCTGCCAACCCTCATTAAGGCACTGGAAAAAATTATTAAAGTTTTCACGGAATAAACGAAAAACAAATTTTTTTCAACTTTTTCTAACCCCGTCGACCCGTACCTCTCCGGAAGCGTCTTTTCGCGTCTAGTTCAATGGTGCACACCGTTTTACGAAAAAGTGGACCCAGCTCGCGACTACACTGTAAAAAGCACCCGTAATTGGTTCAGTTTTCAACTTTTCTCAACCCCGTCGACCCGTACCTCCCCGGAAGCGTCTTTTCGCGTCCAGTTCAATGGCGCCCACCGTTTTTCGATAAAAAGGACCCAACTCGCTACTACACTGTAAAAAGCACCCAAAATTGACCCACTTTTCAACTTTTACGAACCCCATCCGCACCTCTCTAGAAAAGTCTTTTCGAGCGCAATTCAGTGGTGCCCACCGTTTTTCAATTCAGTGTTGCCAATCGTCAAAACTCAAACATTTCGATTATTTTCGACATTTCTCGATATTTTCCGATATTTTTCGATATTTTCGACATTTTTCGTTGTTTTTCGATATTTTTTGATATTGTTCGACATTTGCGGTATTTTTCGATATTTTTCGACATTTTCGATAATTTTCGATATTGTTCGATAATTTTCGATAATTTTCGAAAATTTTTGATATTTTATGACATTTTTGATATTTTTCGACATTGTTGACATATTCCGACATATTTCGATGTTTGTAAACATTTTTGACAATTTTTGTTATTCTTCGACATTTTTCGACATTATCCCTCATTTTTCGATGTTTTTCGATGTTTTTCGATATTTTCCATATTTTTCGATATATCTCAACATTTTTAAGATATTTCGAGATTTTTCGACATTTTTGACGTCTACATATTTCGACAATTTTCGACATATTTCGATAATTTTTGAAATTTTCGACACCCCTTGACGCCTATATCGTTAAAATCGTTTCGACGAGCGTAATTCAGTGTTGCCAACTGCTGCCAAATAAAGTCCGAGTTCGACCGTTCCATCTGAGGCCGAACTCACGTATTTCGACATTTTTCGAGATTTCTGACTCCCCTTTTTTGCCGAATAACTGACCGTTTTTCCGTTTAGTCACTATCGGCACGTTTCAAAGCAGAAGGGAGGGCTGTAGTTTCGGTGGTTCACCGTTACAAACTGCCTCTTTCCGAAGAGAATGCCTTTACGGGCCGCAGGCCCCATCATTTACAAGCTAAGAGGACGTTCTGTGTGACTAAGGGGTCGGGCCGAAGGCCCGACCGAACGCCGCCGGCAGGCCAAGCAGGCACGCACCCTGCCGAACGGAGTTGCCAGCGTAGCAAAGCGGAGCTGGCAATGACGTTTGGCGGAAGGGCGGGCCTGCTTGTTTTATTGAAAGTAAATTGTTTTCATCTTTAAAATTTCCTCTTACAGAATCCCTGACGTGATAGTGCGCTCGCACCTGACATCAAGAAGCTTACGATCTGCCATGCAGCGTGCAAGGTCAGATGCTTTTCCAGAAATTCCGAAATCCCTGTTTGAATTGAGTAAAATCCTAGAGGATCCAGTGTGGGCAAGTCTCACCAAAATCATCCATATCAAGACAGTATTTATCTTGGGACAGCAATTGGAACTGACTGGTCCATCAACATTGTGCTCATGAGTCCTAGAGGCTTACAACTATTACGAGAAGCGATCATAGTTTTTGCTGATGGCACATTTTTTATTGCTCCAAGTGTTGAAGGATGTTATCAGGTGAGAGATTTATAGATAACAAAAAAAAATTCATGATTTAACACAACTCTGCTGGCTCCTCCAAAATTGTTTCATTATTGTAAATGTATATTTTGTACAGGTTTTTACCATAGTTACTGTCCATAATCACACTGTGAGTATCAGTTTGTTTGAAAACTATTAATTTAAATCATCTGCATGTTTCTTTACAATATCTATGTGTCATCTAAATTTTAGGTGTTGCCTATATGTTGGTGCTTAATGCAGAATAAGAGTCAAGCAGGCTATGAGGCAGTTCTTTCACTTATTAGAGACAGGCTTGGGCTGTGGAATTTTTCAACCGTGGTTTGTGACTTTGAAGACGCCATCATGAATGCCTTCAGAAACGTTTTCAATGTGGATGTGCAAGGCTGTCTATATCATGCTTCTGATGTAAGAGTAAAGCTTTTCCTGCCTTACATGCATATTTTCTTGGCTACCTAGAAGTAATTTTTATCTATGTCATTCAAAATAAGGGACCATTTATGCTTCTTTTTCAAAATTTTGTGAATTTTGGAAAAAAAAAGTAGCTGTATAGCCTCATTTAATTAAGGTGAAGTAAATATCTTAAATTCAGTTGGCAAACTGCCCTGTCTCAGATTGGCAAACTATTTTTATCCTCTGAGCTGTGTTTATGGCCTTGATTTAAAAGCTATCAGGTTTACTTAGATTTTACAAGTTAAATGGGTGGTCAGTACTTAAAGGAAGTGACGTTACATCAAGAAAACAATAGGCTAGAAGGCTAATATTTTTAATATTCTAAAAATTTAGAAACAGGAGCATAGATGGTCTTTGAGTTTTTATATCATTCCCTAAATTTTTTTCAGGCCATGGCAAGATATGCTCGAGAAATCTTCGGACCGCATGTATTGAGATCTTTTGAAGTGCTAAAATCAGTTGTGAGGCTTTGTTGCACTCTCCCTCTTCTACCCCCCCATCTTCTTCAAAGTGGCCTTAATGCTATTGGTTCTGCAGCTATAGGGCTTGGGGATTTCTGGTACAATACAGTACGCCCCTACCTTGCGTATGTTCAGCACTCTTGGCTCGACCACCCCAACAGGGGACTAAACATGTCAGTGTGTGGCAGTGACCATCGAACTAATAATGCAAGGTAATTTTTATTAATTAGATCATGGACAGCAATTAAAAAAAAAGTCTCTTCTTACCCCATTTTTTCCCCAGTGAAAGCAACAACCGACAGATGAGAAGGAAGTTTGGGGTTCATCACCCAAATGTCTATCATTTTATCAGTAATTAATCTATGTTCACAAAACATGATGCTGTTTTACATTTTGGCCTCTGCTATATGCAATAGTTATTGACAAGAAACATTAGCTTTTCTTCTACTCATCAAATTCTGTTTCAGGAACTGTAGTTGATTTAGAAGCTGAAGTCAGTGATGATCTGGGTACTTTGGCGATGGGAATGATTCCAACAAGGCACAGAAAAGTCAGTGCAGTGGCAAATGATCTTTTCATCAGAGGAATCACCACTGCTTTATTAAGTGAGCCCAATCCATCAGATGAAACTCTCCTCAATTTCCTTTGGTGGGCATCACTATCTATTCAAGGACTCATAAATGAAGCTCTCAGATAATTATTGGCAACTGCTTTCTGTTATGTTAGTGTATTTTAATCTAGTGTTTTCGTGTGTGCCTGGGACCTCAAAAGAACCATTAGGGAGTGTGAGCTGTAGAGGTGTTGTGAACAATGCTAGGCAGATTCTTGGTTGCCAGACTTGGTTTTTTCTTTGCTTTGGTTATCTGTTGTGATAGTCTCTTGTATGCTTAGCTATCATTAATAACTCCTGTTGTAGTAATTTTAATTTAATTTTTTCCCTGTGAGTTTACGGCTTTAGTGAATGGAGGGTTTGCTTGAATAAAAGAGATGTAATGAACTTGTGGATTTATTTTAAAGCCTTGCAAGAAAGATATATACAATACATGATACATAAAGGTAGACAATGTGAATGCAAAAGTAGTAAAAGATTATATAACTAGTAGGATAACAAAGTCCTGGAAAAATTTAGAGAAGTCAAGACTGTAAAATATATACAACATATAAAACAATGTAAACATGGATAGAACAATAGAACAAACACTACCACATTATGAGAACTTTCACTCGTCAGGATATCTACAAAGCGTTGCATGTAAACACTAGAGATTGAGATTAGGTAACACTTTAGCAAACTGAAAGAAGTTGCCATAATTTGACAAAATATAAAAAAAGGATTTTCAAAAATTGAAATAAGTGCTACTCAACTGGTCTTTATGCAAGGAAAGAAAAGGAAGTAGAACACAACACTGCAATTATGAAGTTTTGAACTCAGTCAAGGGAAACCCACATTACGGCACAGCAAATAGCATGGGCAAGAATTCATGCTGGTGGTGGGTTTCATTTTATCTTTAGATACTACACTTACTTTACTGAGAGAAAACAAATTGTTTTTTATCTTGTCAGGGATGATGCCTTCAGAAGTTGATGAAAAAAATCAGTATTCTTGTAGCACTGGGCATGGGGGAGAAACCAGCTTTACTTAAGGCTTTGGAAAATGCCTGGAATCTTAAAAGAACCATTAGGGAGTGTGCGCTGTAGAGGTATTATGAACAACACTAGGCAGATTCTTGGTTGCCGGACTTGGTTTTTTCTTTGCTTTGGTTATCTGTTAGTTATCTCATAGTCTCTTGTATGCTTAGCTATCATTAATAACTCCTGTTGTAGTAATTTTAATTTAATTTTTCCCTGTGAGATAACGGATTCAGTGAATGGAGGGTTTGCTTGAATAAAAGAGATTTAATGAACTTGTGGATTTATTTTAAAGCTTCGCAAGAAAGATGTACAATACATGATACATAGGGAGACAATGTGACTACAAAAGTAGTAAAAGACAATATCACTAGTTGGATAACAAAGTCCTCGAAACATTCAGAGAAGTCAAGAATGTAAAATATAAACATACAAAACAATGCAAACATGGATAGACCAATAGAACAAACACTATCACATTATGAAGACTTTCACTCGTCAGAATATCTACAGACTAAAAGTAAAAAAAAAGGGTTTTAAAAAATTGAAATTAGTGCTACTTAACTGGTCTTTCCGTAAGGAAAGAAAAGGAAGTAACACAACACTGCAATTAGGAATTTTTGAAAGCAACAAAAGACTTCTCAGTCAAGGGAAACCCACACCTTGGATTTGGGCACTGAGGCTTTTCTTTTAACTGGAGTTTAAAACAATCAGAGCACATGGAGTGCCCACAAAGTAAAAGACCATCAGGTTGAGGGAGGCGGCATAACTCACACGACTTAATTTGGCCTTCACCAGCACCAGCTGGTGCAGCAGGAGCTGTCGACTGCGGAGGCTGAGCAGGAGCTGTAGACAGCCCAGTGGTTGCACCTGATGTAGACGGCCCAGGCACTGCAGGGAGTTGATACTGTGTCGCTGCGGTTGAACCTGATGTAGAGGGCCCAGGCACAGCAGGGTGTTGGTACGCTGGGGTTGAACCTGATGTACAGGGCCAAGGCACAGACGGGAGTTGGTACTGGGTGGCTGCGGTTGAACCTGATGTAGAGGGTGACCAAGGCGCAGAAGGGAGTTGGTACTGGGTGGCTGCTACTGATGTTGACGGACCTGATGCTGCTGGCCCTGGCCCAATCAGCCCCATTTCGAACATATTTCTGAGGGTTTGCTCCACAGCATTGGGGCGCCCGGCCCTTTCCCTCCTTTCCCAAGGCAGGTGCACCCTGGGAGAAAGGGCAGACCTCATGTTGCTATGATCCCTAAGGTCTGAAACAAAATAGCAAAGACATCATTAATAATTGGTTTAAACAGACTTGTTTTGATGCCCTAGTTTAAAAACAAATACATTGCTTAATTCAAAATATATTATGTAAGAGAAAATCACAAATGACCCGGTTGAACTTACTGTATCGAGTCCTTCCAAGGTTAAATGATGGCAGAGGTTGATAGGGTGATGGTGGGTGCATAGCGGGCTGAGGCTGGAAGAGCGATTGTTGCTGCATAGCTGGATACGGCTGGAAGGGCGTTGGTGGCTGCATGGCTGGATGGGGCTGCATAGCTGGCTGAGGCTGGAATGGCGACTGTGGAGGCATAGCTGGCTGAGGCTGGAATGGCGACTGTGGAGGCATAGCTGGCTGAGGCTGGAACGGCGACTGTGGAGGCATAGCTGGCTGAGGCTGGAACGGCGACTGTGGAGGCATAGCTGGCTGAGGCTGGAATGGCGACTGTGGAGGCGGCATAGCTGGCTGAGGCTGCTGTGGGTCATCAACCCATTCTGAAAAACACAAAAAGAGGGAAGAATAATTCACCAGGACATGAACGGGTCTGTGCACGCGCAGCGCCGCCGACTCCGAGACTCAAAAGACAAAAACGCTATGAAAGGAACCGGTCAAATGGAACGCCATGTAATATAACACGGTTGAGAACGGCAATGAACGACTTGCCTTGTCCGGAGGAAAGATGGCGGCGCAGTGGCGGCGTGACGAACGGACCCAAAACAAGCATCGTGGAACATCGTTGGAAATACGTTTATATACCTTCTACTTTACTGACGCAGATTTCAAAATAACTTCAGACAGAATCCATCCAATGACGATCTCAAAACGATGATTTAAGAAGGTTTTGCTATCAGGTTATGTGCTTTGTTATGGGTCCGCGCTGCGCACTGCCACCTTGCCTCCCGACCCGATAAGGCAAGTCATTCACCGGCATACCAATTTAGTTTCGTTTGCAAACTTAATGATTACTGAATTTAATTCGTTGAGAACACTCACCTTCTTCCAGGCGGTCGCGATCCATCGTCGACAAGCGGGGTTAGCGTAGCGAACACGTGCAGAGACTGGCGACAGCGTGGTGGGTGACAGACAACGACGATGGATGACAGGATGACAGTAAACAGCTGGCTGGGCTGGAGTGTCTTTATATAGGGTGGGTGTCGGGGTGTTTACACTACGGCGACACTAGCGCTGTCCACTGCAGGGTTGTTCGACGTACGATAATTGTCGTACACGTCTACACGTACGACTAGGTAGATGTACGCCAGACACCGTCTCTCGTAACAGGCTTCGCGATAGATCGCGAAACACTGTTACGCTGCGACGGGCCTGCGTACATCTACCTAGGCCTGCGGCGCTGGCGAGCCTGCATGATTTAAGATTTACTCGTTTTAGCCAAGGGGCTGCCGCCCCCTGGACCCCCGCTTTTACGAGCCTGCATGGTTTAAGATTTACTCATTTAAGCCAGGGGGCTGCCGCCCCCTGGACCCCCGCTTTTCTCTATTACGAGCCTGCATGATTTGAGATTTACTCATTTAAGCCAGGGGGCTGCCGCCCCCTGGACCCCCGCTTTTCTTTATTTAAAATAGGCCAGGGGGCTGCCGCCCCCTGGACCCCCGCTCGCCTCTTTTCATTATGTAACCAATTTTCCAATTTTTACGCGAAGGGCCCGAGCCCCAAAACCCTTCTCCGCAGAGCCAAACAGACAAAATTTTTGCCCCAAGGATCGCATCTCGACAGATTACCCTGAAAACGACACCCAACATGTATTTTGACGACTTTTCGTCCACATTTACCGCTGTAGCGGCTAAACAGTAAGAGATAGAGGAAAACGGTCGAAATTTTCGCCCAAAGGGTCGCAACTCGCCGAGATACCCCTTAGGACACCATAAAATTTTGTAATATTTAAAATCCAATTTTTTAAAAAAATATAAATCAATTTTTAGCAGGGTTAATTTTTGAGCTAGAGTGTTCATATTTGAACTCGTCCGAGCTTTTTAGGCCAAAAAGCTACAGTAAAAATTTCAGGTCGATATCTTGACTCGTTCTCGAGTTATCGTGCGAACAGACACACAGACAGACACACAGACAGACAGACAGACAGACAGACACACAGACAGACAGACACACGGACATTGAACTTTTTTAGCACTCCAGTGGCGTAATAGGCTTCGCTATCGCTCAGCCAATTATCAAGGGTCCCGTGCGACGCAAAATTTTGAAATTTGGGCTAAGTACGATATTTTTGACAACTTGGCTCCCATAAGCGTTGTACAGCGTACGATAATTTCGACTCAAGTTTACTAATAGCGTACGATAATTTTGGGTAGGTTGGTACGATCTTCTCCCCCCACCCATCTAACATCCCAGTCCGCTGTTTAGCCAACGTTACCGTGATGTGACCCAGACGTGTATTTTATTTTGTTAATGTCATTTTAAGTGTGCAAAACAGTGGTAAAATCTGATCTAGTGAATAATTCTTTCCTCTTTTTGTGGATTTTTGAAAGGATTGATGATCCAGAACCCTTGCCGGTTGCCCAAGTAGGAATCAAAGTCACGAGGGACGTCAATGTAATGTCAAAATGATCATCCTAAAATCAATTCCAAATCACGCACTTTAAAATGACTTTTATGGCTGCGAGCGCGAAAAGGCATGACTTATATTTGACTTCATTGTGACAAGCTTCGTATTTAAACGGTTTCCGGTCTAGCTTTAGGCAGAAATGTTCTGCTACCTCTTCCGCGTGCCTGACAGCCTGGCGTCAGCTGATCACGCGAATGACGTGAATCTGGTGCATGGTGCGTGTTTTGGGTTGTATAGTATGCGTGCCGGTGCCACTCTGCGCTGCTCGATCTGTCGCGATCTGTTTAAATCGTAATATGATATTATTGCCATGGATCACAACAGACCTGTAAGTACAATTGAATGTAGTTGTGAGCTCCTTAACCGCTGTTAAAAGCTTAAGTGATATATCTGCTTGTTTGTTTTTAGTTAATTAAGGTTATGGATCCCCATATTGGGACATTTCCTTTTTAGACTATGAACATTATAACTGAGTGATTCTCTGTTGCACATTTTTATCAATACCTATTGAACCAAAATTGTCCTGACCCCTTTTTGGGTATATTTATTGTACTCTGTACTAAGTAATCAAGAATGTGTGACACAAGAGCAGACACTTCGGAAACTGAAAAGAATTTATATGCTGAAGTTTTCAGCATCATGCGCATATCATTTTAAATAAAATTATTATCTCAGTCAGTTTTATTTAATCATTATCAATATTTTTACTTTAGGTGCGACGTAGGCGTAGAAGGCGGGCCAGAGCAGACGTCAGTTACGGCTAATAGACATTGAATATAATGCTGATAGTGACAGAAGTACAGCAGAAGAGCACTACAATTGTCATGGAAGCAGTAGTGAAAATGATATTCATTATGTAGTTTTGTGTTATTAGTTTTGTTTTTTTGAAAATTTACTATTGTTTTAAGAGGCAAGTTAAATATTAATTTTAATAAATCTGGATGCCTTGTGAACTTGCATATTATCTTTTTTCCTTAATTCACACACAAATTGAGAAAATCTATTCCGAAAATTCCCAGAAGGTCCGCTTCGCCGCATCAAGAAGTCAATCTGACCTCAACATGATGTTTTATTGCATATGTCTCATAATGACTTCAACTTGATGTCAATCTAAACTCAAAATGATGTTTATTTTGCATGTCACAATAACTTCAACATGATGTCAAAAACAGTCACATTACTGTCATTTTGGGGGACCATTTTGAAATCACCGTGACATTTCTGTCATGACCTTATCCTGAAGTCACTTTGCCATCCTCATGACTTTGATTCCTACTTGGGTGCAGCTGCTCGGCCTATCAACCTCAGCCAGTTATGCAGTCCACATCGCTCTATCAACCTCAGCCCTTATTGCCTTATCAACCTCAGCCTTCAATGCACCCTGCATCTCCTTTTACACCTCTGCCATCATTCAATCTTCAAAAGACTCAATACAAGCCTATCATTGGTGATTTTCTCTTACATAATTTATTTCAATCTTTAACATATTTACACTTGAAAACATATCTTCCAGCTTTGGTAAACATTTCTTTTCCTCTGATGTAATGAGATAAAATTTATACTTTTCCTGTAAATGAAAGTTCTTTCAGACCCTGCAACTCTGGTATCGGGAAAGTGGAAGCTAACACATTCAAATCGATATTTCAGTAATTTCGAAACGGCGCTGAAATCCAACAATAGCCAACAATCAAAAACCTGTTGGACTTCTTCCTAAGTGGGATCATGAAATTTCGGCAAGTTTATGTTTCAACATAATTCCACACTTAACAAAACCAGTTTTGATACACATTCTGTTTGTAAAGAACGAGTTCCTTCACTTTATATCAATTTTGCAAAGTGCAAAATTGATATTTCCAAACATGTTATATTTAGGCTGATGTCTTTGCTTCTTGTTACTAATCAAACAAACCCTAGTCCTAGTCTTATAGTAAACAGCAAAGAATTCTGTATTACCTTACAGCTCTGTATCATATCAATGATAACTTTCTGAAGCCAAATTATGCTAGAAATTTTGATTTTGATCCATCCATTAAAGGATCTGTGGAGGCCTCTACTTAGGCTCAAAACTACTACACAACAACTCTTAGTTTTACTCTTTGTCAATCTTAATAAGTAATAAGTAACATAATATGTTCATCACCCAGTTGCAATTGTTTGAAGGCATTATGATACTGTCAGCTAAAAGTTAAGTCCTGAATCTAAAGTCAATTTGGACCGAACAGGGGTGAGAGAAAAAGCCGTCCTTCACACAAAGTTCCATTAATATGTAATATGGAACATGAGTGCCAACATTAACATATCTTCATACAACAAAATCTTATACTTTGACAAATACCCAAACTGTAAATAGCTATGTAGATGAAAAAATAAACAAGAAGTAAAGAACATAAACTTAAATTTAAAATGGTCGGTAATATCAACTTGTAAATTGATATTAAGTGAAGCAACTCACTCATTCTTTACAAAAATAATCTATGCCAGAAGTGGTTTTGTTACAGTGGCCTCACAACCAGAAGAAGACACCGATCTCTCAGTTTCCTAGACAATAATCTTTGGGAATATGCCTAATTTTTTTACGCGAACATGCTTAACAGAAAGAGTATGTTGTATGCCATCTAAACTATACAACTAAAATCATCAAATTAGTTTGTTGTTTTAGTAGAAAGTACTTTAGTACATTTACTTCATAAGCAAATGGATTAAATCCACATAACACTTCCTCAACCAATCACATTTATGTTCACTGGGCTACCTTTAATTAGATATAGTCATAACCCTCACAAATAACTTGGTGATTGCAAGAAATTGAAACATTTCCCTAAGATTTCTAGCAAGGAAAACAAGCGCACATTGAAAATCGTTAACCTACGTTTGGCAAGACATTTTAAAATGTGGTTTACTCAATAATTTGCATTATAGAGAAAAAAAATTCTTCATTTACAGTTGAAAGGATTCACTTTTGTGGTCTGTTAGTTGAAACAAGTCACCAACAAAACCAAGATTTAAGCACAATACTCATTCTCTTCACATGAACCTAGAGTATGGACATTATTGCAAAGAAAGAGTAAAAACACATCAGGACCAGTCCACGTTATGAATCTGAAGAGATTTTTTTTTCCAAGGCATGAAACTGCTAAACTACAAGTCTGATCACAGCTGCCTGCAGCACACGCCAAAAACTAGTTATTGAACAGGGTGCCGTGGGCCACACAACAAATTATGGAGCATGCAGTAAACAACAATCTCTGATTGATTATTTGAATAAAATACAGTTGACCTATATTTCTCGCAGTTCTCAAAACATTTCATAAACTACACCCTAAGGTGGTGAACATTTCTCCCATCAAATGAAATGCAGATGCTGCTTGAGCTGATATTCACACATCATCCGATCTACCAGGAAGGTGAAACTGTTCGACAACTGTAAATCAAAATAAAGAATCTTGTACATAGCATTCATCATCAAGCCCTCAACTTCAAATATTAAATCCCTTCCTAGTTTTACCTGAACACCAATCTTACTTATTACTCAACTGACACAGAAACTCACCAGCAATTTGTTTCATTCAGGCTGAAGATGTGTGAAGAACAAAGAAGCATTGAAGCAGAAGCTCCCAGCCATGCATCAACGGCCATGAAGATGGTGGCTCGTTGTTCTTTCCACATTGAAACGTTACCCCCATCTAAAACAACAGACAAGAAATGAACACACAAGGAGTTCAGCAGAATAGTTTCCTAAATTAAAATCTTGATGCAGTCTCTACATTTCTGAGAGGATTTCGGATGATACTTCCATTACACACTTACACTTCACACTTAATTCCAGCACATCACTACTATAAGAATACACACCAAATCAGTTTCTTCATTTCAATAAAAAATGTCATGAAAAGGAGAAGATTTGAGAAAACAGACTTACCATAAACTGTATGCTATCATCAGAAGTGATTTTCTTCTTTTCCTGTTCCATTAACATGATTTGATATACTTCCATTCTTCTTGCTCAACTCCGGATTATTGTGATGACCAAACTGGCTGCAATAACCACTTCACACTACTGGTGACAGCGAAAATGCTTATGGAGTTACTTTGCCTTTAATTTCAGCACCTCACTGGAATAAGAATACACACCAAATCAGTTTCTTCATTTCAAGAAAAAATGTCATGAAAAGGAGAAGATTTGAGAAAACAAACTTACCATAAACTGTACGCTATCGTCAGAAGTGATTTTCTTCTTTTCCTGTTCCATTAACATGATTTGATATACTTCCATTCTTCTTGCTCAACTCCGGATTATTGTGATGACCAAACTGGCTGCAATAACCACTTCACACTACTGGTGACAGCGAAAATGCTTATGGAGTTACTTTGCCTTTAATTTCAGCACCTCACTGGAATAAGAATACACACCAAATCAGTTTCTTCATTTCAAGAAAAAATGTCATGAAAAGGAGAAGATTTGAAAATACAAACTTACCATTAACTGAATGCAGTATCAGAAGTGATTTTCTCCTTATCCTGATTCTTTGATATGATTTACTGTGCCCTTAAAAAAGAATGAAAAGAGAAATGAATTATAAAAAGAACCGGACAAACTATTGGCCTGGCATAATGAGTTGCTGAGAAATTAAAAATCCTTAATGGGCTCTACAGCTTCACGTTTATAAAATTTGTTTTGAGGCAGTTTGATGCGTCTTTGTTGAAGCAAATATACAAGGAGGAGTAAAACTTTGAGTAGCAAAACATTGTTTACTATCTCGAAAGGAGCCTTTACTTCGCCTGATAGGCTTTCACGCCATCACTTACAAAATCATATGTTCCCGAAACATAGCACTGTTCAAGTGGCCTTACACTCAGCGTTTTCGAATTCTTACAATTATTTGTAACAACAAGGATTGAACTTCTATCTCTGAGACACTCAATAAAGGTTGAGCTTATTCAAAAATATTTCAAGTGCAATGCCTTCTACTTGCATTCCATCACAACCAAATTCCCGTAAGAAAATTACAAGAACACAATAACCTCCTCCTTCCAATGGGAGCAGATCCAATGGCGTACGGTGAAATGGACTCCTCAAACAAACGACGTGGCAGCCGCACCTGAAACATTAATAATGTAATGAGCAAATGTGCACACAGTGCATAGGCAACATAGGCTTAGCAATGCAGGTTTGGTTAGGTAACATAAAGGGAGACATTATAGCCACAAGCAATCAAATGTGTACATCGCAAGCATAGCGATGTCGGAGTGCGGAAACCGGAGGAATCGAGCGGCACCAAGTAATCAGTGCAAAGATACGCATTCACAGGACAAACAAGAGGAGTTCTCGCACAAAGACAGTACAAGCTCGCGTAGGTTGTGTTTGCTTCCTCACCTTCGTGGAAGAAAAGGACCCGAGTTGTACGAAACGCTGGCGTAGTGACGAAACATGAATGAACGACGTCCTGAGGCGACGGCGCCCAATTTTTGTATCCACAGAAAAACTATCACAAATGTTTCACTACTGTGCGAGAAGAAAACACTAGAAGAGATTCACACTCACACGCGATTTACACGAGTGTGCTGATTTGTTTTGTTTGCTCCGGACGATTTCTCATCCACAGCCAAGGAACCTGCACGCACCTGACGCACAATTTCTCATGCCATGAGGTGTAGCCTCGCTGAGGCCAAGGCGACGCCAACCGCAAGGCCGACTAACACTGCTTCCACCTAGCAGCTAGCCAGCCAGCCAACCATGCGACGAATCAACTTCATTTTGAATTAATTTTGAATTCAACTAATTAATTCCTTAGAGATGGGCTCGTTACATCCATGACCAAGTGATCGAAATAGCGAGAAATGCTGTTTTTGTTTAATATTAAGGAAGGCGAAAGAAATGGGGTGTTCAATACATCCATGAAAAATAAATAATAAAGTACTAAATAATTATGGGAGAGCTCTATTGGGAAGTCTAAAGAAAATTATCAATAATTAATTAGTAATTAATTAATTATTAATTAATTAATTTCTTGGGAAGATGGCGCCGGTTGTGCGGACGTAGGCTTCGTCCTCACTGGTCCTCCCTCCCTCGAAGCAGTCACAACTCTGTTTACATAGCTGTGTCATTCGTGCCGAGACCCGTGCGAGACTATGAAATGCGCATCGGTACGTATGAGAAATCCAACTGTTCTTTCACCTCGAACTCTCGACCACGAGTATCGTATCGAACAGGTCGTGCAAGCGGGATGTTTAAATCGTGGCCTCTGGTCAAGCCGATCGGTTAGGTTTGAACCTGGACTTTCAATATATCTGCTGAAACGAGGGCGAGAGTACAAACTGAGAAGGAAAAACGGAGAAACCTGAAAGAACCTGGTTCGTCAGACGTACACGGCAGTGTGATTCGCGGTCGCGGTTCGCTGGACCACTCACGGCCCTCTATGAGACAACGTCTGTCGCTACCGCCCGCTAGCTGATGTTTGTCGCCGACCTCTACTCCTGCCTGCGGGTGTTACATGGCGGCGGTGGCGGTAGTGATACTTCATCCTCGTCCATTCGCTACCCTTGCCTTACTCTCGTCAAGTCAGCTTTGTCTGTTCTGTTGTATTTCGGTGCCGAGAAAAGAGTTTGCGTAATTTGGTGTGCCGTAAATTTACGCGTTCATCGTCATTCCGTGGTGTTTGTGTCCTTTCCTTACCCGACTCAATGGCTCAGTCTGTGGTATGAAACCTCTCCAGAATTGTTCCCTTTTGCCAAGACTGCAATGTGTAGGTTAGGTTTCCCTGCATCTTTCATTTTCAACGACTTTGTTTTCGCACAGAATGACTTTGGACTGTTCCGCGGAGCAACAGTAACAGATGCCGGACAGTTGCAACAAATCATGGTGTCAACGCCAACCCGGCGGAGCTTCGTGGCGGGGTACGAGGGGACGTCCGAAGGTCTTGACCGTGTTGCACTTGGTGTGGATTGTGACCTGGTCCGTGAGAATATTTACGTCGGCGACGCGTGAGTTCCGTTGTGCTGCAAATTCTAATTTTTAAATTTTATTCATACTCCTGGCTGATTATGGTGTGCTTCTCATTGCAGTGCTACCGCTCAGAACCTAGCCTATCTGAGAAGATTAAATGTCACACACATTCTAAATGTAGCTGAGGGCCATGGTGCAGGAATGGTGCCAACAAATGCCATGAGTTATGCTGGCACCGGAATTTCTTATCTTGGGATTTCTGCCTTGGACCAACCAGCATTTGATATTGCACATTACTTTCATCAGGCTGCCGCATTTATTGATAGCTGTGGGAGTAACGGTAAGTTGCCATCATGTGAAATGTATGTTTGTGGAGCTGTGCCACATTTTACGTCGAACTACATCTGTTTTCTTTTTACAGGCAATGTTCTCGTGCACTGCCTGAGGGGACGATCTCGCTCTGCCGCTGTTGTCTTGGCCTACCTGATGATGAGGCGCCACATTCCCGCTCCCATGGCAATGAAGCTATGTTGTTCAGTTAGAGCGTTTCACCTAAATATTGGCTTCCTCGAACAATTAGCAGAGCTCCACAATTCCTTGTGTAGTGCAGCCAACAATTAGTCTTCCTCCAGTTTCGGTAAACCTCTGAAAGAGCAGTTTAACACCCTGTTTTGTTTGTGCATCAGATTACTTGTGTGGCTTTACTGTTTAGCTTAGTTTGTTGTGAAATCCAAATTTGCTTTCCTGGAGACCCTTAGTAAAGTTTTTCCCTCATCTCTCAAAATTTGCTATTCCTCAGGGCCAGTCCGCTCACACTGTAAGTGTTTCACCTCCGTCTCTCTTTTCCCATAAGGCGCCGTCTGGTGCGAGGGAGACTCAAATGGAGCCCTGGAACTTAAAGAGGGTGACGGTAACCAGGTCCCGCTCCTGGTTAGGGCAGTCTCGGGATCGGAAAATTCCATTTAAGGGGTTAGAGTTTGCTGAGCGTTGCTATCATGACCCGTACTGTAATGACTTGTGCAGTATTTGCCGTACCATTTTTAGAGGAAATTGGGTCACTTTGGGCCATATGAAGCTCAAATTGGTCAAATACGGTAGTTTTTAGGCTGGTCGGCCTTTTTTTTTTTTTTGTACGACCGTTCGATCCAAGCTTCCGACCAGGTTGTCAAGACCGAGTCGTGTGCAATCGTAGATGAGGAGGGGGTGGTGGAGGCAGAAGGTAGAGGGCGTTGATTGCAGGCTGTTGAACGTAGCTTGTTAGATTCTTTGGCCGTGAACTCCTGGTCCAATAGCCATCAAAGGGGAAAAGGTTTTAGCAGCCAGCTTTCGCCCTCCGCCTCCTTCGCACCCCTTCCCTACTTCTAGTTCGCGCTCTAGCCACCGCCACTCCAGCATTTGTTTCCGTTTCCGCTCACGCATTCTGGGGCTTGCTGCGCGTTCGCCATTATCTCTGCGTGTTCATCCTGTATCCCCCATTCATCCAATACTCAACTATAATCCATCATGGAAAACCATCAAGGTACCTCAAGGAACGCAGTATTTACCGAGCAGAGCATTATTTTTTTCTGCAGTGACGATAGTATATCGCGTTGTATCTGTAGGTTAGGGCCGTCCCTCCCTCACGCGTCCTTTTCCAGTAATTCGAAGATCTATGCCGAGATGGGTGATAGTGTGGCGTCGTCTTGCATGGATTAGTTTCGAGTTTCCTCTGTTCCGAATCACAGCGATCTTAATTTAGCGAAAGGAGGGTCAGGCTGGAGTTGGCTCCTTCACTGGCCACACCCGACCCCACGTGCCCACCTCTGCGTAGTTTGGATCGCTGTAATTCGGGACCGCGGGTACTTCCAAGGGGTTCATTCTCTGTGCCCACCAGTAATCGTATCACGAGGACTCATGTATTGTTTGTTCACAGAGAGTTTAGCACACCAAATGACTAGGAAGGATAGGCGAGCCCATGAGTACGAGAGAGAGGAAGAGGCTATTCTTTCGGTGGGACCACATAGTACTGAACATGTGCTCTGAGGGCCCAGTCTGCCTTGCCTTTCGCTCGTTTTTGTCTTGTTCAATAAGTAATTACTTTCTCTTTCAGATCCTGATGAGCCCCTGCCGGTGCGCCAGGGAGGACCCGCCTCTGGTCCTCATGCTCCCGCCACACCTCCTCCAGCAGCCATCACCATCAATCTTATTGGTAAATACATCCAGGGTCGCTCCTGCTCTTGTAAAGTTTCAGGGTACCATTTCTGCCTTTCGTGCTTGGGGGTATCTCATGCTATAGTGTGATTAAGTCGTACTCCATTATGCCAAAGTTGTCAGGCACTGGTAATGGAAATGAACCGGCTCATCGAGCTGGAGCCTAATTCATTTATTCCAATTTCTATTTTTCTTTGTAATTTCATTTGTTCTACATCAAGCATACCTTTTTGTGGTCTCTCACAGCCCAATAGTTGTAAATTTTATTGTTGGCCGCAATGTCAATTAGTTAATCTCGTGTCTTTACGTTTTGTGCGGTACTCTTCACTTATCTTACAACATTGAGAGTGACCACTTTATCTCTCGTCTTTTTGTAGGGACCATGAGTCGTGCTCAGCAGAGTTTGGTGTCTGGCCTGCTGTCTGGTTTGCCACACGAGCCTGCCGCCTCAGCTCAACATAACTGTGAGTTACTTTGACTTCTTTATCGTCCACTCCGTTTCACACACACACACATTACAGGGTTGCCACATGCCACGGTAGTCTCTGAAATGTCAGTGAGCTTAAATCACTCTCTTTGGAAAGTACGTTCAGGAGTCAATACCATTGTGCTAGGATGTACCTTCCTTGTCAAGCTGCTGTTAAGTTGGCATCTTCATTTTCACGTATTTTCTGCTCGAATAACCCCACTGGGTGATGAAACTTTGTGAGGCACTGAACAAGAGACTCACTATGTGGCAAACCTGATATTGTGCGACTTTCACTCCGCTTTTTTTCTAATTTCTTCCTTCTGTTTGTTTAGTGAATGCTGCCTTGTCCTGGGAGTTACCTAGGCGTGGTCCGGGTCGTCCACCACTTACGCGTCGTGGGCGAGGAGCTGGCAGATTTGGGAGGGGAGCTGGGCGACCAGGACCTTACCCCATGCCTCAATTCTCTGTGGGGCCCCTCCTTCCACTTGGTTCATCAGGCTTGGAACAGCCAGCCCCAGACCAGTTCCCACCAGGCGTCTCCAGCAGCTCGACCCAGACAACTGCTCCCTCTTCATCTTGTCGTCGGTGCGGGCGGTCTGATGTTGAGATTGGAATCCTTGACACTTGCGGTCACATCATATGCAGGGCTTGCAAAACCATCCTTCTAAATGGTGACTGTGTATGCCCAGTAACTGGGTGTGGGGTGGCATTTAATCCATCAAATTTTATTCGTCTACGAACATAAGGTCTGACAAGTGCATAAATGCCCAACTGGTTTGATGCTTTCAATTAGTTCCTGCCTGTAGCAGTGCTCGCGAAAACTCTAGGTGGTTCATGTGGTTTCCCCCTGTGGGCTATCCTAGGGGGCCTGCTATTGTGTGCTGTTACTGATTTCTTGCTTCAAATCAATTTGGCATTTATGCACCTTTGTAAATCTCTTCTGAGTGGGATTCCACTTATAGCACTGCAAGTCAACTATCTTTTCCTCAACCGCGTTTGCAAGTCATCTGAGAAAACTTTTTCGATTATGTTCTCATTTAGCTGGTTGATTTGCAGTGCTGTGGGTTGAATCAGTTTAGATTATTGGTACCTGTAGGAAACGTTCCTTCTGTTCTGTCTTCGTGACAGTATTGTTTTCTGCTTTGTTTAGTTTACCTTCACGTAAGATTTTTTAGTTAATTATACTTATAAATCTCTACTGATTAGAATTCCACTTGCAGCACTGCAAATCAACCATCAGTGCTGTATTTCTTTTCCTCAACCGTGTTTTCAATTCGTCTTATGTAGCTTTTTCCATGGTGTTCTCATTAGCTGGTTGATTTGCAGTGTTGTAGTTTGACTCAGTTTAGATTATTTGTACTGTAAGTAAATATGTTCCTTATGTACTGTCTTTGTTGCAGTATTGATATATGCTTTGTTTATATTTGTATTATTCGTAGGCTTAATATTTTGGACTGATTTCTGCTTTTAAATGTCTTCTGACTATATCATTTCTACTTATTTAAAGAGAAGAGTTACTTGGTAGCCCTCATGTGTTGATAGAATTTGTAATTTTCTGTTTATTATGTAGCCTGAGCTTTGTGTGATGTTGTCATTAGCTGGTCGATGTACTGTCTTTGTGGCAGTATTGTTTTATACTCTGTTTATAATCATATTATTCGTGGGCTTAATATTTTGGACTGATTTCTGCTTTTAAATGTCTTCTGACTATATCATTTCTACTTACTTAAAAAGTAGAGTTACTTGGTAGCCCTCATGTGTTGATAGAATTTGTAATTTTCTGTTTATTATGTAGCCTGAGCTTTGTGTGATGTTGTCATTAGCTGGTCGATGTACTGTCTTTGTGGCAGTATTGTTTTATACTCTGTTCATAATCGTATTATTCCTAGGCTTAATATTTTGGACTTATTTCTGATTTTAAATGTCTTTCTGAAAACATTATTTCTACTTATTTAAAAAGTAGAGTTACTTGGTAGCCCTCATGTGTTGATAGAATTTGTAATTTTCTGTTCATTATGTAGCCTGAGCTTTGTGTGATGTTGTCATTAGCTGGTCAATGTACTGTCTTTGTGGCAGTAGTTTCATACGCTGTTCATAATCGTATTATTCCTAGGCTTAATATTTTGGACTGATTTCTGCTTTTAAATGTCTTCTGACAATATCATTTCGACTTATTTAAAAAGTAGAGTTACTTGATAGCCCTCATGTGTTGATAGAATTTGTAATTTTCTGTTTATTACCTAGCCTGAGCTTTGTGTGATGTTGTCATTAGCTGGTCGATGTACTATCAGTCTGAAAAGTTTTGTCCCTCGACTGCCAATAGCGATGGTCCCAGACAGCCTCGCACGGGTCCCCTCTCAGCGCGCCCTAGCAGACGAGCGGCTGCTGCCAGGCAAGATGGCGACCCTGTCTCCACCTCGCATTTTTGACAGTCATTTTAAACTCAACTATGTCGGAATCTATCTGTTTTATATGAAAATACCAAACATATTGCTTGCAGAAAGCGATAGAAATCATTTGTGGCGCTGAGACTTATACCGATCGCAGGATGTAGAGAGATAAAAATCCGCACTAGGTTAGCCAGCCAGCTCCAAGACTTTCAGCGCTGTCATCGCAATTTCTCATTCCGCGCGATCACCGCGGAATTTAAACGGGTCGCATTGGTGACAAGCGTCGAGGCCTGCCTACCAGGTGGCTGACGGACCCCGGGCACTTTTTGTACTATGCAACCCGCCCGCACCGCTCCATCCGGGACTGCATACCCATCAGGCGCTGGGGACCGGCTTCAGGCGCGGACGCTCCGCTCCGCCACTGTTGTTGCAGCCCCCACCCCGAAAGGGCCCGCTCGCGGTTCGCGCGGTCTACGGTAGGGCGTTACAGGGGGGAGGTTCGCGGTTTCGCGGGGGTGATCCGCGAGTCCTCGCGGTTTCGCGGGTGATCCGCGAGTCCTCGCGGAAAGCTCGCGGACCGCGGGTCCTGGCCGCGGGGGTATCTCGCGTAGCGCGGATCCTCCGCGGGTCCTTCGCGGACTGCGAGCTACCCGCGAGAAGGATCCGCGGACCGCGACCTTCCCTCGGCGAAGGATCCGCGTTACGCGAGATACCCCCGCGGCCAGGACCCGCGGTCCGCGAGCTTTCCGCGAGGACTCGCGGATCACCCCCGCGAAACCGCGAGGACTCGCGGATCACCCCCGCGAAACCACGAACCTCCCCCCTGTAACGCCCTACCGTAGACCGCGCGAACCGCGAGAGGGCCCTTTCGGGGTGGGGGCTGCAACAACAGTGGCGGAGCGGAGCGTCCGCGCCTGAAGCCGGTCCCCAGCGCCTGATGGGTATGCAGTCCCGGATGGAGCGGTGCGGGCGGGTTGCATAGTACAAAAAGTGCCCGGGGTCCGTCAGCCACCTGGTAGGCAGGCCTCGACGCTTGTCACCAATGCGACCCGTTTAAATTCCGCGGTGATCGCGCGGAATGAGAAATTGCGATGACAGCGCTGAAAGTCTTGGAGCTGGCTGGCTAACCTAGTGCGGATTTTTATCTCTCTACATCCTGCGATCGGTATAAGTCTCAGCGCCACAAATGATTTCTATCGCTTTCTGCAAGCAATATGTTTGGTATTTTCATATAAAACAGATAGATTCCGACATAGTTGAGTTTAAAATGACTGTCAAAAATGCGAGGTGGAGACAGGGTCGCCATCTTGCCTGGCAGCAGCCGCTCGTCTGCTAGGGGTGTGTCCGAATTCCATGTCGGATTAGTCGGAATGGTCGGACGGACAATGGTCGGTCCGCTCGCGGGCCGTTGCGAGCCGCGCCAGCCCCACTCGCTCGTATCACACCCACATTCACATTCGCGTTGAAGGTTTCGCCGCATGCACGTGAGCACGTGTTCGTAGGTTAGCAAGGAAAGAGCAGCAAAGTGCAGGCAGGAACCATCGTGTTTAATGCAAGCTTGTTTAATCTAGACGATGGCGGCTCAGGCGAGAGAGATATGTAAGTGTGCCAGAGATTAGGTCCAGTTTTGCGTACAATAGATTATTACCATTATCACTAATGGAAGTGTTTGGCACAGGGAAAGATGAAGAAACGAGATTGTTGGTGAAGGTCAGGGTGCAGTATGATCATCTGTTCACGGGATCCAAAGGGAACGCCAATCATGGATGGAGGTAAGCAATTCATCACCGAGAGCGGAATTCTTACTTTTTTTTTGTTTTTGAAAGTCGTGCCTGTGTCTGCCCGCTCAGTAGAAAATCTGTGGTCTTTTGTGAATTCTGAGTCTGTATTTGGGTTTCATGCAATATTTGTGTCATTTATTTCTGCAGCAAGGTAATAACTGAACTTCAAACCAAATACAATGTGGTCCGTAATGACCGTAAAAAGTACCTTAGAAAGTGGTCAGATGAACTTGCGAAATACAAGGTATTGCATGCATATTTGGTGTTTCATTTTGCTATTGGTAAGTTTTCATTATACCTGTGTTAAAAATATCTTTATTTTCTTCAGAACTTCACTCAACCGTCGAGAAAACATACTGGTGTGGGAACTGAAGACGATGATTACTTTGGAGCGTTGGACCCAGAAGTTTACGAGATACTGGCCAAGTACCATGAACCTAAGCACAACTTCAACCCTCCTGCCCTTTTGGATACCTCCACATCTACATCTGATCATTCTGATCATTGTTACTCTTCCGAAGCATCCACCTCACGATCAGAGTACCTCCAGTCATCAGATATCCCTGAAGAGTATATTGAGGATGAAGTGGAGGTAAGATCATCTGAAAGTGACGTAGAAGTGACATCTGAAAATGTCGTAGAAGAAGATGTAGATGTATCTGTGAAGGCATCTAGCAGCAAACGATGTGCTGATTTTTATAAAGCCAAAGAAAAGAAAGTAAAGAAAGAGAAGCCTAAAGAGGATGACTGGTTGAACGAGTATCTCCTCCAAGCTCGCCAAGACAGAAAACAAGAATGGGCCGAAATGATGGAGGTGTTCAAGAACTGTCAAAAGTAGATAATTATGATCAGTATTATTTTGTTATTTTGTTTTTGCATTGTTTAATGTTTAAGAGTCACAATCTGTGATATTGTTTATGAACTAATGTGACAATTATAAACTTTAGGTTGTTATCTTGTTTTATTAATTGACTGATGTCAGTAATTGAATTTTCTGATCTGACTGAATTGATCACCATACTTGTGATATTTTTGTAAGGTTTTTGTAAGGTTACCAATGTAACATTGGAGATATTTCTAGTTTTATTTTGAGCTGCAATTGTGATCTTCAAGTTCCTGCTGTTTATTTCTTTCTTATTAAGACTGCTAAAATGTGCTGTCTCTAAAGAACATAGTAATTATAAAGACTACTCTTCTCAAAGAAATTGGCACTCCATTCTCATTTATCATTTAATTCTCAAAGTCTTCCAAACAAATTTCTAGGCTACACAGTTCTAAGTGATATTGCAACATATAGCACTAGAGTAAACCTCAAACAGATAATCAAATCTTCAGTGATTTTCTAAATAAAAGTGTTTGCACTGTCAAGAAAAAAATGAAAAAAAGGATAGTTCTGATTACTGTCTCTCTAAAGCTGCCTGTCGCCTTCCTAAATTATGTGCCAAGCATATAACATCCCTGAATGCAGCACCATCTGTTTCAGGTCTTAAAGCTGCCTGTCTCCTCCTAATTATTCGATCATGTGGAATAATGTCGTTTGCATCAATACAGATATTATGAATCACACAGCACGCTCCAATCACCTTGACTGCCTTTTTAAATTTTACTTCCAAAGCTCTATGAAATATGATCCTCATTCTGGCCTGCAGGAGACCAAATGCCCTCTCCACGACTGCGCGAGCCTTACTGAGGTGAAAGTTGAAATTTATTTGGTCTTCTGTTAGCACAACATTCCTATCATTACGGTAAGGAGTTATTAAAGTTACAGGATCCCTCATACAATGATACCCCCCATCACCAATAATGAAGTACCCTCTTGGTGGATACACTCCCTCTCGGTATAGCCCACTATGCCTAAAGACCCTGAGATCGTGGCAGCTGCCAGGAAATCCTACAAATATATCTGTAAAACGACACTTGTGGTCCACAAGTCCCTGTAAATTTATAGAGTAATACAGCTTTCTGTTTATATATTCCTGATTCCTTTCAGCATCATCTACAATAAAATATATCTGGCAGCCGTCAATGGCTCCAACACACTGGGTAAATGCTGGAGAATCTGCCATTCTGGAGAACTGCTCCCCAACTTGATCGAGGTTGTCTGGTTTCTTGATGACTCGCTTAATGATACCGATTATTCTATCAAGAACTAACTCAATAATGTCAAAAGCCGTCTGGCGAGCAATGTCAAATGTATTGCCACAGGTCCTGTAGCTCATACCAGCTGCCATCCAGTAAAGTGTGACAATTACCTATGGAAAAATGTAAAGCTGGCTATAAACATGTATGTTTCACTTTTTCTTGTAAGAAAAGATTCTGTTTAAATTTTTTCAGACAGAAAAGCAGAAAAAAAAACACGAAAAAAGTGAAAATGAAGGAAATTATTTTGTTTATAGGAAATTATTTCAGTGCACTGTGACATTATCAATGACACCTTACTCACAGCAAATTCAATAGAGTATCCATGGTTTCTTTCAAAGTCCTGAATTAAGAGGCCCATCAGAGTGTGAAATGCCTCAGGAGATAGACGGCAATCCTCTTTCAAAGGGACTCTCTCCAGATTCAAAAGAGATCTCACTCTTCTATTGAGTACTGGTATGCAGTACAGTAGTCCCCTCTATAAATATACAATTAGAAATACAAAAATTATTTTCTTACAGTGTTGAACTAGAGCTTGGATCTGAAAATTTCCACTTACTCTTAAAAGAACTCTTTGATAAAGTCTACGAATCCTCCACATTATTAAAACCTCCTCCATTTCTCTATCAGCTTCTCTCATTCTATGTATAAGTAGCAGTATTCGCGCAGGGACTGCCATTGTGTTTTTTTTTTTTATTACAGTTTTCCGAATCTCTCTACTTGCAAGGCAAGGTGCAAGTTCTGATCTGTCAGGTGTCAGGGAATGAGCAACGAATGTGAATGTGGCTCTAGGCATTGGGGGCAGGAGGGGCAGGAGCGGAAGGCGCGGCTCGCAACGGCCCGCGAGCGGCCCGACCATCGTCCGTCCGACCATTCCGACCAATCCGACGTAGAATTCGGACACACTCTAGGGCGCGCTGAGAGGGGACCCGTGCGAGGCTGTCTGGGACCATCGCTATTGGCAGTCGAGGGACAAAACTTTTCAGACTGATAGTACTGTCTTTGTGGCAGTATTGTTTTATACTCTGTTCATAATCGTATTATTCCTAGGCTTAATATTTTGGACTGATTTCTGCTTTTAAATGTCTTCTGACTATATTATTTCTACTTAATAAAAAGTAGAGTTACATGGTAGCTCTCATGCGTTGTTGGAATGTGTAATTTTCTGATTATTATCTAACCTGAGCTTTGTGTGAAACATCATCCCTTCCGCCCTTCATCCCTTAGTGGACATTTTAGGTGTGAAATGTATCTGGTTGGAGGATTATTTTTCTACTTTCAAATGGTGCTACAATTATAGAATCTTAAGACATGACAAGACTAGAAGTTGAGTGAATATTGTCTCAGCTGGGCTTCAGCATTAAGTCTGAATGCTGATTGGTGCTTAAATTTTAGATTTACTTTTCATGCAGTATTCACCCGTAGTTTTATTTGTAATTTACCATTTTCTGGTACAACGGTCTTGGCATTAAAGATGGACATAGGAAAGGTGCCAAATTCAAAATACCAACAAATTATTCAATAGGTTTTAATGTCCAGAGCAGTGACTGAAATTAGTGAAGTGATAGAATTGAAAGCAGATAAGGTTTGCAAAATCCACGAGTTAGCTGGCTTATATTTTTCAAAAATAGTGCTGACAACTACTTCGTATAACTAGTCTGATATTTGATAACAGTATAGAATGGAATCATAATTTTGTTTTCAAATGACAAACTTTTTTGATTCTTGATAACTTATCTCAGCATACAATATTTTTTTTTTTAAAAAAAAATTACAAACTTAAAAATTCAACATCAGGTATATATGCACCTTTCTCACCATTCACCACCACCACAACCTATGACAAATCAGCTAAATTGAAAACTTTTCACAAACATAGGAAAGAATATTCTGTACTTTCAACTCTTGAGGGAACCCAGTGGCATTCAGGATATTCCAGAATTGATTGTCTGCAGTTATTGGATTTTGCACAGACCTGTGCATACTCAAACCACACACTGCAGCTTTTATTTTCTGGTGAGCTCTGGAAAGGGAATCAATGATGTACCCTGCAACATAGTCAATTATTTAAGAAATGAAACATCTGTGTGTTAGTAGACCACAAAAGGTTGCCCTACAAGAACAAATTGTGCTCACTGGTAACAGAGTAAAAATTGTTACAACTTGCCAGGTTGCGCTCTAATTTTGATTTTAAAGTCTCTCTGCAAGAAAGGTAAGTTATGATTTGATTGGAAGAAATTTGTAGTTAGTTGAAAAAGCAAATACAAAACTTACATGCCGCAATGTGACCTTTCAAAATCACCACATAAATTGAACTCAAAGGAGGGAGAACAGAGCCATTCTCTGTCAATGAAACTGAACAGTTGGTGGGACCAAGTGTGAATTTCCTCTCCAGCCCAATGTGCTCTATTTTTAATTTGATTGATGCCAATTTGCATCAAATCTTTTGGTAGAAGCGAAATAGCACAGCACAATTTTAGAATTTGAACACCAGCTGGACTTTGAAGGAGATTTGTGACACAGTTCACCAGTTCTACATTTGTTTTAAGTTCCTAAAAATAATAATAGTTACAGCATAAAGAAGATAAACATGGTAATTTGTAGTAGTTAAATCCCACCAGGGAATCAATTTCAAGCATAGTTGCATGCTTACATGAATATAATCAAACAGAGAAGGCTCTATCTTCACCTCAGGGAAAACTCCATGGAAGGCAACAGCGACTTCATTCCTGAGACTTACTACTTGTCTAAGTTGGTGAGCCGATAAGTAAGTCTTAAGCAAGGAAAAGCCTGCTACGAATGCTTCAGCATTGTCGCTTTCTAACAGGAGCCAAGCCAATGATATCATCTGGAAAGAATTACTGGTTACAAGTTATGAGGAAGGATGATTCTAGTTTTCAACAAAAGTAATCAATAGCATGAACAGAACCAAAACTGATGTGAAGCCACATTGTTGTGCGTTGTTCAAATTTTTAAGCCCATGGAAATGGCTGAACATGGAATATTTGCAGAAGAGGGCAGCGAAGAGCTGGGACTTGGTTCTCTTATGTGGGGGACGGAATTTATTACAATGTTCATGATGAGTCCTTCACCACCATTTATTTCAGATGCCAACAATCATCTTGCCCAGGCAGAGCCCTTTTCAGACTAGGACAGCAATTTCAACATACATCTCCTCATACACACCCACCAAACATCAGACAAGTTGAAATCTGAAGAGCTCGAAATGAAGCCAGATACTTCATTCATGTATGCAGAAACAGTACAATCCACTCCAACGTAAAAGAGATCCATCAAGATTTCGTAACATAAAAGAAATTTAGACATGTCAGTACCAGCTTGTCACCAAAACCATTTCCAGATTAGAGATTTGGATGTAATTATAAAATAAAATTGGGGTATGCACTCATGTAGTAGAGAAAGTAATATATCAATCTGATAACAAGTGTTACGTTGAGTTTTCTTAAATTTTAAGTACAGAAAGCTGACAGGCTGTTAATAATATAACTGTACTTCAATTCAATTAACTCTTAAAGGACCTCTTACATTTGCGTCTTAATCTGAAAAAATGTTGATAACGACGTTTGACATCAAATTAAAACTGTCTGAACTTAGAACCAAATGGTTCTCTAAAAACATTAATAGCCCAAACAAAGTCTTCACTTTCAATTTTAGTTCTGTTACAAATGTTCTCCATACGGTTTATTACATTTCTGTCCCACATAGAAGCCACGGTGATGACCTAGAAAGAAAAATTACCGTTAATTTTTTGGTCCCAACAAGATATTTTAAACTATGAATACGAAACTAAGTACACTTTAAACACACTGTATGTTGTTGCTGATTGATGGTAATTGATGTCTTAACAATAGTTATAGATTTCACAATCTTCAGAAAATATTCACTCGATTTGGTGAAAAATAAGAGCACTTTGAACCCATTTGGTGTTTGTACTGAGCCTCTATATCCTGCTTCCTCAAGTTGATTCAAAGTTGTAAGCCACACAAATAGAGGATTCTCCAGAACTTCCCTTAGCCCTGCTAAATTCTCCAAGCTTGGCAATGAATGAGACCTGGCTCTTCTCACAGCTCGATGAAGATTTCGATCCATCGGTAGACCATTCCTATAAAAATGTAAATACCCCACATAAAATCAAATGTAATATAATAGAAAATCATGAGCTTAAGGGTTAGAGAAAATGTACTCACAAGTTGTTAAAAATATGTGGAAGACGCGAAGGCTGACTTCTGGCTTGATCCACAAGGGCATTTCTTTGACTCAAAATTTCACCTCGAGAAAAGTCTGCTTCATGAGAATGCCAACTTGTTAGTTGGAAATGATTTCCACTCTCGTTAAAGATTGCTCGGCCAGGACAGCCTTGCCTCCATGCCGTGCAACGAAGATATCGTTTGCCATTTGCAGAAGTCCTGTAGCACAAGTAAAAAAATCCATCGTGCGCATGATGAATTGCTGAACCAGGCTGTTCTCCTCTAAATTGCTCCATAATCCTCTTATATCAACAAATCTCTTTTTTTTCCCCTCTTCACTCCTGCCCAGGCCTGACAGGCCTATGTTAACAAATCTCTTTGCTATCTCCAATGCCTTTTCAGCTGAGAGTTTCTGTCGTGAAGGCCCTCCAGAATACCAAGTCTCGTGCCTTTTCAAAACACTTTGCATGTCACAATAGGATGCGAAGGCTACGGCGAGTGGAAGGCACTGGTTTACGCCAACCTCCCACTAAATAAAATAAAAAAATACATAAATAAAGGAATAAAAAATAAACAAACAACCCACGAATCTTCACTCCTGTTACACAATCACAATTAAATCACGAATCTCACACTCGAAAAACTTGTGTTTCCCTCTTTCTAACTTTTCTAGTTCAGAACGGACAGCTGGTAATTTGCTTTGTGCCCCATACAATTGACAATAGATCAGGATGCTAGACGAACGATAATTGTCATTCGCGTACGATACTCAAAGAGTCCTGACGTCGCAAATTTTAAAAATATCGGCAAAGTATGAACTTTTTGACATTTTCCCTCCCATAAGCGCCAACAATTTCAACTCAAGTTTTCTTAATATCGTACGATATTTTTGGGTAGGTTGGTACGACGACCGGGCCACGAGAGAAGCCCTCTCTGATTGGTCGAGGCTTTGTGATGGTCCGGGAGCCGGGAGTAGCAGACGATATTCCTTCCGCCTCCATTGAGCATTCACAAGCATTCATCATAAAAACACGAGAGTTGTACCGTTGCTGTGAAGCCTCGTTGTTGTTTGTATTTCAGCTTTTGAAGACCGTGAAAATGGCTGAACATAGAATATTTGCTGAAGAGGGCAGAAGAGCTGGAACTTGGTTCTATCATGTGGGGGACGGATTTTACTACAATTTTCATGATGAGTCCTTCACAACCATTTACTTTAGATGTCAACAATCATCTTGCCCAGGCAGAGCCCTTTTTAGACTAGGACAGCAATTTCAACACACATCTCCTCATACACACCCACCAAACATGAGACAAGTTGAAATCTTAAGAGCTCGACGGGAAATAGTTAATCAGGCTCGATCAGTGACGTACATGTCATTCTCTGATATTATTACCTCTGTGAGACAAAGGTTATTTCATTGATTTTAATTTAGTTGATATTTCTGCTTATGTGTTCTTAATATAAACATTCATCTTATTGTAATAATCTTGTTTCACTAGGATTCCAGATAGAGCAAAAAGAGCCGAATTAACCCTTCGAAGACTGCGACCAGCCATGCAACGGGCTCGGGGCAATGTTTTCCCTAGAATTCCTCAAAGTCTACACCACTTGGGTCTTATTTTAGAGGATCCGTCATGGTTTTCTCTCTCTGAAACTCTGGATGGGGAGGACAATATATGGCTGGGGTCAGCATGGGGCTCTGATGGCTCATGTAGCAATGTTTTTGTCAGTTCCCGCTGTTTGCAAATATTGAGGTTGGCCGACATTTTATTTGCTGATGGCACCTTTTACATAACTCCTTCTATTAATGGATGCTACCAGGTTTGTAAAACATCTCTTATCTATTAAGATTTTTATCCTATGCCTCTAATTAATACCTCTCTCATTATAGGTTTTTACAATTGTTGCTGTTCACACGCATACAGTATGTTATAGAAAATTTAATTAATTCAATACAATTTGTTAACAAGATGATCTCATAAAAAATCCTCTACGAGGGATTCCAATGGTCAACACCCCACAAAAAGTTGTCTCCAAAATCAACCTTTTTTATTATTATTATTTTTTTTTTAATTTTTATTTATTTTTTTAGTTTGGTCTCCTATGGTACAAGAATGTACCTTGTAAACCTTGTAAATGGCAGGGTTCTCTAGGTTCATCCATTCTGGAAATCCACCTGGTACGCAGCCTAGTTAGGTGTCAGTAGAAGCCAAATTTGTCTTTTGTAAAATTGCGCAATCCCCATATCTCTGAAACTGAAAACGCCATGTGCCATAAGTACTTCAGGATAAATCATAGGTGATATCAGCTACTTCCACAATTTTTTTCAACCAAAAATTTTATGACATCATTTGAGATATTTCCAATAGTACACCTCAAAAAATCAGAAAAAATTCCAAATAAGTTTTTTTTCTTTTTTTTCCCCTTTTTGAAACCGTAGAGGCTGAATACCAAGTGGCAAATCGGCACCATTACTCCTTCCCTTATTTTAAATATAACGCACTTCTGCATAATTGCAGTATTTTATATGTCCAGAGTGGATGCACTTAGAGATCTGACATTTACAAGGTAGACTCACATACCATAAGAGACACCACAAAAAGTATGGTCGATTTTGGAGACAACTATTTTGGGGGGATGTTGACTGTTGACATGGAATCACACCCATATGATTACAGGTCATACCACTTGTCTGGGTTCTCATGGAGAGGAAATCTGAGGCTGCCTATGTTGCTGTGCTTAATTTACTCAGAGCACATTTGATTGAATGGCGCTTCAGGCTGGTCATCTCCGACTTTGAGGATGCCATTATGAATGCATTCAGAGCTGTATTTGGAGTTGAAGTCCAAGGCTGCTTCTTCCATGCTGCTCATGTGAGTTGTAAACAATATTAGAAAAATCTTTTGAAAATCGTGAGGAGGCACTACATATATCCTGACACCTCACAACTTCTTAATTTATTTTTAATTTTGCTATTTTCACTAATGCCTGCAATATGCCTCAAATTTGAATTTTTACAGGCAATGGCTCATCATGCAAAAGTCAATCTTGGTGTTGTCACACTCACGCAGCAACCAGAAATTCTAAATATTGTTCGGCTCTGTTGTGCCCTGCCTCTCCTCCCGCAACAACTCATTCAGAGAGGTTTGATTGTCATTGGGTTCTTAGCTATGAACTTGGGTAATGAAGCGTACACTACTGTTCGCCCACATCTCCACTACATTCAACAAGACTGGCTTAACCATCCCAACAGAGGAAGATCATTGTCTGTTTGTGGGAGCATTCATCGCACGAACAACGCAAGGTACCTAAGGCATAGTCAACATTAATATCTGTAGAAAGGTACTTTCTCCTAATATATCTCTTGTAAATTTTCCAGTGAAAGCAATAACAGGCGTATGAAAAGGAGGATTGGAACTCATCATCCAAATATTTTCAGTTTCATTCGTAAGTACTTACTTTGTCAAAGCTAAAGTATCATAACAGAGAATACGATTATTTAGGTGTAAAGTTGTGAGCTTCCTTTGGTTTTAATTGAAATGCAATATCTCTATGATATTACTCAATGAAGAAGTGTGTGATATTTCCTAATTTTACTTTCAGGACATTTAGCGTCTTTTGAGGATGCCACCATTGATGACATGTGGAGTATCTCTAGTGGCGCAATACCTACTAGACACAGGGCTGGCTCCAGCATTAGAAATGATCACTTCATTGCCACCATTACGAGACAGCTCCTTGCAGGTCAACTGAACGATGACAGAATTCTCTCCTTTCTCATTCGTGCTGTGTCATCTACTGATGGAATTGTTACTGATTCTATATTTTAATCTATCCTTGTTATAGTGAAATTATTCATTTGGGCTTGTAAATTCTTAATGGAGATAAAGTAAGAAAAAATTGATTTCTTGAATGGTTTGATTCAAAACCCCCAAAAATTGAAAATTACCTGTTTTGGACGCAGAGCGGGTCTTATCAGTCAGAGAAATATCTGCTCCTCAAAACACCCATCATGTGACCAAAATTCAAGAAATCGATTATTTCTAATTTCATTACATCCCTTAACAATCCTATGGTTCTACCTATCTTGATTTAGAGTGTACATATCTTTTGATTTAATTTTGCCTCTTCTTGTCATGTCAAGTCATATCTCATGTTGAGTCTGGGAATACAAAACAAATATTTTTGCATTATAATTCTGGTCTTCTGAAATGTGTTCCGAACTCTATGATAAGAATCATTTGGCAAGCTTATTTTGCACAAGAAGATTTGTGTTCAGTATTTTAAATAAGAATATGGACAAAGTGATACTATAGATGACTTTATTCTACCAAACACAACATGTACATTTTCAAGTTCCTGCAGTGTTATGTGTAATTGCAGTTTATCACAGTTGATTTTTGTATCATCTGCATGCAGGGTACTTATAATTAAAAGAAAAGAGAGGTCAACAATCTTCAGTCGTGTGTTATTTTTATTTATTCCACAAAGTACATTTTGCTGATTCTCTCATGAGCTTGTACTAGGAAGCCAAATCAGCAAAACTGCATCCTGACCGAGGGGGAAGGGGATCACTTCGAAAAATCATTGTACAGACCAAAAAAAAAAAAATCATCTAAAAAGTCAAAAAAGAAATTAAAATCAAAAATTTCCAAAATAATAAGGAAAGTACCAGGAGAAGTGATTTATTCAGCACACACAAGAATTCAACCAGGGAGAACAAGTGAAACCACCCTCATTCGAGTTATATGCCATAGGGAAACCCTGGGAAAAACCCATGGCGGTGGTCAGCGGCCGATCAGGATAGTTATTTCAGCATCCATGAGCATAGGTCACCGGGACCAGTTCTTCTCTTATCCCATAGGAGCCTGCACACAGCTAACAGAAAAGACAAACATTTACAACCAAAAAGAAATTGTGTCACTTTAGAATATACAGTGAGGCCACACTTACTGTCTTAATTGGATGTGTACTGACGATTTAATACTCCACGAGCATCATTAGTTACGTTTCCATCGTGCTTGTGTGGACCCGAGACCTCAATAAAAAAAGGTCAGAAAAAGGCCAGTGAGGGCTTGGCAAGTGGCACCTAGAAATAAAAAAATAAGTAGAAACAAAAAAACAGACAAGTACAGTCGTAAATGGGAGAAGACTACACACATACTTCAGACGGAAAATATCAGTAAAGAACCAATGACATAAACAGCGCCGTCGAAACAGCGCCGTCGTCACAGCGCCGTCGTCGAAGCGTCGATGCGGCGCCATCGTTACAGCGCCGTCGTTACAGCGCCGTCGATGCAGCGCCGTCGTTACAGCGCCGTCGTCACGGCGCCGTCGTTACAGCGCCGTCGTCACGGCGCCGACGTCGCAGCGCCGTCGATACAGCGCCGTCGATGCAGCGCCGACGTTCAGCGCCGAAGAGCAGCGCCGACGAGCAGCGCCGCAGAGCAGCGCCGACGTTCAGCGCCGACGAGCAGCGCCGGAGAGCAGCGCCGAAGAGCAGCGCCGAAGAGCAGCGCCGAAGAGCAGCGCCGACGTTCAGCGCCGACGAGCAGCGCCGACGAGCAGCGCCGACGTTCAGCGCCGACGAGCAGCGTCGAAGAGCACCGCCGACGAGCAGCGCCGAAGAGCAGCGCCGACGAGCAGCGCCGAAGAGCAGCGCCGACGAGCAGCGCCGAAGAGCAGCACCGACGTTCAGCGCCGACGAGCAGCACCGACGAGCAGCGCCGAAGAGCAGCGCCCAAGAGCAGCGCCGAAAAGCAGCGTCGAAGAGCACCGCCGACGAGCAGCGCCGAAGAGCAGCGCCGAAGAGCAGCGCCGACCAGCAGCGCGGAAGAGCAGCGCTGACGAGCAGCACCGACGAGCAGCGCCGAAGAGCAGCGCCGACGAGCAGCGCCGACGAGCAGCGCCGACGAGCAGCGCCGACGAGCAGCGCCGAAGAGCAGCGCCGACGAGCAGCGCCGAAGAGCAGCGCCGATGAGCAGAGCCGACGTTCAGCGCCGATGAGCAGCGCCGAAGAGCAGCGCCGATGAGCAGCGCCGACGTTCAGCGCCGACGAGCAGCGCCGATGAGCAGCGCCGACGTTCAGCGCCGATGAGCAGCGCCGAAGAGCAGCGCCGATGAGCAGCGCCGACGTTCAGCGCCGACGAGCCGTGCCGACGAGCAGCGCCGACGAGCAGCGACGACGAGCAGCGCCGATGAGCAGCGCCGACGTTCAGCGCCGATGAGCAGGGCCGACGTTCAGCGCCGACGAGCCGCACCGACGTTCAGCGCCGACGAGCAGCGCCGACGAGCAGCGCCGTCGGTGCTGCGCCTTCGGTGCAGCGTCGAAACGGCGCCTTCTTAAAAAATGCGTGTCAATGTGTCAACCCAGGTCGCATTAGACATCGACAGGACATCTGAAAATCCTACCAACCAGCTACATTACTGAAACTGTAAAGGTCCTTGCGCGTAAGATGTAAGCAAGGAATCATACCCAAAGGAGAAAGGAGAAAGGGAGAGGGCGGGTGGGGGAAGGGGTAAAAATACCTATGAAAATCCCTAAAAATTCCGATGTATGATTTTTATATTCCTTATAATGGATCAAACATGTACACCAAGTCTTGTGCTCCACTGAAATGTTTCAGCCCCTTTGCTTCAGAGTTTTAAGTTTGGAATTCCAAGAAGAGACCACCATAAGTTATGATTTATCTGAAAACTTGTAAAATTTCAGTGGAATAAAAAGAAATATATTGTTGCAATAGATAGAAGTTAACTTAACAGCAGCATGGAATTAAAAGTAAATGTTAAAGAGCTAAAGGCTTCCTCTCAACTCATTATAAAATATGACCTGACCTGTTGGATCGTACTTAGGATAACTTACTTTTGAAGAGAACTACCCATCAGACATTTAAATATCTTGCAAACAATCACAATTAATCACCTGTACCATTTTCTTCAAATTTATTTGTGTCAGCACTTTGCAAATACTTCCCCACATCCTGACTTAAGTTAATATGACCCCACCCGTAAGATCCGAAGATCCAAGTCTGTAAACTTACTTTTTGGCAGAATTAATAAAACATTTAAAATTATTCACATGAAAAATTTATATGATGTAGTAGGGTTTCAGAAAAGTCAAACAATCCGTCCCATTGAAATCTGGGGTGAAGCTGTAGAGTTTAAAAAGTAACCGTATCAGTCAGAGAGTTACGTTTTGGTGGTACTGCTTTTTGTGCTCAAGTGTAACATGTCATACCATATTGTCAATCAACTAGAAAAGTTCTGTCTCACCAGCCCACCCATAACAGCCAAATTGCTTTGAAATATTTTTTACAAAAGTGGTTTCAGTCACTTTTTCCTATGAGTGAATCCAAGTGGAATCACCTGATGCCTGCATCCGACTCTCTTAAATTTGGCCTAAAATAATTTTTAATTGGTTGTTTTTTTATCCACTATTTCCCCAGCTAATATGAAAAAGTTAGAGGATGGGTTCAATTAGTCCAATTTAAGTAGTCTGTAACAGATTTTTAGTTATGTGTTTTTAAAAAACCTTCTCAGTTGTATGCAGAGCAGTTCTGCGGGTTGACATCAAGTTAACTAGAGGTAAGGAAGAGAAAACAACCCTGACACCTCAGTTGGATCCATTACAACCCATCTTGAGAAATCAACTTTAGAGCCTTATGAAGAAATTTGTATGAAATTCATTTTGAGCACCTTCCACAAGTCTTAAAGTACAAGTCTTAGAATTTCTTTCTGAGTATTAAAACTAAGTTGAAGGTTTACACAACAACATTTCAAAAAACTGTGTCGGGTACTTTTGATATGAGGAAAGCAAAGTAAATACCATATCACAGGCAGTGCACTTAATAACCAAACAAGCATGCAAATTAAATAATATTGGTCCAAACCCCTGTGATGATGACTGCCATCAGTTTTAATTGTATCAATTAATATTCTTTAACTACCGGGGTACAAAGGAATTTGACAACATATGTTTTTTTTTTTTTTGTTTTTTTTTTCAGAACCCTTTCTTATAAATCATGACTTTCTTGTAAATATTTCTATAACAGAAAGACAAGTTTAGATAATGAGAGCTCATTACAATAATGATACCAAGAGAAAAACAAATCAGAAATAGAGAAGGAGACTATAATCTGAAGGTGGACTTTGAAGAGCTTAGTATCCAAGAGAAGGACTACTCAAAATTCCTTGGAATCCTCTTAGACAAAGGCATCACTTAGAAAGCACAGATTACAGAGCTTGTAAAGAAGTTAAGAACAGGAAACTTTACTTTAAAACAACTGGCTCAAACAATGGAAACTAAATACCTGATGATGGCCTATTATGCATTCATCTATTCCCACTTAAGCTATGGCACTATTATGTGGGGATGTGCCCCAAAAGATCTTCAGTCTCCAACACGATGTACTGGTTCAGTACATCGTGGTCTCCAAAAACAAGCCCTCCGGCCTGGCCTCCCTAGGGATGCGTCATGCAGAGGCTACTTCAGACAATACAAGACACTAACTCTCCCCGGTTTCTACATGTTCCAGGCAATGCTGTATGCAAAGACAAGAGAAGATTCCCTAACAAAGAACTCAGACATACATAGTCATAACACCAGAAACAAAAATGATATACATGTTGACTTTTATAAAGGTGCCTTTTCAAGGAACAATCCGGAACATGTAGGTATGGCTTAATCAACAAGCTCCCTCATGATTTAAAAAATATAAAAGAAATGAAGAGATTTAAAATTGAACTCAAAAGGCATCTCATACAAGAAGAGCACTATAGCTTCTGACTGTCCCTTTACCATGTGGACTGGGGTGTGCACACTGTGAATTCTGTGAATTCTGCATTATGTCTGTACAATGTTGTTTATGTTTCTAAACTCAATTTCAATGCTTCTAATTTCTATTTTAATTTTGATTTTTGATGTCTCTGTATAAAGCTACATCAATAAAAAACAAGCAGGCCCGCCCTTCCGCCAAACGTCGTTGCCAGCTCCGCTTTGCTACGCTGGCAACTCCGTTCGGCAGGGGGCGTGCCTGCTTGGCCTGCCGGCGGCGTTCGGTCGGGCCTTCGGCCCGACCCCTAAGTCACACAGAACGTCCTCTTAGCTTGTAAATGATCGGGCCTGCGGCCCTTAAAGGCATTCTCTTCGGAAAGAGGCAGTTTGTAACGGTGAACCACCGAAACTACAGCCCTCCCTTCTGCTTTGAAAACGTGCCGATAGTGACTAAGCGGTCAGTTATTCGGCAAAAAAGGGGAGTCAGAAATCTCGAAAAATGTCGAAATACGTGAGTTCGGCCTCAGATGCACGGAGAAAACCTTTTAGCTGTATAGGTAACTCTTAGCTACTCCAGCTAATAAAATTAGCTACATAGGAACAGCTAATAAATTAGCTGAAATGCTAATAAAATTAGCTTGATGAAATTAGCTATAGGATGAAGAAAACTAGCTGTGTTGCTCAAAATTTGTGGGTGTACGAACCCGATTAGTTGATGATTCTTCGCAGCATAGCTCCGAATTAGCACTGGTGCTAATACTAGTCTACATTCGTTTCTGAATAAAGTAATCCTCCACCCAACTCTTCATCCTCCCTTTTATTCATGTACTTTAGACCTTATGGGCACATTTTTTTCTTGTTATTTGGAAATTACTATCTTACCTACCGAGAGTTGAACCCCAGATCTCTGGCTCATGGAGTTGCTCCTTTAACCACGCGGCCACCGAGGCTACCTACGCGAGGTCGTGCTCGCACCCGGTGTCATGCATCCGGAGCATCCAAGGCCTTTCCCGACCACGTTAGCCACTTGTTAGCCACCGTGCTAATGTTTATAGCTAATTTCCTTAGTGTTGCAGCTAATCAACGTTAGCTTGATACATAACTATTAACCACGCAACTAAGGGACTTAGTTGCACAGCTAACAAGCTTCAGCTAACTGAATTAGCTACATGGCTAATTTATTTTTCTCCGTGTGGAACGGTCGAACTCGGACTTTATTTGGCAGCAGTTGGCAACACTGAATTACGCTCGTCGAAACGATTTTAACGATATATGCGTCGAGGGGTGTCGAAAATTTCAAAAACTGTCGAAATATGTCGAAAATTTTCGAAATATGTAGAAATACGTCAAAAAAGTCGAAAAATCTTAAAAATGTTGAGATATATCGAAAAATATGGAAAATGTCGAAAAACATCGAAAAATATCGAAAAATGAGGGATAATGTCGAAAAATGTCAAAGAATATCAAAAATTGTCAAAAATATTTACAAATATCAAAATATGTCGGAATATGTCAACAATGTCGAAAAATATCAAAAAACATCGAAAATTATCAAAAATGTCAAAAATTATCGAAAATTATCGAAAAATATCGAAAAATATCGAAAATGTCGAAAAATATCGCAAATGTCGAATAATATCGAAAAACAACGAAAAATGCCGAAAATATCGAAAAACATCGGAAAATATCGCGAAATGTCGAAAATAATCGAAATGTTTGAGTTTTGACGATTGGCAACACTGAAAATTGAAAAACGGTAGGCACCACTGAATTGCGCTCGAAAAGACGGTTCTAGAGAGGTGCGGGTCGATGGGGTTCGTAAAAGTTGAAAAGTGGGTCAATTTTGAGTGCTTTTTACAGTGTAGTCGCGAGTTGGTTCCTTTTTATCGAAAAACGGTGGGCGCCATTGAACTGGACGCGAAAAGACGCTTCCGGGGAGGTACGAGTCGACGGGGTTGAGAAAAGTTTAAAACTGGACCAATTACGGGTGCTTTTTACAGTGTAGTCGCGAGCTGGGTCCATTTTTTCGTAAAAGGGTGTGCACCATTGAACTAGACGCGAAAAGACGCTTCCGGAGAGGTACGGGTCGACGGGGTTGGAAAAAGTTAATTTTTTTTTGTTTATTCCGTGAAAACTTTAATAATTTTTTTCAGTGCCTTAATGAGGGTTGGCAGGATTTGCACCAGGCGTTTCGGTGTCCAGGAGTGACCCTTAAGATACCCTAAAAATTTCAACTCTCTAGCTCAACTCCTTCGAGTGGAACAGACAGACAAACAGACAGACAGACAGACAGACAGACAGACACCAGATCGATTGCATAAGCCCGCTCTGAAGCTTTTTCAAAGCAGAAGGGCGGGCTAAAAAATACATAATAATAATTACATCTGTGTGTATTTATACACACATCTGGTATATTTTAATGAGCTCTCAGCTAGAATCAAAATTCATAAACCAGCTCTCACATTCTAGAATAACTCAAATGCCTATTAATTTCCTACTCATCATTTCGCATGCATTCATACTCAAGTCTACAGCAGGTGAGATATTAAGTGGTGTTTAAAGTATTAAAAAAGATTTTCTGCAAATATTTGAAGAAAGTTATGGTTTGGCCTCCTATAGATACGGTTAATCCAAGGGTTGGTGAAAGTGATGGTCAAGTCCCTATAAGTTACTGAATTAAGAAACATCAACGTTCATATGAAGTCATCATGTTGGTCCCTGGCACAAAAGCTTAAAGACAACTTGATTGTTTACTTAAGAGTTTGCCCGCATGATCTCTGTGAAGTTGGACTTAAGTCTCACATGAGGATATTTTGAATCAGAATCAAAAGGATTATAATTTGACGCAGGGGTTTGGCTATGTCTTGTAAAACACAGATATTTTACTAACACCTCACCTTCATTCTCTTTCGAAAAGATGTTCATTAATTTTTTTTTTCAAAAAATAAATAAATAAATAAATAAATAAATAAATAAATAAATAAATAAATAAATTTTAAGAAAAGTGTAAGCCCTTTATTGAAAATCTGTGTTCTATTTTACAAAGCAAAAGCCCTGTGTCAGATAGTACTTTTGATTCTGATTCAAAATATCCTTACCTGAGATTAGGAAGTCCAACTATGTCAAGCTCACCTAAAGAGAACTTCATTCTCCCAAGAACTGCCCTGATGGGCCGCTGGATGCGGCCTGGATTATCCATTTTGGCCAATTTGGATATCCACAGCATCCAGGTGAAATTTTGCATCCAAAATGACGTCCTCAGCATCCAAGCCATATATGCCAAGTACATCCAGGCGAAACCAGGTGCATCTAAACACATCCAAAGTCCATCCCATGATATCCAGCCGCGTCCGGATGCCTCCACACGCATCCGAACGCGTCCGCATGCATCCAGGGCCATCCAAAGTTATCCAGCCGCGTCCAAATGCCTCCACACGCATCCAGACGCATCCGCATTCATCCAGGGCCATCCAAAGTTATCCAGCCGCGTCCAAATGCCTCCACACGCATCCAGACGCATCCAGACGGGGCCGCATGCATCCAGGGCCATCCAAAGTTATCCAGGCGCGTCCAAATGCCTCCACACGCATCCAAACGCGTCCGCATGCATCCAGGGCCATCCAAAGTTATCCAGCCGCGTCCAAATGCCTTCACACGCATCCAGACGCATCCGCATGCATCCAGGGCCATCCAAAGTTATCCTGCCGCGTCCAAATGCCTCCACACGCATCCAGACGCGTCCACATGCATCCAGGGCCATTCAAAGTTATACAGCCGCGTACAAATGCCTCCATACGCATCCAGACGCAACCCGCTGCGTCCGCATAGCCCCAATAAAAGCATTCGGACGCACCCGGCTGCGTCTGGATGCGTGTGAAGGCAACCGGACGCGGCTGGATAACTTTGGATTGCCCTGGCTGCATGCGGACGCACCGGGATGCTTGTGGAGGCATTTGGACGCGGCTGGATAACTTTGGATGGCCCTGGATGCATGCGGACGCGTCTGGATGCGTGTGGAGGCATTTGGACGCGGCTGGATAACTTTGGATGGCCCTGGATGAATGCGGACGCGTCTGGATGCGTGTGGAGGCATTTGGACGCAGCTGGATAACTTTGGATGGCCCTGGATGCATGCGGACGCGTCTGGATGCGTGTGGAGGCATTTGGACGCGGCTGGATATCATTGGATGGACCTTGGATGTGTTTAGATGCACCTAGTTTCGTCTGGATGTACCTGGCATCCATCGCTTGGATGCTTAGGACGTCATGTGGATGCAAAAGGACCTGGATGATGTGGATATCCAAAACGGCCAAAATGGATAATCCAGGCCGCATCCATGGCGGCCCATCAGGGTGCACCCTGCTGATTGTGTAGTACACATTGGAAAGGTAACGTCGTCACAAGCCCAAGAGAAAAGTTGCTAAAAATTCTGAAAATTGAAATAGAAAAATATAGTGGAGGTAATTCTAAATGAAATAAAAAAACAGATGTACAGAATGTAATGTAATGTAACAAGAAAATATACCTTGGATATAGTCTACAACAAACTGAAACTTAGTTGAAGCATACTTTTTCCAAAATATAATTGAATGCTATGATGAAAAAGATTCCAATGGAGCAGCCGCAGTCTTTTCACTTGAGTGAAAAATGACATATAACCTGTAACATAACAAAATGAAATAAAGAGAGCGACATGATGACAAAAATATAATCGACATTGAACCAGCATAGGCCCACTCACTGAGAATCTGCTAATAATCCTTTGAGTCGTTTTCCATACAATGACGATGGACACACAGCAATAATTAACTATTGAGAATGTGAGGCAAGGCAAACTATCAGTGAATGGAAAACGAATACGGTGCAGAAGCCGACTAACCTCATAACATACCCAGCATTTGAACTGAAGAAACACAGTAAAAAACAATGGCTGGTTCAGACGAGCTCACAATTTATTATTAATTAATTAAATAATTAATTGTTTGTCACTATTCTTCTTGGGTTAACACAAAACATGTGTTGAATGTAACTTTTGTTGTGGTGTAATGTGGTGAAATGTAACTTTTTCAACGTCCACAAGGAGGTCCTCAACTTTCCACAACATCCATCACGACTGCAACTGAAAATGCCGCCAAAGAGGACGGACGATAGTGCTTCATGATGTTGGTGTCTGCTCAACATTTCACAGACAGGCCACATCCCGCATGGAAAAAAGTACACCTTAAAGACACTTAAAAGTATACTTCCACGAAAAGTACACTTTGAAAGTATACTTTTAGTATACTTTTAACGTGTGCTTTCAATGACACTTCAGGAGAGCACTTCGGATGTGTAAATATTCTGTTATTTTCTCGTCATCTAATGTGCACATTACTAGACACAAATAATTTGTGTCAGTAAGTCTCAAAAATGTGCATATTGCGAAATACAACTCAAGATGCCCCGAGGAACACTTTTAATAGTGGCGTAGTTTTGTCATGCTGAGTGAATATTCCAAGACACTACTTTATATTTTAAGAAGTGTGAGTCAATGAGAAGATAAAAAACACCAAATATTGTCTTTGTGTTGTAAATGCGCATGTGAAACGCTGCACCCCGTGAAACCCTGCTTATATGTGTTACATACGAGTAACATATATGTGTCATACATGGGAGCCATACGATGCACATGGTCCCTGTATGTGACATACGTTTACCAAGTGTGCCACGTATGTTTGACATGCGAATGCAAACATACCGGGTGTCCGGGCTCAGACCGGACAGTCGAATGGGTGGCCTACGCGCTGGCCGCAGGCGCTGCCGGGCGAGGGGGGGAGCGGGTAGCGGCGGCGGTCGGCCGGCCTCCCCACCACCGCTCCGGTGCTAGAGTGCGCTGCGGCGGGGAGTAGCTCAGCGGCGGCTGGCGGCCAACTCGGCTGGGGAGGGGCGGCCTAAACCTCAGGGGCTGCCAGCCTCGCCCCGCTGTTCGGCGCGGACCCAGGGGGGCTGCGCCGCGCACCCCTCGCGGTGTCCGCGGTTCACCCCGCGCCTCCGCGAGGACCCGCGGGGTAGCGCCGCGCACCCCTCGCGGTGTCCGCGGTTCACCCTGCGCCTCCGCGAGGACCCGCGGGGTAGCGCCGCGCATCCCTCGCGGTGTCCGCGGTTCACCCCGCGCCTCCGCGAGGACCCGCGGGGTAGCGCCGCGCATCCCTCGCGGTGTCCGCGGTTCACCCCGCGCCTCCGCGAGGACCCGCGGGGTAGCGCCGCGCATCCCTCGCGGTGTCCGCGGTTCACCCCGCGCCTCCGCGAGGACCCGCGGGGTAGCACCGCGCATCCCTCGCGGTGTCCGCGGTTTTATGGGGCTCATGCGGTTCGCGGCGCTCCGCCCTCGTGAGGTGAGGACCATGGTCGTGCCCCTGGCGTGGTGGGGCCCGCGAAGTCCCTCGTCGCGTTGATCTCTTCGTAGGAGGGAGGCTGGGGCGGGGGGCCGGGGGGTGGGGGTGGGGGGGAGCGGTGGCTGCTAGCCAGCCCACCGGCTAACCTGGAAGGAGTGGGGGAAACTTGACTGCGGGTTCGAGTGCGGGAGGGAGTGAGACAACACGCTGCGCTGGATCCCAGCGGCGTGGTTGTTTGTGTTTACCTGGCTCGTCAACATGGGGGACGACAGGTTAACTAATCAGAACAAGTTCGATATGATGATGGTTTACGGTGAATTTCACCAAAATAGTAGGCGGGCTGCTGCGGCGTATGCCGAGCGCTTTCCTCCGCCTCATCCGAGGCACCAGCTCTTTCACGAGTTAGGAGACCGTCTTCGTGCTAGGGGCACTTTTGCACCCAATGTGAGAGGTAAACACAACAAACCCTTGCGCCCACGGGAGGCTTTTCGAACGATTGATTTTTTTAATGAGTGGATCATTTTAGCTGAGGACAGGGCTGCTCGCCAGAGGCCAAGGCGTGATCCAGTGGCGATAGCCCTGGTGCGGCAGACGCTTGAAGCGTCTCCACACACCAGTGTGCGCGTGATCGCACGGCTGCTAGGCATGACCAGGACCACCGTTCATGACATAATGAAGAAGGACTTGCGGTGGAGGCCCTGGAAACGATGGAAATGTCAGGAGCTCAAACCGCAGGACAAACCAATTAGGGCAAGGGCGTGCGAAGAGTTGCTGGATAGGGTCAGTACCGCCCCTTTTTTTTTTCACTTTCTCTTTTCTCTTGCCGAACCCCCACTCCGCGCCCCCTCCTCCTTATGACGTTCATGGTTTGTTTTTGTTTTGCGTAGATCGACGAGGCAGAAAATAATCCTGAATTTCCTGGTGACATTTTCATAAACCGAGTGATTTGGAGTGATGAATGCACTATCACTAATGAGGGATATTTCAACTCGCATAATGCACACCATTGGGCCCCCGAGGACGAAAACCCTCACTGCACCGTTGTCACCAACATCCAGGGCAGGTGGAAGGTGAACGTGTGGGCGGGTGTTCTGCACAATAAAATCGTCGGACCATTCTTTTTCGACGAAGCCGTCAATCAATATAGCTATAGAAGATTTCTGCGAAATGAGCTACCCGCCCTGCTCGAGGACTTCCCCCTTCACATCCGTCGAGTGGCGTGGTTTATGCAGGACGCCGCCCCTGGACACACTGCCCACCGTGTGCGACGTTGCCTGAACCACCGCCGCCGATGGCGTGGTAGGTGGATTGGGAAGTTTTCCCCCAATCAGAATTGGCCAGTCCGATCACCTGATCTCACGCCCTGCGATTTTTGGTTGTGGGGCACTCTGAAAGATAGGCTGTTCCCTGCAGATGGCGTTCGGTATGAAAACCCAGAAGAATTGAAGGCAGCCATCACTAGAGAGTGTAGGGCAATAAGTGAAGATGAAATTGCATCAGTTTTTACCAACATGGAGCGGCGCATTGGTTGCTGTCTGATTGCCGACGGGGGCCACTTTGAACACCTCCTCTGACAATTAAAGTGTGGTTTCAAACTTCCCGCTAGTTTTCTTCCCTCCCTCCCCCCCTCACCCGCTCTTCGAATCCCCCACGAAAAAGGCAGCCGAATGTTAAAACCGCAGGGGCGACAGAATGAGAGAGAAAGAGAAGAGAGAGAGAGAGAGAGAGAGAGAGACGCTAGGGATGCGCGGTGCTACCCCGCGGGTCCTCGCGGAGGCGCGGGGTGAACCGCGGACACCGCGAGGGATGCGCGGCGCTACCCCGCGGGTCCTCGCGGAGGCGCGGGGTGAACCGCGGACACCGCGAGGGATGCGCGGCGCTACCCCGCGGGTCCTCGCGGAGGCGCGGGGTGAACCGCGGACACCGCGAGGGATGCGCGGCGCTACCCCGCGGGTCCTCGCGGAGGCGCGGGGTGAACCGCGGACACCGCGAGGGGTGCGCGGCGCAGCCCCCCTGGGTCCGCGCCGAACAGCGGGGCGAGGCTGGCAGCCCCTGAGGTGTAGGCCGCCCCTCCCCAGCCGAGTTGGCCGCCAGCCGCCGCTGAGCTACTCCCCGCCGCAGCGCACTCTAGCACCGGAGCGGTGGTGGGGAGGCCGGCCGACCGCCGCCGCTACCCGCTCCCCCCCTCGCCCGGCAGCGCCTGCGGCCAGCGCGTAGGCCACCCATTCGACTGTCCGGTCTGAGCCCGGACACCCGGTACATGTTGTTTTTTTCCATGTATGTTGGGCGTGAGCCATGTGTTGTGTCCATCCTTTCGTATGGACGGCTGAACTTCCCACATGTGTGGCAGCATTAAACATATGGTGAAATGTATGGTCGATGACAACACACATGTTCAATACGTCGGCACACACTTTCGTCACATGTAGTGATCCTCACTTTCGTGTGGTACCATGTGTGGTTCAAACGGACATATATGATCACTGACACCACACATGTTCAACACATTGGCACACACTTTTGACACACGTAGTGACCCCCACTTTCGTGTGGTACCATGTGTGGCAGAAACGGACATGTGAGGTCTCAGACAACACACATGTTCAACGCACCTAATTAAAATGACATAGTATTCCACATAAGTTCCATGCATGTAACACACATGTAACATATATATTATACGCACGTAGCTTAAGACTGTGCGTCTACACACGATACTTAGGCGTGGCAGGGTGGTCCAGTGGTCAACACACCAGACCAGTAAGCTACAGGTCGCGGGTTCGAATCTCCACATCATCGGTTCCAAATGTAAGTTTCCTTCAATTAAATGAGATAGAATTGTTCGTGTACATGTACTGAAACAAAGTAAATCAAAAAGTCTATCCAAAAAAAATTTTTTTAGAAGTAGAGTAGACAAAGCTAAGAAAAACCAAAGAAATTTCCTTAATGCGTGGATATGTGTGAAGTCTGTATGGAACATGTATGACACACACATGTCATTCGCATGGTACATACAAGCTCAAATCGTATGGTGACATACATGTCTGCCACATATGTAACATACCTTTTTAGAGTTTCACGGGACGGTCGCTGTCGAAGTATGCAACCTAGCACACATGCATAGGTAGGCAGGGGAAGCTACTAGAAGTGGGATTAAAAAAATAAAAAAAAATATTATATTCCAAAGCAAATATTTGCTCTGATTGGGAGTTTCCGCCTGTTCAGTAAACTCTTTCCACGCCTTGAAATACGACGTGCACACACAGATACAGGGATAAAATACATTCGTGTTTACATTTTCTTCACTTTCTTTTTAATTTAACTCATCGGCTGTGCACGATAATGGCTCTGAATAATAAAAGTTCCTAAAACATAGATGGGAACAGTGCTACAGTGAACGTTTGCTCCCAAGTATACTTAAGTATACTTAAGTATACTTAAGTATACTTAAGTATACTTCAAGTATTCTTTAAGTATACTTTAGCGACACTATCGCAACAGTGCATGGAGCTCAGAGCATCTACCATGTGACTGCGAGCCAACGCGGCACGATTATAACGGCAGATTGGCCGCGTGGTCTAACGTGTGTGTTTTCAGATCGCAGGTCCGAGGTTCAACTCCCAGTGGTCGCAACTTAATTCCCAGGTCCTTCGATGTTCAGTTTCAGTACTGGCGAAGAAACCTAGGTCGTAGGTAAAAAAAAAAAAAGGAAAAATTTTAAGAGAGTGGGGCTGAAAATAACTTTTGCAAACACAGTGTTTGGTACACTTTTTCAACACCTTAATGACACTTTTGCCAATACTTTAGTTACACTTTCGAACTCACATTTCGACGGCCAAAGTATTCCAAAAGTATATTCTTCCCAATCTGCTAGAGTTAGAGTATACTTTAAGTATACTTTATGTATACCTAATTACTTTAGATATACATAATGTATACTCAACAGGACACTTTCAAGTACACATTTTCTGCTCAAAAGTCACTTTAAACTGTCATTTACTTTGACTTTCGAAGTGTCATTTCCATGGTACTTTTTTCCATGCGGGATAAACTCGCAAATAATATCATGTTATTATTTTATGCCTTTCCTATGCAGAGCTAACAATTTAAGCCAAAGACAACGTGCCCATAATAGTGGAAACTGCCAATAGAGGTATGCTGTGAATAGTCAGTCATCACTACCGATGTCTACTGCTTCTTGTTGTGGCTTTGCTTGTGGAGGTGGATGCGCTCCCGCTTGGCCGCTTGTGGCTCTGTCGTCTTGAGTTTCGTCAGGGAAAATGTGCGCCACAGTGTTAATAGTAGAGTTAATTAATTTCTTAACTTATCCGTATGGTGCATACTGACCACTATACTACCGAAGACAAAATAGCATGCCTCCACATAACCTAGTCCCTCTCAAGCAAGAAAGGAAATATTTTTGATGGTTTATTGTTATGACATATTTGTGGTGTAAATGGTGCACTATTGCTCAGTGCCTCAATGTGGGGGAAAGTGGCGGAAGGGTGGAAACCATCTGCGTTTTCATGCATTTCCTAGAAATGAAAATATGAGAAAACTTTGGCAGACATCAATTCAACGATTGCACCGTGTATCAGAGTCAGCCAAAGTCTGCAGCAAACATTTTAAGGAGAGTGATTACATCACAGCTCCGTCCGGTAATTCTCCATGAATAATTTTGTATGTACTGCACCTGCCCTCTAACTAAATGCTGCGTTCATATCACATTGCAGGTTATCAATATCTTACAAAGTCTGCTGTTCCATCGCTCAATTTGCCAAAACGGAAAAGGGTACATGATATCCCTTTGAGTAGTAATGCCACGGTGAGTTTTGTCATCCTGATTTCTTCTGGTTCTGTATATAGTTTTTGATATTTCCATTTTTGAGATGCATTCGATGTTCAGAAATATACAATTTATGTTTTTTGTTTTTTTTTCAATGTACTGATGTATTACCATTATTTTTTTTTGCTTTGGCCAGTTTTCAGAAGACAACTCCATTAATGTGGAAGTACTTCTGGAAGACGCAGATTGTTTGGAGGAGCTGAATGTGAAGCAGGAAGTTAAGTTCACTCCGGATACAGAACTGATGCCGCAGTATCATGGATTGAACAGTCCGACGCTCCCTACGTACAAGCGGCTATCTTGTTGAGCGTGGCAGACAAACGGCTATCTTGTTGAGCGTGGCAGACAAACGGCTATCTGTTTGAGGGTGGCAGACAAACGGCTATCTGCTTTTCTTTGAGGTTAGGGTTGTCCACGTTTATATTGAATAACTTCCGTATCAAAAGAGATAAAATTACCGGGTAAGAAATTTCCTGCTTTGACAACCTCAAAGATTAATTGGTTAAACGCGCATAGAGTTCTATAACCTCTTCTGTGAGATATAAGAACCCAAAGTCGCGAGGTGGGAAAAGCAGTTAGCCGTTTGTCTGCCACCCTCAAACAGATAGCCGTTTGTCTGCCACGCTCAACAAGATAGCCGTTTGTCTGCCACGCTCAACAAGATAGCCGCTTGTACGTAGGGAGCGTCGAGTCCTATTCCAGACTGTGACAGGTTCATTCGTTCCCCCCTTTTATCTTGTGACAGCATGACCAATGATGAATTAAATTATTTTACCGGCCTTTCCAACAACTGCTTTGAAAAATTCCTCAGTATTCTAACCAAGCAGCCATTCAGTCTGCCTTCCTGTAATTTGTCTGCTGATAACCACACTCTAAAAAAAATCAGTGCGAAATTCTGTATATTGTTACGCAGTAATTTACATATCACTTGCTGTACAAACTTGTGTATCTAATACAGAAAATACTATATCAATTTTACGGAATTTGGATGATTCGTACATAATTTTAACACAAAATACAAAAATCTGTATCATTTTCCTGTATCACAAGTGATATGTTAATTACTGCATAAAAATGATACAGAATTTTGTAATTTTTTTTAGAGTGCAATTATTCCTTACCTTGTGTAAAATGAAGCACAATTTTAGTTTTGACTATATCAGTGTTGTTTTGAAAGTTGAACCTAATGACGCCTTCATAGTGTTTTCATTCTGGACTTACACTTTGTTCAGGGTTATGAAAGCACTCTGTGGAAATATACAGACGGAACCATCGGGTTCCATTAGCATTGCCATTGTTCAAGTGAAAGTCTTGAAGCATTACACTTCGTGTCTTCAAAAGCTATCCACATCGACAAAATTATCCTCATTTCGCAAAGGAGTTGTAGCTGTAGATGATTGTAAACCCTCAATATATTTTTGTTCTAAACTTTATGATGAAAGTACTGCACTTGATGACATGCTGCATTACAGTGGTTTAAAAGCATCCTTGCCTGCAGGAACATCTATTGTGGTCAACCTTGATCTTCTGCAAACAAATTACTTTGCAAACATGAATGTTAAAGTTGAGTCAGCACAGGTTTCACACTGTGTGTGTGGTACAGATGTAATGACTCACTTCCAGGCTTCAAGATTAGTGATGAGTAATAAATGTTTTCAATGTCTAGTTGAAATGTACTATCAGTCTGAAAAGTTTTGTCCCTCGACTGCCAATAGCGATGGTCCCAGACAGCCTCGCACGGGTCCCCTCTCAGCGCGCCCTAGCAGCAGACGAGCGGCTGCTGCCAGGCAAGATGGCGACCCTGTCTCCACCTCGCATTTTTGACAGTCATTTTAAACTCAACTATGTCGGAATCTATCTGTTTTATATGAAAATACCAAACATATTGCTTGCAGAAAGCGATAGAAATCATTTGTGGCACTGAGACTTATACCGATCGCAGGATGTAGAGAGATAAAAATCCGCACTAGGTTAGCCAGCCAGCTCCAAGACTTTCAGCGCTGTCATCGCAATTTCTCATTCCGTGCGATCACCGCGGAATTCAAACGGGTCGCATTGGTGACAAGCGTCGTAGACAAGCCCTCTAATACTGATTAATTGGGTCGGAGGCCTGCCTACCAGGTGGCTGACGGACCCCGGGCACTTTTTGTACTATGCAACCCGCCCGCACCGCTCCATCCGGGACTGCATACCCATCAGGCGCTGGGGACCGGCTTCAGGCGCGGACGCCCCGCTCCGCCACTGTCGTTGCAGCCCCCGCCCCGAAAGTGCCCTCTCGCGGTTCACGCGGTCTACGGTAGGGCGTTACAGGGGGGAGGTTCGCGGTTTCGCGGGGGTGATCCGCGAGTCCTCGCGGTTTCGCGGGGGTGATCCGCGAGTCCTCGCGGTTTCGCGGGGGTGATCCGCGAGTCCTCGCGGAAAGCTCGCGGGTCCTGCCGCGGGGGTATATCGCGTAGCGCGCATCCTCCGCGAGTCCTCGCGGAAAGCTCGCGGACCGCGGGTCCTGCCGCGGGGGTACCTCGCGTAACGCGGATCCTTCGCCGGGGGAAGGTCGCGGTCCGCGGATCCTTCTCGCGGGTAGCTCGCAGTCCGCGAAGGACCCGCGAAGCATCCGCGCTACGCGATATACCCCCGCGGCAGGACCCGCGGTCCGCAAGCTTTCCGCGAGGACTCGCGGGTCACCCCCGCGAAACCGCGAGGACTCGCGGATCACCCCCGCGAAACCGCGAACCTCCCCCCTGTAACGCCCTACCGTAGACCGCGTGAACCGCGAGAGGGCACTTTCGGGGCGGGGGCTGCAACGACAGTGGCGGAGCGGGGCGTCCGCGCCTGAAGCCGGTCCCCAGCGCCTGATGGGTATGCAGTCCCGGATGGAGCGGTGCGGGCGGGTTGCATAGTACAAAAAGTGCCCGGGGTCCGTCAGCCACCTGGTAGGCAGGCCTCCGACCCAATTAATCAGTATTAGAGGGCTTGTCTACGACGCTTGTCACCAATGCGACCCGTTTGAATTCCGCGGTGATCGCACGGAATGAGAAATTGCGATGACAGCGCTGAAAGTCTTGGAGCTGGCTGGCTAACCTAGTGCGGATTTTTATCTCTCTACATCCTGCGATCGGTATAAGTCTCAGTGCCACAAATGATTTCTATCGCTTTCTGCAAGCAATATGTTTGGTATTTTCATATAAAACAGATAGATTCCGACATAGTTGAGTTTAAAATGACTGTCAAAAATGCGAGGTGGAGACAGGGTCGCCATCTTGCCTGGCAGCAGCCGCTCGTCTGCTGCTAGGGCGCACTGAGAGGGGACCCGTGCGAGGCTGTCTGGGACCATCGCTATTGGCAGTCGAGGGACAAAACTTTTCAGACTGATAGTACTATCAGTCTGAAAAGTTTCCGGGGAGCTCTGGGAATGGCGCCGGGCAGAATAGTCTCGCACGGGTCCCTGTTTCAGACAGCAAGTGGCAGCAGCCTACCAAGATGGCGACCGGGTCTCCACCTCGCATTTTTCAAAAGCGATTTCAAAGAAATTATCCCTAAATCATTCTGGTTTATATGAAAATTCTAAATATATGGGTTGCAGAAAGCGATAGAAGTCGCTTGGAGAGCTGAAACTAATGTCAATTCCAGGATGTAGACGGATAAAGATCTGAACTTGGTTAGGCTGCCAGCTGTCAGGCCTTGAACGCTGCTATCAAAATTTCTCATACCACGCGAACAGCGCGAAATTCAAACGGATCGCGATTCTGACAGCCGTCTTTGACATCAATTCAACGATTGCACCGTGTATCAGAGTCAGCCAAAGTCTGCAGCAAACATTTTAAGGAGAGTGATTACATCACAGCTCCGTCCGGTAATTCTCCATGAATAATTTTGTATGTACTGCACCTGCCCTCTAACTAAATGCTGCGTTCATATCACATTGCAGGTTATCAATATCTTACAAAGTCTGCTGTTCCATCGCTCAATTTGCCAAAACGGAAAAGGGTACATGATATCCCTTTGAGTAGTAATGCCACGGTGAGTTTTGTCATCCTGATTTCTTCTGGTTCTGTATATAGTTTTTGATATTTCCATTTTTGAGATGCATTCGATGTTCAGAAATATACAATTTATGTTTTTTGTTTTTTTTTCAATGTACTGATGTATTACCATTATTTTTTCTGCTTTGGCCAGTTTTCAGAAGACAACTCCATTAATGTGGAAGTACTTCTGGAAGACGCAGATTGTTTGGAGGAGCTGAATGTGAAGCAGGAAGTTAAGTTCACTCCGGATACAGAACTGATGCCGCAGTATCATGGATTGAACAGTCCGACGCTCCCTACGTACAAGCGGCTATCTTGTTGAGCGTGGCAGACAAACGGCTATCTTGTTGAGCGTGGCAGACAAACGGCTATCTGTTTGAGGGTGGCAGACAAACGGCTATCTGCTTTTCTTTGAGGTTAGGGTTGTCCACGTTTATATTGAATAACTTCCGTATCAAAAGAGATAAAATTACCGGGTAAGAAATTTCCTGCTTTGACAACCTCAAAGATTAATTGGTTAAACGCGCATAGAGTTCTATAACCTCTTCTGTGAGATATAAGAACCCAAAGTCGCGAGGTGGGAAAAGCAGTTAGCCGTTTGTCTGCCACCCTCAAACAGATAGCCGTTTGTCTGCCACGCTCAACAAGATAGCCGTTTGTCTGCCACGCTCAACAAGATAGCCGCTTGTACGTAGGGAGCGTCGAGTCCTATTCCAGACTGTGACAGGTTCATTCGTTCCCCCCTTTTATCTTGTGACAGCATGACCAATGATGAATTAAATTATTTTACCGGCCTTTCCAACAACTGCTTTGAAAAATTCCTCAGTATTCTAACCAAGCAGCCATTCAGTCTGCCTTCCTGTAATTTGTCTGCTGATAACCACACTCTAAAAAAAATCAGTGCGAAATTCTGTATATTGTTACGCAGTAATTTACATATCACTTGCTGTACAAACTTGTGTATCTAATACAGAAAATACTATATCAATTTTACGGAATTTGGATGATTCGTACATAATTTTAACACAAAATACAAAAATCTGTATCATTTTCCTGTATCACAAGTGATATGTTAATTACTGCATAAAAATGATACAGAATTTTGTAATTTTTTTTAGAGTGCAATTATTCCTTACCTTGTGTAAAATGAAGCACAATTTTAGTTTTGACTATATCAGTGTTGTTTTGAAAGTTGAACCTAATGACGCCTTCATAGTGTTTTCATTCTGGACTTACACTTTGTTCAGGGTTATGAAAGCACTCTGTGGAAATATACAGACGGAACCATCGGGTTCCATTAGCATTGCCATTGTTCAAGTGAAAGTCTTGAAGCATTACACTTCGTGTCTTCAAAAGCTATCCACATCGACAAAATTATCCTCATTTCGCAAAGGAGTTGTAGCTGTAGATGATTGTAAACCCTCAATATATTTTTGTTCTAAACTTTATGATGAAAGTACTGCACTTGATGACATGCTGCATTACAGTGGTTTAAAAGCATCCTTGCCTGCAGGAACATCTATTGTGGTCAACCTTGATCTTCTGCAAACAAATTACTTTGCAAACATGAATGTTAAAGTTGAGTCAGCACAGGTTTCACACTGTGTGTGTGGTACAGATGTAATGACTCACTTCCAGGCTTCAAGATTAGTGATGAGTAATAAATGTTTTCAATGTCTAGTTGAAATGTACTATCAGTCTGAAAAGTTTTGTCCCTCGACTGCCAATAGCGATGGTCCCAGACAGCCTCGCACGGGTCCCCTCTCAGCGCGCCCTAGCAGCAGACGAGCGGCTGCTGCCAGGCAAGATGGCGACCCTGTCTCCACCTCGCATTTTTGACAGTCATTTTAAACTCAACTATGTCGGAATCTATCTGTTTTATATGAAAATACCAAACATATTGCTTGCAGAAAGCGATAGAAATCATTTGTGGCACTGAGACTTATACCGATCGCAGGATGTAGAGAGATAAAAATCCGCACTAGGTTAGCCAGCCAGCTCCAAGACTTTCAGCGCTGTCATCGCAATTTCTCATTCCGTGCGATCACCGCGGAATTCAAACGGGTCGCATTGGTGACAAGCGTCGTAGACAAGCCCTCTAATACTGATTAATTGGGTCGGAGGCCTGCCTACCAGGTGGCTGACGGACCCCGGGCACTTTTTGTACTATGCAACCCGCCCGCACCGCTCCATCCGGGACTGCATACCCATCAGGCGCTGGGGACCGGCTTCAGGCGCGGACGCCCCGCTCCGCCACTGTCGTTGCAGCCCCCGCCCCGAAAGTGCCCTCTCGCGGTTCACGCGGTCTACGGTAGGGCGTTACAGGGGGGAGGTTCGCGGTTTCGCGGGGGTGATCCGCGAGTCCTCGCGGTTTCGCGGGGGTGATCCGCGAGTCCTCGCGGTTTCGCGGGGGTGATCCGCGAGTCCTCGCGGAAAGCTCGCGGGTCCTGCCGCGGGGGTATATCGCGTAGCGCGCATCCTCCGCGAGTCCTCGCGGAAAGCTCGCGGACCGCGGGTCCTGCCGCGGGGGTACCTCGCGTAACGCGGATCCTTCGCCGGGGGAAGGTCGCGGTCCGCGGATCCTTCTCGCGGGTAGCTCGCAGTCCGCGAAGGACCCGCGAAGCATCCGCGCTACGCGATATACCCCCGCGGCAGGACCCGCGGTCCGCAAGCTTTCCGCGAGGACTCGCGGGTCACCCCCGCGAAACCGCGAGGACTCGCGGATCACCCCCGCGAAACCGCGAACCTCCCCCCTGTAACGCCCTACCGTAGACCGCGTGAACCGCGAGAGGGCACTTTCGGGGCGGGGGCTGCAACGACAGTGGCGGAGCGGGGCGTCCGCGCCTGAAGCCGGTCCCCAGCGCCTGATGGGTATGCAGTCCCGGATGGAGCGGTGCGGGCGGGTTGCATAGTACAAAAAGTGCCCGGGGTCCGTCAGCCACCTGGTAGGCAGGCCTCCGACCCAATTAATCAGTATTAGAGGGCTTGTCTACGACGCTTGTCACCAATGCGACCCGTTTGAATTCCGCGGTGATCGCACGGAATGAGAAATTGCGATGACAGCGCTGAAAGTCTTGGAGCTGGCTGGCTAACCTAGTGCGGATTTTTATCTCTCTACATCCTGCGATCGGTATAAGTCTCAGTGCCACAAATGATTTCTATCGCTTTCTGCAAGCAATATGTTTGGTATTTTCATATAAAACAGATAGATTCCGACATAGTTGAGTTTAAAATGACTGTCAAAAATGCGAGGTGGAGACAGGGTCGCCATCTTGCCTGGCAGCAGCCGCTCGTCTGCTGCTAGGGCGCACTGAGAGGGGACCCGTGCGAGGCTGTCTGGGACCATCGCTATTGGCAGTCGAGGGACAAAACTTTTCAGACTGATAGTACTATCAGTCTGAAAAGTTTCCGGGGAGCTCTGGGAATGGCGCCGGGCAGAATAGTCTCGCACGGGTCCCTGTTTCAGACAGCAAGTGGCAGCAGCCTACCAAGATGGCGACCGGGTCTCCACCTCGCATTTTTCAAAAGCGATTTCAAAGAAATTATCCCTAAATCATTCTGGTTTATATGAAAATTCTAAATATATGGGTTGCAGAAAGCGATAGAAGTCGCTTGGAGAGCTGAAACTAATGTCAATTCCAGGATGTAGACGGATAAAGATCTGAACTTGGTTAGGCTGCCAGCTGTCAGGCCTTGAACGCTGCTATCAAAATTTCTCATACCACGCGAACAGCGCGAAATTCAAACGGATCGCGATTCTGACAGCCGTCTTTGACAGAAGACTTCCTCATTAATAGGACCGCTGCAAAGGAATGCAGCTCATCGAGATTGAATTCGTGGTCCCCTCGGAAATTTACGGAGCTCTCTGATAAATGAAGGCCCCGGTTTTTTTTTGTGTGTGTGTTTTTTCCCCCTCATTTTTTGTTTAAATCTCTGAGCACTTTGAAGAGACGGCAGTTAATTTGAGCGAACGCAAGCATCCCACATCAAGCACCTATTTGTTTTGTAGGTTTTTTGTAATTAAACTGGTGATCCCTTGCCTCTGCAGGATTCTCATATTTGGCTCCAGTCACTTACGACATCTATTGCGTGATATTCCCGTATTCCATGCAAAAGGTAAAAGACAAATTTTTACTTCAAAATTAATTATTTTGAGAGCTGGCACGTGTGACAGAAGGTCTGAAATGTATCCCAAAAATAAGCCTGCAATATCAATGACTCTCCTTGACCCCAATTCGATATTTTCGGGGTATTGAAACATAAAGGAATGATTTACAGAAGGAAATGGGTTGTGTTAACATAAAGAAGGAAACGCAAACACTAAAACATCTAAATAATTTTATTGACATGCCATTCAGTAAAACTTGCAGGACCTGAAAACGTTCGCAGGAATGATAGAATGGACGTGAAACCAGCTTACAAATTCGACGAGACAATTCAGACTAGCCAAACGAAACGTAAATGGATACGTTTCTTGCGCTCGTCAGATGTGTAAGCGGGTTTTCGTCCGTAACAACACCCAAAAAATCTTAGTTTTCTTGTTATTTCGTTACTCGTAATTTTTACGTTAAACCTGACTGCATCAGGAGAAGAGAATAGTGCGAAGAAAACTATAACAAAAAAATACGCACGTTAGGCTTTACTTTCTTTCGTAGGCTGGTTAAAGACCGACAGCATAATTAACATAAAGTAAGCCAACAAACTGTAGGTAGAAAGGGCGTGAAACCAGCTTACAATTGAAACCAGATAGTTTCGCTCGACAAAAACAGACGTAGGAAAATACGAATCTTGCGCTCGTCACAAGTGTAGGCGGGTTTTCTTCCGTTTCAACACACACAAGTAATAAAATACTAAGATTTTTTGTTATTTCGTGACTCGTAATTTTTACGTAAAACATGACAAGAGGAGAAGGAAGGAAAAAGAAAGCAAAATATTACAAAAAAAATTGGCACCTTACTCTTCTTTTCGTTATCTAGGGTTACTGAAGACCAGTTGCATTCTTCCTGATTCCTGAACTTACAATCTAAATTAAATAGTCGAAAAACCAGCTTACAAATTCGACGAGACAATTTAGACAAGCCAAACGATACGTAAATGGATACGTATCTTGCGCTCGTCAGATGTGTAAGCGGGTTTTCGTCCGTAACAACACCCAAAAAATCTTAGTTTTCTTGTTATTTCGTTACTCGTAATTTTTACGTTAAACCTGGCTGCATCAGGAGAAGAGAATAGTGCCAAGTAAAATATTACAAAAAAATACGCACGTTAGGCTTTACTTTCTTTCGTAGGCTGGATAAAGACCGACAGCATAATTAACATAAAGTAAGCCGACATTCTGTTGGTAAGAAAGGGCGTGAAACCAGCTTACAATTGAAACCAGATAGTTTTGCTCGACAAAACAGACGTAGGAAAATACGAATCATGCGCTCGTCACAAGTGTAAGCGGGTTATCTTCCGTTTCAACACACACACGTAATAAAATACTAAGATTTTTTGTTATTTCGTGACTCGTAATTTTTACGTAAAACATGACAAGAGGAGAAAGGAAGGAAAAAGAAAGCAAAATATTACAAAAAAATATTGGCACCTTACTCTTCTTTTCGTTATCTAGGGTTACTGAAGACCAGTTGCATTCTTCCTGATTCCTGAACTTACAATCTAAATTAAATAGTCGAAAAACCAGCTTACAAATTCGACGAGACAATTTAGACAAGCCAAACGATACGTAAATGGATACGTATCTTGCGCTCGTCACAGGTGTAGGCGGGTTTTCTTCCGTTTCAACACACACGTAATAAAATACTAAGATTTTTTGTTATTTCGTGACTAGTAATTTTTACGTAAAACATGACAACAAGAGGAGAAGGAAAGAAGAGGCAAGCAAAATATTACAAAAAATATTGGCACCTTACTTTTCTTTTCGTTATCTAGCGTTACTGAAGACCAGTTGCATTCTTCCTGATTCCTGAACTTACAATCTAAATAAAATAGTCGAAAAAACCAGCTTACAAATTCTACGAGACAATTGAGCCACGCCAAACGATACGTAAATGGATACGTATCTTGCGCTCGTCAGATGTGTAAGCGGGTTTTCGTCCGTAACAACACCCAAAAAATCTTAGTTTTCTTGTTATTTCGTAACTTGTAATATTGACGTAAAACCTGACTGCATCAGGAAAAGAGAATGGTGCCAAACAAAATATTACAATCAAATACGCATTTGATGCGTTACTTTCTTTCGTAGGCTGGATAAAGACCAACAGCTCGACAAAGGATTCATAAGAAAATACGTATCTTGTGATTGTCACAAGTGTAGGCGTGTTTTCGTCCGTTTCTCACACACACACGTTATAAAATACATGTTATTTCGTGACTCGTAATTTTTACGTTAAACAAGACAATCAGAGGGGAAGGCAAGAAGAGACAAGCAAAATATTACAAAGAAATAGTTGGCACCTTACACTTCTTTTTGTTATCTAGGGTTGCTGAATACCAGTTGCATTCTTCCTGGTTCCTAAACTTACAATCTAAATAGTCGTGAAACCAGCCTACAAATTCGACGAGACAATTTCGACACGCGAAAAGATACGTAAATAGATACGTATCTTGCGCTCGTCTGATGTGTAAGCGGGTTTTCGTCCGTAACAACACTGAAACAAAATCTTAGTTTTCGTGTTATTTCGTAACTTGTAATTTTTACGTAAAACCTGACTGCTTCAGGAGAAAAGTGTCAAGCAAAATATTACAAACAAATATGCACGGCTTCACCTTCTTTCGTAGGCTGGATACAGACCAACAGCATAAGTTACAGTACGAAAGCCAACAATTTGTGGATAGAAAGGGCTTGAAACCAGCTTTCAAATGTAACCAGATAGTTTCGCTTGACAAAGGATGCGTAAGAAAATACGAATCTTGCGCTCGTCACAAGTGTAGGTGGGTGTTCGTCTGTTTCAACACAGACACACAGGTCAGGGACCGTGCACACATTACGGAAGCTCCTCAAACCCCACTCACTACGTTACAAGCAGGCCCTCTCTGCCGCTGGCGGCTCCGTTCGGCAGGGGGCCTGCCCGCTGATCATGCCGATGCCGATAGCGCATAAACGGTCAGTAATTTGGCATAACGGCGTAATACTCTGGAGGAGACCATTAAATGTTTTTAGACACACAACTGTGAAAAATTATCGTAGGTTTACGGAGCCTTCCGAGTCACTCGAATTTAAAAGACTGCAGGGCTCGAATAATATCGTGAATGTGTTTGTAAAAACCACATATAAACAAACAGTTCGTAAAAACTACGTCACACCCCTGCGCCATCATTATTGTGGATATCCATGGCCACTACCACTTTCCCCCTAAACCCTTTCACGTAATCAATGAACAGCACCTATGCAACAAGTGTCACGACGAGTGTGAGATTTTACAATTTGAAAGCGTTACCTCCCAACATTTCTTGTGGAAAATTTTCACATAACCTTTGATCGATCAACTGACCTGTGGCTCGGCCATCCTACAGCTCGGAACGCACAACGCACTATGTTCACGGCACTCCGGCTCCCTGCCCTACCAGCACCATGCGGACCCGCCGCCGCCCCTCCCCCCACCCTCCCCCCCGAGCCCTGCTGCCAGCATCAAGCACCGCTGCCGCCTGCCCCCTATCCCCCCCCTCCCCCCCCACCCGAGGCATGCCAGCACCAAGCTCCGCCGCCGCATGCCCTCCCCCCCTCCCCCCCCGAGCCCTGCTGCCAGCTTCAAGCACCGCTGCCGCCTGCCCCCTCCCTCCCCCCACACGAGGCATGCCAGCACCAAGCTCCGCCGCCGCCTGCCCCGGGCGCTGCCAGCTTGATGCACTGCTGCCGCCTGCCCCGGCGGCGGCAGCGGCGGTGCCGCAGGCGGCGGCGGAGCTTGGTGCTGGCATGCCTCGGGTGGGGGGGGGGAGGGGGCAGGCGGCAGCGGTGCTTGAAGCTGGCAGCAGGGCTCGGGGGAGGGGGGGGAGAGGGGGGGTAGGGGCGGCGGCGGGGCTGCATGGTGCTGGTAGGGCAGGGAGCCGGAGTGCCGTGAACATAGTGCGTTGTGCGTTCCGAGCTGTAGGATGGCCGAGCCACCCATAGAGAATATTTCGTCCGCCGCGGTCCCGCCGCGGGTCCGCCTGGCGGACGGCGCACTCCGCCGAGCGCAGGTCGGCGGACCCGCGGCGCATGGTGCTTGACCAGAAGAGCGCAATTCCTTGCCAGTCAACGGCGCGCAGTTGACGCGAACGCTTACAATCATCACCTCGCTCGCACTCCGCCGCGCTGACGGCGCAGACGTGTACGATCATGACTCCGCCAGTAGTCCGCCGTGCGAAGCGCGCCTGCTGTAGCACTTGACCAGAAGGGCGGCCCCGCCACCGGTCCGCCAGGCAGCCTCCGCTCTGCCGCGCTTGCAGCCGCTCCGCCCGGGGTGCGCTTGGCGCACAACGCCAGGACACACCGCGCGGCAAGTCCGCCGAGCGTGCGTCTGGCGCACTCCTGGCGGACTACGAGGCGCGCGTCTCCGACCGCTTTCCGCCGCGCGGATCACGCCTGCAGTGCGCCGGCCGCACTCGAGGCGGAATGCCTCCCGCGGATCATTGGCACATTAGATTTAAAAAAAAAAAAATTCCTCAGTTGTTCCTCCTTTTCCTTGTCATTCCTCGCACCCCTCCCACCTCCCTTCTTCCCTCTCTCCCCCTTTCCCCTTTTCCCCCTACCACCCCTCCTCATCATTCCATCGCCTCTAAGACTCATGTGTAGCCGGGTCAGTCCTACTGGCCGCGAGATACGCATTTTGTTCGGCAGTGCCGGGATTCGATCCCCAGCCATACCAAACTCAGCGCTCACGCTTCGGTCGGAACCTACTGAGCTACGGAGCCATCGTGCCGACAGAATGTTCTTCGACCCATCACATTACAAACACTGCATTGTGTCTCTGCACTGCTGCCCCCCCCCCTCCACCCCGCCTCGCCTCGCCCCCGCACCTGCCTTCGGCCCCCTCCACGTCCCCCAGCTCCCCCCTCCCACCCTGCTCCTCCTGCCCCTCCTGCCCCTCCCACCCCCGCCCCTTCTGAGAGCGACGTTGTGTTGGAGGTTGGAGGCTCACACTGCCGGCCTGCGCTGAGGAAGGCCAAGTCAATGACCGGACCCTTCCGGGGAAACAATAGGTTGGCGTGCCGGGGTGGGTCCTTTTTCCAGATACCGCGCGGCCGGCGTTGACGAGGGTGTGACAAGTGGTGAGCGACTCGGACCAGAGAGAAGGAATACGGCAGAGTCGCCAACGCAGTTTTATGGTCTCTCATCCTAGCGGGTCAATAAGGCCCACGTGTTCGACTATAAGCGTACTGTAGCCTCCTGATCTGCGCTGCAATTGGTCAGACAGCAGGTGGTGGGGGGTTGCAGTGGTAGGACTACGTCCAAAGCGAGTAACTGTGCGGCCGCGGCTCTGACCTTCTCCCTCTGCGGAAACGCGTGCGCAAGACAGAGACGAACAACAGAAAGTGTCGAACGCGGCCACTTACCGTCGCGCGCGGCCTGGGCGCGCGGATTTTGAATTCCATCTCAATGGACTTCAAACTGCGTCTTCTGCAAACGCAAAAGCCCGCTCTTTGAGCAACTCAGACTTGCTCGGATAATGTAATGTATTTTTAACATCTAGCGACACTGATGTCTTCTTAACTCTAAACTGATTCGAATGACACCAAACAGTACTCAAATACTCTAATCCCCACTCAACTAAGAGCGCAAATGAAATTTTATGCGCTAATCGCGGACGAAAAAGAAAACAAAAAGAGTGACACTCGAAAAGTCTTATTAACCATCCCTAGTTAAGCTACCACGAATTTCGGACACTCGGACACAAAATAAACTAACACCGTTCTGTTTGTAATACACTGTTTTTGAATTACTGTGACGTCACGTTCTTTTTCATGTGAAAAGTGTCACATTCTTTAAAATGTAATGTCACATTCTTTTCAATGTGAATCGGCCAAAATATGCGGGCTAAATTATATTGTCACATTCAAAAGAATGTGACATTAATATTAAAAGGAATGTGACAGTTTTTACATGAAAAAGAATGTGACGTCACTGTAATTGAATCACAGTGTACCAACAGCGTTGTAATACAGAGAGCCAGCTGGCCCAGCCAGTCCAGCCAAGCCCCGAAAGATATTACTGTCCAGGAAGCCAAGGTTTTGACCCGGTGCATAAATACGTAAAGCACATTTTTTACTCGTTCTTTACCACCACCTCTCTCCTGAGTGGTGAAAAGAACGAGTATTGTTCTCAGTCGAGTGTAACGCTTAACTGTCCACACTTTCATCTCAGATCTCACAATACCTACAGGCATAATAGTTATACCATTCTAAACTGGAAACGCTGGACATTATTCCAACAAAGAACTATTTTTCAAGTTTAATAGTATTATTTTGAGAACACTTAACAAATTTTGTGTGTTTTCATTCTAAGTCCATAACCCAACTTTATGAGTGGAGTTTTCAATCTCAGCAAGCACAATACCTACAGACATGAAACTTGCGCTGATCTCAGCTTGAAGCCTTCCTCTGAATTGCAGCAATGAACCTTTTTTAACGTTTAATAGTATTATTTTGAGAACTCTTAACAAATTTTGTGCGAGTTTTCATTCTAAGTCCCCGAGTCTAGTCCTAGCCCGAGTCGGCTCGCGCCAGCTCGCGCTCCTTTTTGCGCCCCAACAATCGGACCTGAGCGGGAGGGCCGAAGAAGGCCCGAGCACCCGAGCCGAGGCCGAGGAAGGGCGAATGTCCCGGGAAAAACTTCCCCTGCACACACGAACTGTGATGAAATCTGAGATGAAAATGTCTTCACTCGACTCACATCACGTTTCACACTCCTACCTCTGTAGCACATAATTATGTAAAGAACGAGTTCCATACTTATCACAAAATTCATTTTGTGTTCTATTTGGCCCTTGTTTCTTAATCTATGTAATATGTGCTGAATACGAATCTGAGGGGTTTGCCGACCCCACCCTAGTGCGTTTACCGGAAATCGAACAAAAGGGCCTAAATGGAGGGGTTCGCGGACCCGATCTAGCTCCGAAACTACTCGTTCGGTTTTGGTCGGACTTATGTCAAAATGTTCTGAAAAGACCAAGGAACGAAATGTACTGTAAGACAGAAGAAGCGCGAGGTTTGTTCCTGGTCGAAAATTTGATTTTATTCAGAAATTTAGAGATTTTTTCCTCAATTTTTACTCGTTCTTTACCTTTTCCACATCTCTCTTAACCTAGAGGTGAAAGAACGAGTATTGTGCTCAGTGCGGTGTAAGTTAGACCCCATTTTCAGCGAAGAAATGGTAATACCTACAGCTATGTCTCTGCAAGCAAATTGTAGCTTTTTACCCAGTAATGAGTCAATAATAGAGGTTTTTTTCGAGTTACTAAGCAAAATTTTAAGAAATTATGAATCTAAATTTCGAACAGAGACGTTCGACCGCTCGCCGCGGGACCACTTTTATACCGTACCCATTACGACTTAATTACGAATGAACACACAACCAAATTACACTATTTGCCAAATAAAGTTATCACAAAACGTATCAACAATTTTCAACACTCTGCAGTTTCTAATTAAAAAGTAAACATTACATTCATTTGTGTTTATCAACATTGAAAGTATCAATGTCAACACCGCCGATATGGGTTGTACGCATGCGCGAGTAACAACGCCATCTATTGAGATATCCTGTAGTCATTATAAAAGTTTGTCTCAAAAAGAAAACAAATGCCGCGAAAGGTTTGAACGTGGCTGACAACAATGTGTGTGTTATGGACTCACTATCCTGCTGTTGACTTACCATTTCTAGTTGAAAGCTAACATTATTAACGTAAAGGGTAAAGAGGTAAAGAACGAGGTTTTTCTTTTTGTATCAAACGCGTTTGATGCGCTTACAATCTACTTGTTTTAAATTTACACTGATAATCCAAGTGTTTAACCCTTCAACACTTAAAAGTGTTCAAATATCATTTAAACATATAAATGTGTTCAACATAGTTGTTGTACACTCCCTTATGATTCCGAGGACACCCGGATCTTGTCCCTGTACTCGGCCTAGTCCGACAGCAGCCCTTTGGACTGTCCGTTTTAGGAACCGAAATGTCCCCAAAACCGAGAAATTCTGGATAGAGTCCGATGCTGGAGTCGAGTTGGACTGGTCCGAAGCGACGCCCGGATCGGCCCGAAATAACGCTCGGTCTATTCCGGAAACGTGCCTTCTGTATACCCTTCCCCCTTCCCGCCCCTTCTTTAGGCAGCCATGGGTGCACTAGCTATCGGTATTCAAATGTTTAAATCGACAAAGCCTTGATAATCAAAACTTAACCGAATGAACGGAACATGTTTGAGGGTGTCGGAATCGAGGCGATGCCAAATCTGTTGTCCGTTTGGAGCTAGCTCAAGCCGTTTTCAAGATACCAAGAAAAAATGCTCCGATTTCAATAAAATTAAAATGGCCCTACTTAATTTCACCATAGATGCTACATACCAAATTTCAGATCGATATTCCAAAAACTACATATTTGACAGCGTCCTGCACTTGGTTGCAGTTGAGAAGTTATTGATTGTAGATCATAGAAAAAAATGTTGGACAAGCGAGAAATCCGAGATGAGCCCTCCGCGGGCAAACCCGAAGCAAGTCCGCTGTACAGGACTCCAATCGGACTAACGGGTTAGTGCCGGACTAGCCCGTGACCCAAGGATGCAATCGCGGACTACCCGAACCCGGAGATGGACTCCAAGTGGAACTGTCCGGTCGTGAAAAAGGACAGTCCGGTCGTGAAAAAGGACAGTCCGTGGGCAGAAGGGGCTTTTACGGGCAGCCCTGGATGCAATTGCGGAACTCTTTCGAATCATAAGGGCTTGCAAGTGTTCAACTCAAAAGTTGTGCACTTAAAAGTGTTCAACTCTCCAGTTACACACTTCCTTAGCTTGGACGCACTGTATTAGGGAAGTGTGCAACTGGGGAGTTGAACACTTACAAGTACACAACTTCTGAGTTGAACACTTTTAAGTGCACAACAATTCTGTTGAACACTTTTATTTGTTTAAATGGTATTTGAACAATAAAAAGTGTTGAAGGGTTGAACACTTTGTTTATCAGTGTAAACTTATTTCGTCTTGTCCTTCAAACGAGATGGTAGAGTCCAATAAGGCTACTCCGTTCCTAAATAAACGCTGTGCGTCCATCCCATAGCTCCGTCAAGGCATCTTACAGATTTAAAAGTTACCGATTCGGCCAGCGCTGGCGGCCCCCACTACGCTCCGCCACCCTCCCCCCTCCAGTCCCAGGTGCGCGCTGTCTCTCTCCTCCTCGCGCTTCTCGCTATGAGGACGACAAGGAAAGAGAGCGAGCCGCTTCGTCCGCCTCCCCGCCCATTGGTGCACCGAAGGCAGGCGTGGTGGGTTTTAAAGCTATTTTTTCAAAGAACTTTAAAACAAGAAATTTACTTTCAAAAAATCAGTGGCGGCTCCGGGGGGTCGTCGACGTCGTACTTTGTCTGTAGACTAAAACTTCGGTCTTGCTTTCGATCGGAAACTGGTCAGAATATACTAACTGAAAATTTCAAGAATAAATGCACCTACTACTGATCTCATTGAAAATGCAAGCATACACTGGAAAAACAAAGGTGCTATATAGCACCCTTTTTGGGGTGCTATTGCATTTTTTGGGGTGTTACTGCACTCATGACTTTGTAAAGGCACGATTAGGGCCAAAAATAGCACCTTTGGGAGGCGATAGCGCCTTTCTAAAGGCACTATTTCACTAACGCCTTTAAAAGGCATTAGATAGCACCTTTGTTTTTCCAGTGTACTCGAGTGACCTAAGGTAGGTAGCAGCTTCTTTTCTTTCTCGAGTACAACGCTACAGCTACATTCGCGACAGACAGTGAGTGCCGCTCAGAATCCGACCTAACTGCTGGCCTACGCGCTCGCTGCGGGCTGCGGCTCTGAGCCAGGAAGAGCGCGCATACACACACACCACAACTCTGGAAAACCTTGAAAACCTGAAAGACTGTGGGAATTTGCGAACGATCTAGGAAATCAGGGAAAACTCACGGAAAATTTCCAAAATAAATAGGGCACAAAAAATTAGAGATTTGTCTGAGCTCATGACATTGCTTGACATTAACAAAAACACTGCGATTGGGGCCGCCACTACATAGGCGGCCATCGGCGGCCATCGGGCAGGCGCACAGCCAGCGCAGTAGAGACAGCGGAACGCCGCGCCCGCCGCGCCAGATGTCCGCCAGCACTCCGCGCGGCGGACAGCGCGCGGAGGTCGCGGGACCCGGGCCGCCTCTGCACCGCCAGGCGGCGCTCGGCAGCACCCCGCTTCGCTCGGCCCGCCCCAGTTGTGGGGACGCGATGTCTGCAGCGCGGGCCGCCAGCGGGGCGCGCCAACAGGGATGCGCTGGAGGCGCTCGAATGAATGTCACACGCAGTCCGCCCCGCGCTTGTCCGCGCGGCCGAGCGCCAGCGAACCACGCCAGGTGTAGCGCAGTAGCTGGCTGCCACTGCGTGTTCGCGCGGACCGCGCTGCGCGGAGTCTGCAGCGCGGAGTGACGGAGCACTGCGCCTGCTGGGTGGGTTTAGGGATTGACTTTCGCATCGCAAGCGCAGACCGCGCGCGTAAGCACCATAGGCGCAGTCCAGGCGGGGTCCGCTCCGCTCAAGCCCGCCTACCGCACTACGGGCGGACGTCCGCCCGGCGCACGTGCGCCGCTTATTCTACTAGGGCACAGCCAATTGGCTTACGTATTGTAAATTATGCTGTTGGTCTTCATCCAGCCTTCGAAAGAAAGTAAAGCATTATGTGTGTATTTCTTCGTAAAATTTTGCTTGGCACTATTCTCTTCTCTTGATGCAGCCAGGTTTTACGTAAAAATTACAAGTAACGAAATAACAAGAAGACAAAGATATTTTTTTGTGTGTGTTTTTACGGACGAAAACCCGCTTACAAATCTGACGAGCGCAAGATACGTATATATTTACGTATCGTTTGGCGTGTCGAAATTATCTCGTCAAATTTGTAGGCTGATTTTACGACTATTTCGATTAAAAGTTCAGGAACCAGGAAGAATGCAACAGGTATTCAGCAACCCTCGATAACGAAAAGAATAGGAAGGTGCCAATATTTGTTTGTAAAATTTTGCTTCGTCTTTTTTCCGTCTCCTCTTGTTGTCATGTTTTCCGTAAAAATTACGAGTCATGAAAAAACGAAAAAAACTAAGTATTTTATAACGTGTTTGTGTTAAAACGGACGAAAACCCGCTTACACTTGTGACGAGGGCAAGATACGTATTTTCATACGCATCCTTTGTCGAGCGAAACTATCTGGTTACATTTGTGAGCTGGTTTCACGACCGTTCTATCAACAGATTGCTGGTTTACGTGTTGTAAATTATGCTGTTGGCCTTTATCCAGCCTCCGAAAGAAAGTGAAGCATCACGTGCGTATTTGTTTGTAAAATTTTGCTCGGCACTATTGTCTTCTCTTGATGCAGTCAGGTTTTTCGTAAAAATTACGAGTAACGAAATAATGAAAGAGCTAAAATTTTTTGGAGTGATGTTACGGATGAAATCCCGCTTACACATCTGACGAGCGCAAGATACGTATCTATTTGCGTATCGTTGGCTTGTTGGAATTGTCCCGTCGAATTTGTAAGCTGGTTTCACGACTATTTAGTTTGTAAGTTAAAGAACCGGGAAGAATTCAACTGATATTCAGCAACCCTAGATAACAAAAAGAAGTGTAAGGTGCCAACTATTTCTTTGTAATATTTTGCTTGTCTCTTCTTTCCTCCTCCTCTTGTTGTCATGTTTTACGTGAAAATTACGAGTCACGAAATAACAAAAAATCTTAGTATTTTATTACGTGTGTGTTAAAACGGAAGAAAACCCGCCTACACTTGTGACGAGCGCAAGATACGTATCCATCTACGTATCGTTTGGCTTGTCTAAATTGTCTCGTCGAATTTGTAAGCTGGTTTTTTGACTATTTAATTTAGATTGTAAGTTCAGGAATCAGGAAGAATGCAACTGGTCTTCAGTAACCCTAGATAACGAAAAGAAGAGTAAGATGCCAATTTTTTTTGTAATATTTTGCTTTCTTTTTCCTTCCTTCTCCTCTTGTCATGTTTTACGTAAAAATTACGAGTCACGAAATAACAAAAAATCTTTGTATTTTATTACGTGTGTGTGTTAAAACGGAAGAAAACCCGCCCACACTTGTGACGAGCGCAAGATACGTATTTTCCTACGTCTCTTTTGTCGAGCGAAACTATCTGGTTTCAATTGTAAGCTGGTTTCACGCTCTTTTTTTTACCAACAGTTTGTTGGCTTTCCTCATGTTTATTATGCTGTTGGACTTTTTCCAGCCTACGAAAGAAAGTAAAGCCTAACGTGCGTATTTTTTTGTAATATTTTGCTTGGCACTATTCTCTTCTCCTGATGCAGTCAGGTTTAACGTAAAAATTACGAGTTACGAAATAACAAGAAAACTAAGATTTTTTGGGTGTTGTTACGGACGAAAACCCGCTTACACATCTGACGAGCGCAAGATACGTATCCATTTACGTATCGTTTGGCTTGTCTAAATTGTCTCGTCGAATTTGTAAGCTGGTTTTTCGACTATTTAATTTTGATTGTAAGTTCAGGAATCAGGAAGAATGCAACTGGTCTTCAGTAACCCTAGATAACGAAAGGAAGAGTAAGGTGCCAATTTTTTTTTTGTAATATTTTGCTTTCTTTTTCCTTCTTTCTCCTCTTGTTATGTTTTACGTAAAGATTACGAGTCACGAAATAACAAAAAATCTTAGTATTTTATTACTTGTGTGTGTTGAAACGGAAGAAAACCCGCCTACACTTGTGACGAGCGCAAGATTCGTATTTTCCTACGTCTGTTTTGTCAAGCGAAACTATCTGGTTTCAATTGTAAGCTGGTTTCACGCCCTTTCTTACCAACAGTTTGTTGGCTGACCTCATGTTTATTATGCTGTTGGACTTTTTCCAGCCTACGAAAGAAAATAAAGCCTAACGTGCGTATTTTTTTGTAATATTTTACTTGGCACTATTCTCTTCTCCTGATGCAGCCAGGTTTAACGTAAAAATTACGAGTAACGAAATAACAAGAAAACTAAGATTTTTTGGGTGTTGTTACGGACGAAAACCTGCTTACACATCTGACGAGCGCAAGATACGTATCCATTTACGTATAGTTTGGCTTGTCTAAATTGTCTCGTCGAATTTGTAAGCTGGTTTTTCGACTATTTAATTTAGATTGTAAGTTCAGGAATCAGGAAGAATGCAACTGGTCTTCAGTAACCCTAGATAACGAAAAGAAGAGTAAGGTGCCATTTTTTTTGTCATATTTTGCTTTCTTTTTCCTTCTTTTTCCTCTTGTCATGTTTTACGTAAAAATTACGAGTCACGAAATAACAAAAAATCTTAGTATTTTATTACTTGTGTGTGTTGAAACGGAAGAAAACCCGCCTACACTTGTGACGAGCGCAAGATTCGTATTTTCCTACGTCTTTTTTGTCGAGCGAAACTATCTGGTTTCAATTGTAAGCTGGTTTCACGCCCTTTCTACCTACAGTTTGTTGGCTTACTTTATGTTAATTATGCTGTCGGTCTTTAACCAGCCTACGAAAGAAAGTAAAGCCTAACGTGCGTATTTTTTTGTTATAGTTTTCTTCGCACTATTCTCTTCTCCTGATGCAGTCAGGTTTAACGTAAAAATTACGAGTAACGAAATAACAAGAAAACTAAGATTTTTTGGGTGTTGTTACGGACGAAAACCCGCTTACACATCTGACGAGCGCAAGATACGTATCCATTTACGTTTCGTTTGGCTAGTCTGAATTGTCTCGTCGAATTTGTAAGCTGGTTTCACGTCCATTCTATCATATATTTTTTTTTTTTCCTGCGAACGTTTTCAGGTCTTGCAAGCTTTACTGAATGGCATGTCAATAAAATTATTTAGATGTTTTAGTGTTTGCGTTTCCTTCTTTATGTTAACACAACCCATTTCCTTCTGTAAATCATTCCTTTATCTTTCAATACCCCGAAAATATCGAATTGGGGTCAAGGAGAGTCATTGATATTGCAGGCTTATTTTTGGGATACATTTCAGACCTTCTGTCACACGTGCCAGCTCTCAAAATAATTAATTTTAAAGTAAAAATTTGTCTTTTACCTTTTGCATGGAATACGGGAATATCACGCAATAGATGTCGTAAGTGACTGGAGCCAAATATGAGAATCCTGCAGAGGCAAGGGATCACCAGTTTAATTACAAAAAACCTACAAAACAAATAGGTGCTTGATGTGGGATGCTTGCGTTCGCTCAAATTAACTGCCGTCTCTTCAAAGTGCTCAGAGATTTAAACAAAAAATGAGGGGGAAAAAACACACACACAAAAAAAACGGGGCCTTCATTTATCAGAGAGCTCCGTAAATTTCCGAGGGGACCACGAATTCAATCTCGATGAGCTGCATTCCTTTGCAGCGGTCCTATTAATGAGGAAGTCTTCTGTCAAAGACGGCTGTCAGAATCGCGATCCGTTTGAATTTCGCGCTGTTCGCGTGGTATGAGAAATTTTGATAGCAGCGTTCAAGGCCTGACAGCTGGCAGCCTAACCAAGTTCAGATCTTTATCCTTCTACATCCTGGAATTGACATTCGTTTCAGCTCTCCAAGCGACTTCTATCGCTTTCTGCAACCCATATATTTAGAATTTTCATATAAACCAGAATGATTTAGGGATAATTTCTTTGAAATCGCTTTTGAAAAATGCGAGGTGGAGACCCGGTCGCCATCTTGGTAGGCTGCTGCCACTTGCTGTCTGAAACAGGGACCCGTGCGAGACTATTCTGCCCGGCGCCATTCCCAGAGCTCCCCGGAAACTTTTCAGACTGATAGTACCATATTTTAGCAGATGGAATACCTTCCAAAATTATGATAATGCAATCAGAAATTTTTTATAATTGTATGATGTTACTGAATGTGAAGGAAGGAATATTCCTGCAGGCTTCACTTTGAAGTGCTACATTCATTTCTATCTAAATTTAAGGATAGTGGCAATGTGATGATGAATGGATCAATATTTAGGCAGATTTAAATTTGAAATGATAACTTGTCAATGTTTGAATGATGAATTATACACACTAGCTTTCTTCAAATGCTGTAGAAACTGATTATTTTTATTACCTTAGTTCCTGAGGGAATGAACATAAAATACAACATGCAAAACAATGCCAAATAAACATAAAAGCTCTAATTTTCACACAGTTATCATTCTGTCAGTTACCACTTTCATTTCTTCGATCACATACTGTACATGTACTGTAAGCCTTAATATAAAGTAATATTAAAGTAGTTTTAAACAAGTCAATAAAACTGAGATCCATATAAAAAAGAGAATACACTTATACAGTAAAGCTTTGCAATTTACTTACTAGTGGCACTGATTGATTAAAAAAAAATATGTGGTTCATGATTTTCTAAAAACAGTTGCCCAGGGATTGATTTTTATGATGTGCTTGTAGCAGCAAGCCATAAAAGGGCAATCAGTAATTCCTGGGATGTGCACTTATTGTAATCTATGAAATACTAGTAAATTTCAGTCATAAAAGATGAACAGACTTATATAGTTGATCATATATTATGACACATCACAGCTACACTGCTTAGCGCTGAGCTGCATGATATGCAGTGAGCTGATCCAGAACCTCCTGAGAGACTGTTCTTTTTACTACCTTTAAACCCTTTTGAAAATCATCCAAAACCACTGGCGGTACCTTCAAAAGTAATAATAAAATAATAAAGCACTTGTAGATAGGAACATATAATAACTTTGTATCTATTAAGAGTCGTATACTGCTGCTAACTTACAATTTCTGGAAGGAGAACTTTGCCAGCTAAGCTGCGTGGTACATTCCTCAAAAAAAATTTTGCAGCCCATTTGCAAAGAGTACGCAGGTCTGACCCACTATATCCTTCTGTCTCTAGAGCAATTAATTGAATATCTCCTTTGGACAATGAATGGTCAGTGTCTGACATTATTCTTTTGATCATAACTTCTCGATCCTGAAATGTATAATACAAATTATTTACTTTAATTTGAATGTGATGCCAGGATTGCACACTTAAGTAGAAGGAAGGAGAGAGGGGCCTACATCAACTTTTGGCAATGGCACATAGAGGCGCGTAGCAAACCTCCTCACAAAAGCTGGATCAATAGATTGAGGGATGTTGGTTGCTCCCAAGAAAAGAACTCGGTCCCGACTATTACTTTGGCATCCATCCTGCACATAGAATACACATATTGGTTATTGTGAACAGGAAAAATTGATATTTATATTTGAAGCCAGAAACCATTTATCACAACGACATTGGGGACACAAACTGTAAAACCTGGGTCAATACAAATACAAATACTAACCAGTTCTGTCAAAAATTCTGTTTTGACCCGTCTCTCCCACTGCTTTTCATTTTCACTCCTATTGCTGAGAAGTGCATCTATCTCGTCAATAAATATAATAGTTGGTTGAACAGCACTGTGAAAAGTAAAGCAAGGAACAGGAATGACGGAAGCATAGACAGAACAGAAATATAACAAAAACTTTACAAATCCGCCACAGGAAAAAAGGAGAAGTAGCAAAGTGGCATTTAATTATACTTTGTTCTTTTAAGTAGCAAATGCCATCTTGCCACTTGCAATTTTTTTTCCAGGGAGCCACAGGAGTCTACTGTCAAGGCTTAACAGTTACTTTAGGGAAGGTTGTAATTCAAGTATTTCAATAATGACAGTATCATTCAATTTTTGGACTTGCGGTTTACTTTACTTATGGCCAGTTTAGGAGTAGAAGGAAATGTATATTATTAATTGATTTCAAAATCTTTACGAAGATTTCCATATTTAGCATAACAACTCATTTATTTCCATAAAGCTACTACTTTCTTTTTTCATTATGACCACCTGATGGTTTCACTTTCAAATCCCTAGTCAATCAAATAATTAAGATCCACTTTGAATATTTTTACCATGGTAATCTGTGTAATCAAATTATTTTTGAAGAGAGTATGTCGCGACTTAGCTTGAAAATGTCTCCTTTCAGAGATTGTAAGCTAGCAACAGTGTATGACTCTTAATAGCTGCAAAGTTATTTTATTTTTCTCTGCTATGGTACCCATAGTACCTACTAGTAAATTTCATAGCAAATCTACTGATACAAGAATTCATTACTCACCGGGCAATTTGGAACAAGGTCTTCACTGCTCTTTCTGCCTCTCCAGCCCACTTTGTTATAAGAGAGGAGGCTGTGATGTTGAAAAACCTTGCTTTCATCTGTGAAGCTAAACACTTCCCTAAAAGGAACGTATCACAATGAGGCAATGTTGATTCAAATACGTACAAAACAGAAAGCCTCTTCAGAAAACTAATGCAATACCTATCAATGTCTTTCCTGAACCGGGTGGTCCATAAAGGAGAATTCCTTTAGAGGCTGCCCTTAAGCCTTTGAAGTAATCTGGATTTTCCCAAGGCAAAATTACATCCACCTAAGCAAATAACTCAAAATTAGACAAGCTTGCCAAAAATAAGCAAAGCACAACAGCAGATAACATGGTACCGTGGTACCTCTATAGTGTCTTTGATGTCCTGAAGCCCACATACATCATCCCATGCAACACGCTCTGATCCAGTCAAGTCCGCAAGTGTACCAATTATTGTTTTGGCACACTTCATGTCAAGACCACCACCAACATAGTTTTGAGCCATGTTCAATATCACTTCATGATCAAAATAAGAAACGTCTGTGACTAGATTGATGTCGGTATCATTATTGTGGTAGTCACTGCCATGTCCTTCGTTTCTCTCATCATCCTGCCTTGTCGTTGCTCTGTGCTCATACTCCTTCTCCTCATCACCTTCCCCTTCCTCTGACACCTCACTAAGATTGACAACCTCGATGCCCTACATTTAAAAAGTTATATATATTATAATTGAACACTGAGTTAAGCTTTTAATTGCAATAAGTTATATACTCTAAAAAGGTATGTTCTTCTATAAAAAAAAAGAAAAAAAAAACTTCATACTTACTTTACAAGCATCAAGGTCTTTGGTTTTTTTTCTTAGCTTGCTTTTGGGTCGTAATTTGTGTTTGAGAACTTTTGGCTGCAGAAACCAATAACGCTCTTACATTCCCTACAAATATAAAGATGAAGTCCAAACTAAGTCACTCGCTTAAAAAAATTTTACCTCAAAATCACTGAAGCTGCTGCGCCTTCGGCTTTGTGTGGAGGGACGTAAACTGCTACAAGAACTTATTTTGGTGGAACAACTGACGGAACTGGGCATGTCCAACCCAAGAAGGAATCAAAGTCACGAGGACGTCAATGTAATGTCAAAATGATCATCCTAAAATCAATTCCAAATCACAGACTTGAAAATGACTTTTATGGCTGCGAGCGCGAAAAGGCATGACGTATATTTGACTTCATTGTGACAAGCTTCGTATTTAAACGGTTTCCGGTCCAGCTTTAGGCAGAGATGTACTGCTACCTCTTCCGCGTGCCTGACAGCCTGGCGTCAGCTGATCACGTGAATGACGTGAATCTGGTGCATGGTGCGTGTTTTGGGTTGTATAGTTAATGCGTGCCGGTGCCACCCTGCGCTGCTCGATCTGTCGCGATCTGTTTAAATCGTAATATGATATTATTGCCATGGATCACAACAGACCTGTAAGTACAATTGAATGTAGTTGTGAGCTCCTTAACCGCTGTTACAAGCTTAAGTGATATATCTGCTTGCTTGTTGTTAGTTAATTGAGGTTATGGATCCCCATATTGGAACATTTCCTTTTTAGACTATGAACATTATAACTGAGTGATTCTCTGTTGCAGATTTTTATCAATACCTATTAAACCAAAATTGTCCTCGCACCTTTTTGGGAATATTTATTGTACCCTGTACTAAGTAATCAAGAATGTGTGACACAAGAGCAGACACTTCGGAAACTGAAAAGAATTTATATGCTGAAGTTTTCAGAAACATGCGCATATCATTTAAAATAAAATTATTATCTCAGTCAGTTTTATTTAATCATTATCAATATTTTTACTTTAGGTGCGACGTAAGCGAAGAAGGCGGGCCAGAGCCTCTGCGGAAAATGACTGAAAGTGACTGGATGTGACTGGAAAAGTGACTGGTCGCAGGGGACGCGCACACCGACTGGTCGCAGTGAGGTCCCCCACCACGGTAGGGGCACAGCCGGGGGGGAGGGAGGCACGACGGCGAAGAAAAGTAATAGGGGAAGGCCCTTAATGGAAGGCGAACTGGGCGAGGGGATGTATCCACCGTGCTGCGATGTGGTATGGGGGTAGCGGTGCGGTCATCCAAGTGACGGGTATTCGCTTCCCCGCGGAAGAGAGGCCTCGGACAGTGACCTCTCCCCCCCTCCCCCTGCACCTTTTCCCCCGTGTTCACTTCAGCTCGCTTCAGCCATTCCCGACCAGCTGGTTTGCCTGCCTCACTGTAAAGATAAAGGATGCTGCTGCGCTGGCCGTGTGGCCGGTCGGGTTGCTCTAACGTACTCCGCCGCAGACCTCCACATGCAGACAGAGTGACGGACGCGGCGCTATCGCCGCATCTAGTTACACCCGCACCACTCTCCCAAGCCAGCAGGGGCTCGACGCATCGCTTTGACATAGGACAGCTTCGGAGGGGAGCGGATGGTGCTGTTCACCGCAAGGAAAAAAACCGGAGATCACTGAAAGTTGTGCTCGTCATCAACAAGGCCGACAGGTCCTACCCAGCCGTCGTCAAAGTCCATCAAGTTATGACGGTAGCGCCCCCTTTTATGGAAATAAATGAGTTCTTAGGCATTCTTATCCATGAAGAGCCACCTCGCCACAACTTTCTCGAATATTGGATCTCCTTACGGTTAGACGGTCAGATACGACAAGTATAGGCAACCCGTTCGCACGCGTGCATGTGGGTTGCGTACTCGCTCGAGCCGTCAGGCGCCATAGGCGCAGGCGCGTTATAAATTGCCTCCCTCCCCCTCCCATCGACCTCTAGTACACCATAGCAAAACGCCTGAAAGGTAGGCAACTTGCGCTACAGAACCCCTGTATGTAGGCAACCCAAGTGGCACCGCCCCCTCCCTCCCCCCTATCTACGAGACCTTGCACCGCGCCTGCAGGTGCAAGTGAGATGCTCTATCACGACTTCATTAGGTGACCAAGGGGGACGAGACGCAAATGTGCAGCGCCAGCGCGCCGCGCGGATGCCTCCTCATCGCTCGCTCATCACGCCAACCATAGCGTCGAAGGAGGGGGTGGAACGAGGACGTTCTGCCGGCAGATGAGTGCACTGGTCGGAGTCGATATGACTAGTACAATTCCAGCTCAAAACCGACAAGAATTTTGGGTGAAGTCGACGTCTTTTTTTTTACATGTCAGTGTTTGATCAGAGTAATTAGTAGAGGTCACATGCAAAATTTGAGCCCTCTAGCTCAAAGGGTTTAAAAGTTAGCCTGACACTTTCACTTTTAGAATAAATTATCGGAAAAAGCTTTTAGAAACGTTTTTGAAGGTCTAGCTTCTAAACTTTGATGTACTTAGGGCATGGCTTGTTGGAAATGTTCTTTTCTGCTCATTCAGAAAATGGTGTCATATGTCCCATTTCAGTAGAAAAAGTCATATTATCTTAAGAAAACCTATAAATTTCAGTAAAAGCGTAACTCTTATAACTCAAAGTCCAATGTTGGGATTTTAGTTGTTCAAAGCGTGTTTGACTTGGTATATGACCCCTACTGAAACATATAAATTTTCCAGAGGACACATATTTTTTAAGAAGAATTAAAAATTACTCTATAAATAAGCTATTTAGTCAACTTTATGGTGACAGGAGTGGCCCACCATCTCAGGCACAGGCAAAATAAGTATGGTCAAGGCTCTCTTCCTTATCTTCAGAACCAACACTTAGTGATAAAACATATGTGGCGGGACATGATAATTATTACATTTTGCCTCCCATTGAAGTCCAAACTTAAACAATTATCACTCTTTTTTAAAAAAACATTTTCATAGTATAAAATTCTGTATTTCAAAGTATGTTTGAATTATAGCTATTATGACTATTTAACTGTTTTATTCAAGACTACCCAAGTGCAATGTTTTTTTTTTTCCCAATCACATTTCACGAATTAAGCCGCAGTTTCAAATCTCACTTTTACCTGCATGTAATTTGTTATAAGAGAGGGAATGGGTATTGTCTGGAGCTGGAGATATTGTACAGGTGCAACAACGAAATTCGAATGAGTCCTACTTGTGTAGGCATTCTCTGTATCAGTAGAAGCGTGTAGTTTTCTGCATCCGCTAATGCTCACTGAATGTGTGGAGACCGTGGTGGACTGCATTTTTTCAATCATTCATGCACATGCACTGGAGTGACCTGAGTTCGAGTTTATTAGTTGTAACACAACTAATAATTGCCCACCCCGTGACTAGAAAATATCATTAGCTGGGACAGCGAATCTTTTTTTTTCTGTGCAACTCAGTGGCTTAGCAGTTAATTAATACCTTTCATATGTAAACCGGGATTATATGGTCATTAGTGAACATTAAAGTACAGGGGTGAAAATTAGACAGCATACCATATATCAATACAACACACATAAACAGTTTTTAATCATATTTAAGCACTATATTTTATAGCTACGAAGATTGTTTTCAACTTTGTTACGAAGCAGTATACAAGCTAATAATGAAAAATTAAACTGGGCCTTTTCACCTTTTACATTCACACTCATCAAGTTTTTTCTCAAGCAGAAGAACTTTTGCCTCAAGCAGTTTAACTTTGGCTTCCAGTTGGGGCTTAGTAGGCCCCTTATTCCTGGCCTTTGGAGGACGTCCCCTCTTCGTTTTTGGAGTACTCGCAGTACTCGTGTCAAGTTCTGGTTCCGTCTCCCTCATCTTCTCCATCTTATCCAGCTTCTCCTGCAAGTTCAGAAAAGAAATTCATAAAATTCTATGATGAGCATGATTACTGATACATGTACAGATTCACTGAAACTTTAGTGAAGTATAGTTAAAAATACTACTCACCAAAAAATATTTATGCGTCTCTTTGCCTTTCTTCCCAATCATGACCTTCAAAACACAGACATACTTGTCAATGTCACGTTAAGTTAAGCGTTAAACGACACACTATTATTTTAATTAAATGATGCCCAAACCCTAACGTCTCTTGCAGCAGAACAAGGATATATGCAGCCAGATCGCTCGCACAAATTAATTCACACAATAGCCCACTCCTTTTTATGGTTGATGGTTCCATCTCAAGTAACAGAGATTCGTCATTTTACATCAAAATGATTATATTTTGACGTCATTTTTCCATTAGTCACAGTGACGTATTTCAGTTTACAAAAAAAAGGGGGTTAAAATGACGTCAGAGTGATGTCATAGACGTCATTCTGGCCTCAACAGGACATCAAATTTAAGTATTTTGAAAAACAATACAGTGACTAGCGTCTTAGTGCCGATTCTCTGTTACTTGGGATGGCGGGCGGCAAAACAAGCTAACTTTACCTTCAGCTCTTGAAAGGAAGAGACGGATTCCCTCGAGAGTGACCGTGACCAGGACCTGTGCTGGTAACGCCGGCAGGGGTCAGTGGGACTGAAGGAGCGGGAGGCGGAACGTCGACCTCGGTCACGGCCTCCGCGTCCTTCCTCCTGACGAGCGGGGTGCGGAGACCTGTCCCGGTCGCGGCTGCTGACGGACGAGGTCTTGACCTGCTCGACTTGCTCCCGTCGACCTCGGTCACGGCCCCCGCGTCCTTCCTCCTGACGAGCGGGGTGTGGAGACCTGTCCCGGTCGCGGCTGCTGACGGACAAGGTCTTGGCCTGCTCGACATGCTCCCGTCGACCGCGGTCACGGCCTCCGCGCCTTTCCTCCTGACGAGCGGGGTGCGGAGACCTGTCCCGGTCGCGGCTGCTGACGGACGAGGTCTTGACCTGCTCGACTTGCTCCCGTCGACCTCGGTCACGGCCTCCTCGCCCTTCCTCCTGACGAGCGGGCTGTGGAGACCTGTCCCGGTCACGGCTGCTGACGGACGAGGTCTTGACCTGCTCGACATGCTCTCGTCGACCTCGGTCATGGCCTCCGCGTCCTCCCTCCTGGCGAGCGGGCTGTGGAGACCTGTCCCGGTCGCGGCTGCTGACGGACGAGGTCTTGACCTGCTCGACTTGCTCCCGTCGACCTCGGTCACGGCCTCCGCGTCCTTCCTCCTGACGAGCGGGGTGCGGAGACCTGTCCCGGTCGCGGCTGCTGACGGACGAAATCTTGACCTGCTCGACTTGCTCCCGTCGACCTCGGTCACGGCCTCCGCGTCCTTCCTCCTGACGAGCGGGGTGCGGAGACCTGTCCTGGTCGCGGCTGCTGACGGACGAGGTCTTGACCTGCTCGACTTGCTCCCGTCGACCTCGGTCACGGCCTCCTCGCCCTTCCTCCTGACGAGCGGGCTGTGGAGACCTGTCCCGGTCACGGCTGCTGACGGACGAGGTCTTGACCTGCTCGACATGCTCTCTTCGACCTCGGTCATGGCCTCCGCGTCCTCCCTCTTGGCGAGCGGGCTGTGGAGACCTGTCCCGGTCGCGGCTGCTGACGGACGAGGTCTTGACCTGCTCGACATGCTCTCGTCGACCTCGGTCATGGCCTCCGCGTCCTCCCACCTGGCGAGCGAGGTGCGGAGACCTGTCCCGGTCGCGGCTGCTGACGGATGAGGTCATGAGCTGCTCGACATTCTCCCGTCGACCGCGGTCACGGCCTCCGCGCCCTTCCTCCTGACGAGCGGGGTGTGGAGACCTGTCCCGGTCGCGGCTGCTGACGGACAAGGTCTTGGCCTGCTCGACATGCTCCCGTCGACCGCGGTCACGGCCTCCGCGCCTTTCCTCCTGACGAGCGGGGTGCGGAGACCTGTCCCGGTCGCGGCTGCTGACGGACGAGGTCTTGACCTGCTCGACATGCTCTCGTCGACCTAGGTCATGGCCTCCGCGTCCTCCCTCCTGGCGAGCGGGGTGCGGAGATCTGTCCCGGTCGCGGCTGCTGAAGTACGAAATCTTGTGATGCTCAAGACGCTCAAGCTGACCTCGGTCACGATCTGTGAGTCGTCCCTCCTGACGAGAGCGTTGAGGTGACCTGTTTTCGAGGGGGCAACCACTCAAGAAATCATGTGTCCCTAGCCGGTGAAATCCCAGAGAAATCCCATTGAAATCTCGCGAAATCACCGAAATCATTGGAAATCATCTAAACGAAATTCAACGAAATCTCTCGAAATCCCGTGAAATCTTGAAGGCATCTTGAGAAATCCGTTAAAATCTGGTTGAAATCTCGTGGAATCACACGCAATGTGAGGAAATCCTACAAAAGCAGAGAAATCAGGTAAAATCAGGGAAGGAGAAATCTCGAGAAATCTCGGGAAATGTGGAGAAATCTTATAAATCGTGAAATCATGTGTCCCTCCGGATAGGGAGTGGTTGCCCCCTCGCCTGTTTTGGTCACGGCCCCGGCTGCTGGAAGACCAGCCCTCGGTGACCCGCTGGGGCGAGTATGGGCGCGACCGAGATCGCCGACTCATTTGTTCTGTAAATGAGGAAGTCAATCATAGACAAAGAACACTTGCTCATGCTCACCCTGACTTGAACCGTGCTTACGAGGGGGCAACCACGTCCGATCCTAGAGTTCACAGGATTTCTAATGATACGGGATTTCTAAGGATTGCGTAAAGATGTCTCCGGATTTTGTAAAGATTTCATATGGTACATTCGGGTACATTTCACAAATAAATACCAGATTCCACAAAATTCTAAAAGATTTCAAGAGGTTTCATAAGGGATTCCTCAAGGTTTCGTAAGATTTCACTGATCTCTGTGAGATTTTTTTTTATTATATTTCTTGAGATTCCTCAGTTGGATTTCGAAGGATTTCATCGAGATTTCGGAGGATTTCATCGAGATTTCCGAAGGTTACAGGACTTCACGAGTGGTCGCCCCCTCGCGAGCACTTTTTCTCACAGAGGCCTTTCGAATCGAATGCCACTTACCTCTTGAGCACTCGTCAATGCAATAAAATGACCAGCCCTTTCGCCCAGAAACTGCCGACTAGCTGACTTCTTCTTGCCTTTGTCTTGTCCGACTGGTTGGGGTGGGCGGCGAGAGCATGGGTTCTGAGCCTCCGGACTGTGGGGCTGTGGCAAGGTGGATTGGATATATCCACCTTGGGCTGTGGTCTGTGGCACAGCAAAAGCGAGGGGGAGGGAGTGGGGGGAACCTTTCGGACTCGGAAGGGCCTGCGGTACCATTTCACTTCACTTTATTCGCTTGGCCATTAAAAACCTTACTAAAGTGGAAACACTAATCTGAGATTAGGATATCCCTTTAATACTCTTCTCAATGCGCAGCTTTTATTTTTGACTTGTTAATTTCATGTTTATTACCCACAACTTATACCTTTCTCAAGTCTTCACATTGGCAACGTTTCAGCCGTGTCAAACTCGCGCGCCGAGGCGCGCGGCCAGGCAGGCTGGCAGGCAGGCAGGCGGCCACCGGCAGCCACAGGTCAGCTGCAGCTGAGATACTTGCTGGCACAGAACTCAACAGGTCCACAACGTCCACAAGGTCCATAAGCAGATAAATATTTTTAGCAGATGATACGAATGTATCAGCCTGCTTGTACTGTCATACAGCGAGCAGCCTGCAGAGAGCAGCGCAGCGAGCAGAGAGCAAACGGCAGAGCGAGAGTGGCATAATATTATACAGGGGGGAAAATGTCGCGCGGCGGCGGCGGCGGCGGCGCGCGGCGCGCTCCGCGCGCGCCCCGACCACGCGACTACTCCACGCCACCTCTCAGGCTGCCGGGCGGCCGGGCCGGTGCCCCCTCCCGCCCCGCGCCTCCCCCCTCCTAGCCCAGCGCGACGGCGCTCCGCTTCCTTGCGCCCTGCAACGCGTACGGACATCTACCATACGTATCATCTGCTTTCAAGTTCCGGCCCTCCGGAACTTTTTGGTCACGGTCGCGTGGTCTGCTTTTTCCTGAGACAACCGACATCAATGTAATGCAACTTACATGGTATTTATGACGAATTAGAAACATAATCTCTACGAATTCTCCTGTGTTGTTACCACGTAACATTATAAAGCGAATGGGTGAGGTTAGTCGGCTGTTTTTACCTTTTCCGTATTGTTTTTTCAGTTACACTTCATATTCCTTTTTCTGTAATAACGCTAAAGGCCTTTTAAAGACGATTCCAATATGCGTGGTGGGATAGTAGAGACGGGACTTACGAGTGGCACTTTCTATATCCATGGTATCGATGGACACAGCTACGAGGGGGACATAACTTCGACTAGTCAGTGTACAGGGCTCCGATTAGTCATTTTTCCAGTCACCTCCAGTCATTTCTAGTCACCTCCAGTCACACTAGTCACTCCCAGTCACGTCCAGTCATACCTAATCTTCACAATCACGTCCAGTCATTTGCGGTCTTTAAAATCGCTCCCAATCACTAACCAGTCACTTGCAGTCAGTTCAAGTCAAAATTTAATCATTTTCGATCAATTACAGTCAAAGTTCTTATCACGTTCTGGCCTCCTTGTATCATATATCCTTCCTCGGGACGGAAAGATCTTGACAGCGAAACACAAGTTGTTCCTATTTTGCACCACCGATTCGGGCTTTACTTCGGTTCTCGCCCGAGCTCAGCGCCATCGTCGACCGAAACCGGAATCGGGCTCTGACCGAACGTTCTCGTGCTTGCTTGTGCTTGCTCTGACAACGTCGAAGGTGCACTGTTATTCAATTACTGGTGACGTCACGTTCTTTTTCATGTGAAAAGTGCCACATTGTTTAAAATGTAATACCACATTCATTTCAACGTGAATCGGCCAGAAAATGCAGACTAAATTTTAATGTCACTTTCAAAAGAATGTGACATTAATATTAAAAGGAATGTGACAGTTTTCACATGAAAAAGAATGCGACGTCACAGTAATTGAATAACAGTGTGTTGTGTTCGCGCCCTTCGAGTAAAGGTAAGCCTACTGGGATTTGATGATATAAATTACATGGTAAGAGGACAATTATTAGTATTAAAATTTGAGTTCTGTGTTTTTAGGAAATCGTGTTAGGCCCATGTATCGCACTAACAGTATTGCGTCCCAATTCCTGTATGATTTAATAACTTGTTGATCATGTTCAACATTTCTTTATGCGGTTCATCCGGATTGGTTTCTCCACAATGTTACATTAGGCTCGAACATGTCAATGGCAGGTTTAGTTCATTAATCGTATAGAGATGTCCTCTTTATTGGACCGGAGCACGTATAATTAAATGCTGTGGAGTCTTATTTGAGAGGTTATGTGTTCCTCGATTCAAAAAAGTCATATTATCCTCCAGGGCTTCTTCGTAAAATGGAAACTAGAAATATTTATATTGCAAGGACGTATTAATTTTTTTAAATTATTTATTTGTAGTTTGTTGGTGAAAATCAGGTGAGCTGCATGGGTGGGGACTCGGACCCGGTCGCGCTCCACGCTCTTACCGACCCCGACCCGCCCCGACCCCCGGCCACATGCTGGCGGGACAGGTGGAGGGGGCAGGCTAGGCCACCCCCGTTACACGCGCGCGTGAGGTACGGAGCGTTTGCCTACCTGACAGGCGCTCGCGACAACCGATGTAGCACATACGCTGGTGGGGCTTGTTTGGAGGTTTTGTAAGGCAGATATTAAGTTTTTCCGCAAAAATTCTGGTCAGACGTTGCGAACATTCAAATCAATTTCTGGTCTTTTTCCAGTCACTACCAATCATTTTCCAGTCACCCCATTCACGTCAAAATTACTCTAGTCATTTCTTTAGTCATTTTCTAGTCGCTCCACTCATTTTTTAGTCAATTTCTAGTCGCTCCAGTCATTTTTAGTCATTTTCTAGTCGCTCCAGTCATTTTTTTTAGTCGTTCCAGTCATTTTCCAGTCTTCAGTCATGAACTAGTCGCAACGGTCAACTACCAATCAACCCAGTCACCCTCTAATCAGTCCAATCACACCAATCACGTTAGACCTTATTCCAATCAATCAAGTCTTTCCAGTCATATTTGACTTCCAGTCAGTGTACACCCATTTTTGGAGTGATGTCCCCCTCGCACAGCTATCATGTCAACAAGAGGAGCAAAGGAGGCAGACTTTCCCTCAGATGTTTGAATTATGGAAACAGACTGACCTGCAGGGCAAGGGCAAACATGTACAGAGATGGAAGAAATTTCGTACCTGGCCGAAAACATCGTCACAACCACCCAAAGTCTCGAAATTTTGTCCATGAAAGACGTTTCAGAACTCGCCTGCTTAACCAGTGCCGTCAGCTTGATTGTGCTCAGTATAGCTTAAAACAACTTTATTTCAAAGTGAAACGTGAAATGAGAGAGTATATGCAGTAAGTAGGCATGTACGCCATCAGTTCTGAGCAGTACGCGAACTTCATTGTTGATTTCATGGCACATTAACATGTCCCTCGTATTGTTTCAGCTTACCTCGTCTGGCTTTGGTAAATGTACCGTATGTGAAACTGAGGCAATCAATGCAGCTAGCAAGAGGCCACATATTGCCCAGAATACCACACACTCTCTCGGATCTGGCCCACATTCTGGAAGACCCTGATTATGAATTCCTTACCAAAACACTAGATAAGGAAGATAGCACCTTTTTGGGAAAGTGTGGTCAGTCAGCTTCAGGAACGAGATGTCTAATTTTTGCATCAAAACGGCATCTCAGATATCTTTCTACTAAAAAGTATGACATCATGAGTGATGCCACATTTTCAAGTGTTCCTGGTGCTATAGGTGCTGCTCAGATTTGGACCATAATTCACTTAAGGAGGCATCATGTATGGATTTACAGTATTTAATGTTAATGTTGGTAGAATTCTTGAAGTTTAACTGTGAACTGATTTACTTCAGGCAACTCCATTAGTCAGAGTGCTGATGCAGACAAAGCTACAGGAATGCTACGAAGAAGCTCTCAGAGCCATCCGAGCTGTAATTCCTGATTTTGCCCCAGAGACTGTCATGTGTGACTTTGAGTCTGCTCAAGCAAATGCATGGCAAACTGTCTTTCCTCTAATAAGGGTTACTGGCTGCTTCTTCCACAGTTCAAAGGTCAGTAAAATTCCAACTCCAGAGGTGTAACAAACAAGTTTGAACCGTAGTGCTGTGTATCTGTGGCGACTGAATGTCTGAATGTATGTGGGTAAGTCCCTATGAACCAGGACCGCTGTTTGGCATTACCCCTCTCCCCAATGACCAAGTAACGTTTTTTCATCATAAATGCTGTTGCTGTTTCCAAAAATACCTCTGCCAGCTCTGAGCTCCAAACCTTTCAGGTTTTAGATTCACACATCAATTCCACATTTTAGAATTTTTTCAACCTTTTGCACAAAAAAGGAAAAACACTAACTTCCTCAGTTAGGTCTTAGAGAGCTGGCAGACATGTCATTGGAAAGAGAGAAAAAAAGTAGATTAAAAGTATGTAGGGTTCCAAAAATTTCTCAAAAATTTTGAATTTTTTGCTGAATTTGTGAAAACTTTAATATGCGTTCCTAAAAATACATCAGTGTAGATTTTTATTTCTTTAAAATGTTCCTTTTGGTTGGCCCTGTTTTTAATGCAATAATATTTTGGTCCCCGGATATCTATCTTAACCTTTGGGGCTACTTTCTGTTAGAGTCGAGTCAAACTTCCAACCCAAGTCCCCTCGCTTACACCAACGGAGGAAGCTGATGCTTGTTGAATGGTACAGGGTTGATGGTCTATCAGAAAAAGCAATTTTAATCCACATTCTGCTTATCGCATAGTCTGTTGGTAGCCTTGATCATAGTGATTGAGAAAAAAACTAGAAAAAACTGTATTGAAGTCACAAACTCTAAAGATTTTAATAGCTTCAGCTGAGCAATGCAATGTTTGCAAACTATAAACTTGGAAACTATATATTTCTCTTGGTCAATTCAATCTCAAATAGAACTCTTGCTTTTACTGTAAAGAGAGAGAAGAAAATTATGTTACTGAAACTAAAAATGAATAGTTTCAAATTGTTTCTGAAGAAGTAACAAACAACAGAAGTAAAACTTTTGGGTTTCTGTTTCTCCTTTCCCACAGCTTTTGGCACTTTGTCCCTTTTGAGTTTGTCAACCAGATTGTCCTGGGCTTCCTGAATTACCAGTAATATTTACCCTATGGTATGCCAGTTCTAGGGAGCAACAACACATTGCATTGCTAGCCTGCAGGCTATTGAAATCTTGAATGTTTGTGTCTTCAAAACATTATTTTCCAGGTTTTTACTCAATCCCTGTGACCAAGGCTACTAACAGACAATGTGGTACAGCAGAATATGGGTTAAAATAGCTTTTCCTGTTAGAGCATCAACCCCGTACCATTCAACAAGCTTCAGCTTCCCCTGTTATAGAGTTAGCGAGGGGACTTGCGATGGAAGTTTGATTCGACTGTGACAGAAAGCAGCCCCAAAGGTTAAGATAGATATCCGGGGACCAAAATATTATTGCATTAAAAACAGGGCCAGCCAAAAGGAACATTTTAAAGAAACAAAAATCTACATTGATGTATTTTTAGGAACGCATATTAAAGTTTTCACAAATTCAGCAAAAAATTCAAAATTTTTGAGAAATTTTTGGAACCCTACATTCTTATAATCTACTTTTTTTCTCTCTTTCCAATGACATGTCTGCCAGCTCTCTAGGACCAAAACTGAAGAAGTTAGTGTTTTATCTTTTTTGTGCAAAAAGTTGAAAAAATTCTAAAATGTGGAATTGATGTGTGAATGTAAAACCTGAACGGCTTGGAGCTCAGAGCTGGTAGAAGTATTTTTGGAAACAGCAACAGTATTTATGATGAAAAAACGTTACTGGGCAATTTTTTTTCAAGTCACCTGGACCCCCGATTTTGATGTCACGGATTTTGATGAAACACGCTGAGTATGTTCCCTGGGTGCCCTGGACCTCCTCTGCCAAGTTTCAGATTTTTCGGACCCATAGAAATTTTTTTAAAAATACCCCAATTTTGAGTTTTTGAAAAAGTAAAAAAAAAAAATTAAAAAATATCTATCCATTTGCAAATGCTTTTGAATCGCTTATTTTCTTTGTTTGATCATGTTTTAGTGGAAAAAAAATAAAAACACCCTACATGTGACCTTTTGAGGAAGTTATGCGTAAAACTAATACGGTATCTTGATTTCCCCAAAAGTGCGTCTGAATTTTTTACCCCAATTTTTTTTTTGCAAGGTCTTTTAGTGGTTCATGGTATCTGATATTAAAACTCAACGGCAACAGGTAAACTCAGACTAAAAAAAAATAATGTAATTTTTTTATTATTCGAAGTTTACTCGAATCAACTCGTATTCAAATGTTTTAGCAGGAGTGTTGTACTTTTGAGATTTTCTCATGCAGGTTAATGTTTAGAGTGTGTTTTAGAGCTAATTAAAAAACATAAACCTCCTAACTAAGTCACAATACTGTCAAACAAAGGGGTTATCATGATTTTAAGTATATTTCAGGTACACACCACCCTTTCGGAACTATGCTGAGGTCCCGTCTTGGTTCACCACTCAAACTGACAGCAATCCAAAGGTGCTGTTCATGAAAATTGCAAGTCTTATTCCTGCCAACATGATGCTTTAGACACAATAATAAAAAAAAAATAATGATATCAATAAGACTGTATTATTAGGAAAAGTAACTTCCTTGATACTGTTGGGAGGAGGTTGCAAGCTATTTGAGTTCACATAGGCAGTACAACTGATTCTGATAACAAGCATGAAAGCGGGGGCTATGCCCACCACAATAAGGTTTTGTTCTAGTATCAACTCATATTCTGTAATCCTACTTTTTAACTTCTAAAGCAACATTTTGTAGAAAAAAGACAACATGACTGGTACGGGGTTACTGCTTCAGAAACTATTCATAGACTCAGTTTAAAATAGTAATGTTATTTAAAACAACCCAATTTATGCCCTCGGTTGCCTCAGAACCTCGTTCCAGTAGGTTTAAGGTAGTCATTCGGGGAAGCCTTAATAGATACCAGAGAAAATTAATAAAAATATCAAATCGAAAGTTCTCTGTTATTATTATTATTTTTTATTATTATTGTGTCTAAAGCATCATGTTAGCAGGAAGAAGACTTGCAATTTTCTTGAACAGCACCTTTGGATTGCTGTCAGTTTGAGTGGTGAACCAAGACGGGACCTCAGCATGGTTCCCAAAGGGTGGTGTGTACTATCAGTCTGAAAAGTTTTGTCCCTCGACTGCCAATAGCGATGGTCCCAGACAGCCTCGCACGGGTCCCCTCTCAGCGCGCCCTAGCAGACGAGCGGCTGCTGCCATCAGGCAAGATGGCGACCCTGTCTCCACCTCGCATTTTTGACAGTCATTTTAAACTCAGCTATGTCGGAATCTATCTGTTTTATATGAAAATACCAAACATATTGCTTGCAGAAAGCGATAGAAATCATTTGTGGCGCTGAGACTTATACCGATCGCAGGATGTAGAGAGATAAAAATCCGCACTAGGTTAGCCCGCCAGCTCCAAGACTTTCAGAGCTGTCATCGCAATTTCTCATTCCGCGCGATCACCGCGGAATTCAAACGGGTCGCATTGGTGACAAGCGTCGTAGACAAGCCCTCTAATACTGATTAATTGGGTCGGAGGCCTGCCTACCAGGTGGCTGACGGACCCCGGGCACTTTTTGTACTATGCAACCCGCCCGCACCGCTCCATCCGGGACTGCATACCCATCAGGCGCTGGGGACCGGCTTCAGGCGCGGACGCTCCGCTCCGCCACTGTCGTTGCAGCCCCCGCCCCGAAAGGGCCCTCTCGCGGTTCGCGCGGTCTACGGTAGGGCGTTACAGGGGGGAGGTTCGCGGTTTCGCGGGGGTGATCCGCGAGTCCTCGCGGAAAGCTCGCGGACCGCGGGTCCTGCTGCGGGGGTATATCGCGTAGCGCGGATCCTTCGCCGGGGGAAGGTCGCGGTCCGCGGATCCTTCTCGCGGGTAGCTCGCAGTCCGCGAAGGACCCGCGGAGGATGCGGGCTACGCGATATACCCCCGCGGCAGGACCCGCGGTCCGCGAGCTTTCCGCGAGGACTCGCATATCACCCCCGCGAAACCGCGAGGACTCGCGGATCACCCCCGCGAAACCGCGAGGACTCGCGGATCACCCCCGCGAAACCGCGAACCTCCCCCCTGTAACGCCCTACCGTAGACCGCGCGAACCGCGAGAGGGCCCTTTCGGGGCGGGGGCTGCAACGACAGTGGCGGAGCGGAGCGTCCGCGCCTTAAGCCGGTCCCCAGCGCCTGATGGGTATGCAGTCCCGGATGGAGCGGTGCGGGCGGGTTGCATAGTACAAAAAGTGCCCGGGGTCCGTCAGCCACCTGGTAGGCAGGCCTCCGACCCAATTAATCAGTATTAGAGGGCTTGTCTACGACGCTTGTCACCAATGCGACCCGTTTGAATTCCGCGGTGATCGCGCGGAATGAGAAATTGCGATGACAGCTCTGAAAGTCTTGGAGCTGGCGGGCTAACCTAGTGCGGATTTTTATCTCTCTACATCCTGCGATCGGTATAAGTCTCAGCGCCACAAATGATTTCTATCGCTTTCTGCAAGCAATATGTTTGGTATTTTCATATAAAACAGATAGATTCCGACATAGCTGAGTTTAAAATGACTGTCAAAAATGCGAGGTGGAGACAGGGTCGCCATCTTGCCTGATGGCAGCAGCCGCTCGTCTGCTAGGGCGCGCTGAGAGGGGACCCGTGCGAGGCTGTCTGGGACCATCGCTATTGGCAGTCGAGGGACAAAACTTTTCAGACTGATAGTACCTGAAATATACTTAAAATCATGATAACCCCTTTGTTTGATAGTATTGTGACTTAGTTAGGAGGTTTATGTTTTTTAATTAGCTCTAAAACACCCTCTAAACATTAACCTGCATGAGAAAATCTCAAAAGTACAACACTCCTGCTAAAACATTTGAATACGAGTTGATTCGAGTAAACTTCGAATAATAAAAAAATTACATTATTTTTTTTAGTCTGAGTTTACCTGTTGCCGTTGAGTTTTAATATCAGATACCATGAACCACTAAGAGACATTGCAAAAAAAAAATTGGGGTAAAAAATTCAGACGCACTTTTGGGGAAATCAAGATACCGTATTAGTTTTACGCATAACTTCCTCAAAAGGTCACATGTAGGGTGTTTTTATTTTTTTTCCACTAAAACATGATCAAACAAAGTAAATAAGCCATTCAAAAGCATTTGCAAATGGATAGATATTTTTTAATTTTTTTATTTTACTTTTTCAAAAACTCAAAATTGGGGTATTTTTTAAAAAATTTCTATGGGTCCGAAAAATCTGAAACTTGGCAGAGGAGGTCCAGGGCACCCAGGGAACATACTCAGCGAGTTTCATCAAAATCCGAGACATCAAAATCGGGGGTCCAGGTGACTTGAGAAAGAATTGCCCTACTTGGTCATTAGGGGGAGGGGTCATACCAGAAAGGGGACAGGGGTCCTGGTTCAGACAGGCTTACCCATGTCCCATTACACAGTCACTTTTAGGTAAGGCTTGGGTGAAAATAAAATTATGATACCAACTCTAGCAAAGGTATCTGTTCAGTGACACTTGATTGTTAAGCTCAATTTGGACCTTTTTTCTTTTCTTGGGAGGGGGATGTGGTGTGATTGCTGGTTGTGTGTATATCAGCCTGTGATCACAACCATGGTTCATTAACACGTGCCATGAACGTACCATAAATTTATAAGGTTACTAAATATCCCTCTGATCAAAGTGGTGCTTGTCATGTACAATTTAGATATGTATGTAAGCAAGTTATGTCTAACTTCACTGTCCTGTATTCTTTCTTCTAGGCTATCGCTGGTAAAGCAAAAAAAACTTCATCTCCTCCAATACATTCAACAGAGTGAAGTAATTGATAGCATTGTGAGGTCATGCTGTGCTTTAGCTCTGCTACCCTTGGCCAAAATGTGGGATGGTCTTCGTGTGCTGGTTCGCAGAGCAGTGGAGGAGGGAGTTTGGGATATTTTGTCACCCCTTTTTGTCTACATCAGAAACACATGGTACTCAGCATCGAGGCTACCTATGTTTTGTGTTTTTGGAGCAATAGACAGAACCAATAATGCGTGTGAGTCTTCAAATGCAACCCTTCGTGCAGCTGTGAGGCACAAGCACCCAAACATTTGGTGCTTTCTAAGTAAGACATATTGACGTAAAACATTGACATTTGATTTCTTTTTTCGCAGTACTAAACTGACTGATAAAATTTTCGATTTTGCTGTAGATGCTTTAATTGACCTGGAGGACATAACTGAAGATGACATTTGTGTCCTTAACTGTGGACGGGCACCAAACAGAGCTCGCGGCAGAACCGTCCTAATGAATGATGAAACCATTCGTGGTCTGCAAGAAGATGTGCAACGGGAAACCATTACCATTGATTTCTTTTTGAGGCAGGCATCACGAAGAATAGAAGGTGTCTACAATATTGCTTTGGACTTATTGTGAACAGTTTTGCTGGCAACCATATAGTTTGTGAATATGTTATGATGACTTTGTAGATGCTCCACAAATGAAGTTTTCCTTTGCTTTTTGTTATTTATATTTTTTGATTGACGTACAGTTCTGTTTGGACAGCAATTTCTAGTTGAATACTCATTTGCTCATCTTTCTGTGCTAATGAAGGAATAGACTGTACATTATGATTGCGATGAATAACGATTTGCGTGGTAATAGCACTGATGTATTTATAATTCCAACCTGACCCAGTTGTTTACTCTCTATGGAAAACAAAGTTTATTTATCAGAGTTATTTGTAGAAAAATGTATTGCAAATGTATGCAAGATCTTTAAAGAGACTTTTAGACAAATTTTATTGTGGTAGAAAACTCAGTCTATCTCCCACTTGGCAAATAGTTATTCGTCAGTGAATGTTATAAATTTTTTTACGAATTCATGAGGCTTAAATTGTATTACTCTTCTGTAGAACATTTTATCATGGCTTAGCCTCTCAGAAGCCCTTGGCGACAGATTAATGGAGGTTGAATCGTTCCTATTATTGATATACAGTGAGATCTGACTCACAACTTGAACTCTTAGAGGTTTCAGTACATCATTTTCATACCTCTGTCAAAGTTTATTAACAGTATTAATTATAATAAGATAGTATGGATTCCATGTTATTTTACTTATGCTTAGTGACAACACCAAATGTCATTTTATGTGATAGTTTGTTGAAATAGTAAGTTTGTGTGCTGTCACTTGTGTATACTGGCCACACCATCTGTGATTTTCATGTGATTGCTTTACTTTTTATGCTTTTGATGAGCAGTTTTTTACACCTGCATTGAACTTCCATATGTTTCCTGTTTGGTACATTTTAGATAGATTGTTGATGTGTGGCTAAAATACTTTTACCATTTTTGACACTTACCCTCATAGCTTTAAATACATGATATTTTTCTCTTCTGTGAAAGTCACGTATACGCAGTGTCAGGTTTATTCATTCAATTTCCATCTTTCATAAAGCTTAGGGAGAGTTTGATTTTAATTGAATTTGACTTAACTTTGTCCATATTACATATTACATATCTCTTGTTGTAATACCTTTGAACCTTCCTTTTTTCCCCAATTTGTTAGTTACTGATGTCACTGAAGCAAAACTGTTTAGTAAACAGTCAAATTACAATTTTCCACTGACTGGTGGCTTCTTTCTTCTTTACTAGACTTTTGTGTGCACAGCTGTTAACCTTTTTTCCTTAAAAATTGACTTGAAATTATTTCTTCATTGGTTTCACTCCAACAGCAAATATATTGGGAATGGCCTATTTTGGTCACATAATGGGTGTTTTCTTATGCAGAATTTTGTTTCTTATTCCCGAGGGGTCGCCAACTTGCATAATACTCCGTACACGGCCCCATAATACCCTTATAATACCCCATAATACCCGTAATACTTATAATACCTCATAATACCCATAATATTTCATAATACCGCATAATACTTCATAATACCACATAATACTCCCCATAATACCTTATAATACTTCATAATACTTCATAATACTTCATAATACTTCATAAAAAGAAGAATAATCCTAACTTTTTCCTACTAAACCTATTTGGTCTTTAAACGTGCAGCGCGTCCTAACGCATCCTCGCATACCTCCACTGCACTTGGTGCGAGCAGGATGCCTTGAGTGTGTGCGAATAGTGGTTGCAGGTTGCCTGGAGTGTCGCCCGTTTCATCTCTCCCAATTAGGCAACCTCTTCCCAACTCTTCCTCAGAGGTACGGAGAGGTAGGGACGGGAACGACCCCTGCCCCTTTCTCGGGAAGAACTCCCGCACCTCCCCCCGCCCCCTCCCTCATCCATGACCCTGTCACCATCCGACCTCAGCGCAACCTACCTTAAATGTTTCAAACTTACCGGCATTCTGCATTGTTTTGGGCGTTCTGCGCTGGTCCGGGATCCCCCACTATCCACCAATTTATCGAAGAAAAGGGTTTTATGAAATTAAAGTAGGGAACATTCCTAGAAATCGATAAATTTTTGTTTTACGTATAATTGGTAGAAACGATTTTGAAACCAATCTGTTTCCCGCTGTTTGTAGTAGAAACGAACATAACCGACAAAAGCAATATATTATTCGGTTTCAAGAGAACCTTCTAAACTTAAATTATTCGTTTGTGTCAAAGCTCACAACACTGTGAACGCTGTGCACTACAATAAAAGCATGTGAGGACAACACCTACTCTGGAAATCCAAGTATACGAATGTCGCACACTTGTAGGTGTGCGAGGATTCATTCGTACACTTGGCCACTCAAACGTGTAAATATACTAGGAAAATTCACACGTTTAAGTGGCCAAGTGCACGAATGAATCCTCGCACACCTACAAGTGTGCGACATTCACACACTTGTGTTTCCAGAGTAAGGTAAGCTGTCATTAACATAACATTGATGTCGACGTACGTCCTCACTATGCCGACGGCTCTCGCAGCACACACTATACTACGCGCGTGGTTACCGAATCTGTGTACCCGAAAGCCGAACGTCGTCGAGCGGATGTCGAGTTTTGCACCGGGGAGGACAGAGTGCAGCAAAGAAGAGGTCGTAGCCACCCTTCCTGCCTAGCACCATTACTCTCCTAAGTAAACATCTTAAGCAGCCTTTGAGTGAATCTCAGCTTATTTCGGAGACATAAGTTGCAAATTTTACAATAATTTTGCAAGCTTTTAATAAACGTGTATTATGGTCTATAATTCCCCCATTACATTCATAAAAACATCATAGGACGTTATAATATTACCTTAAAACCTCATTATGACGCCATAATACTTCATAATACCGCCATAATACCTCATAATACCTCCATAATACCGTATAATACTTAATAATACCCATAATACCGTATAATACTTCATAATACTCATAATATCCATAATATTCATAATACCCATAATATCCATAATATATAATAGTCCGTACACGGCTCAGGCGAGTTGGCGACCCCTCGCTTATTCCTTTAAAAATATCAAAACTCAAAAACAAATATATATATATATATATATATATATATATATATATATATATATATATATCAAGATTGGTATTGAAAGCAGATGATACCGCAAGAGAAATTGCTATGGGGTGAGCTTTGTGCGACAGTTTGTGTGTGAACGCAAACGATGTAAACGACGCCAGCAGCGCAGCGCCGCGCGTCTGCGGGGTGCTGCGGGTCCGCCGGCGGCGTGGCGGGTGGCGGACCGAAGCGGCGGTCGCTGGCGGGGAGGAGCTGTTAGTGTTGCCCGCTGCGCGCGGGGAGGAGGTGTCATTGTTCCGCGCGGACTGCGCGCCAGTCAGCCATTTATTGTAAGGTTACGCGATTGGTTTAAGCGGGAAAACGGTTTATGCGGACCACGGTTTAAGTGGGATGCACTGTATTAAAAATTCAAGATTGTAAATGAAAGCAGATGATACTAAAATCTGATTTTTATTTTTATTTTTGGATTTTGTTTTTGCTGTGTTGCGCCTTGCGGACTGCGAGCCATTGAGCCATTCATCAGTCCCCCCTAGGAACAATATCACTGCACACGCCGCGCGCGCCGCACTGTGACAACCCGGCCCGCTCTATACTATTGCAAGAGTACAAGCCGATGAAACATCGGTTCTCTTTAGTTTATTTATATTTTATTTTTTGCTAAGATGTATCATCTGCTAAAAAATCAAGATTGACATTGAAAGCAGATGGCACTGTAAGAGACATCGTAATCTTTGGGGTGCGTTATGTGTGACAATGAGGGTGTCGCCTGCCAAAAGTTTGAAGTTTAAGTCATTTTCGATGCCAATCAAGTAAGTGAGGTCGTAACTTAATTACCCTGATGGGCCGCTATGGATGCGGCCTGGATTATCCATTTTGGCCGTTTTGGATATCCACATCATCCAGGTCCTTTTGCATCCATATGACGTCCTAAGCATCCAAGCCGTGGATGCTAGGTACATCCAGACGAAACCAGGTGCATCTAAACACATCCAAGGTCCATCCAATGATATCCAGCCGCGTTCGAATGCCTCCACACGAATCCAGACGCGTCCGCATGCATACAGGGCTATCCAAAGTTATCCAGCCGCATCCGAATGCCTCCACACGCATCCAGACACGTCCGCATGCATCCAGGGCCATACAAAGTTATCCAGCCGCATCCGAATGCCTCCACACGCAACCAGACGCGTCCGCATGCAACCAAGGCTATCCAAAGTCATCCCGGTGCGTCCGCATGCATCCAGGGCCATCCAAAGTTATCCAGCCGCGTCCGAATGCCTCCACACGCATCCAGACGCGTCCGCATGCATCCAGGGCCATCCAAAGTTATCCAGCCGCATCCGAATGCTTCCACACGCATCCAGACGCGTCCGCGTGCATCCAGGGCCATCCAAAGTTATCCAGCCGCATCCGAATGCCTCCACACGCAACCAGACGCGTCCGCATGCATCCAAGGCTATCCAAAGTCATCCAGCCGCATCCGAATGCCTCCACACGCAACCAGACGCGTCCGCACGCATCCAGGGCCATCCAAAGTTATCCAGCCGCGTCCGAATGCCTCCACACGCATCCAACGCGTCCGCATGCATCCAGGGCCATCCAAAGTTATCCAGCCGCATCCGAATGCCTCCACACGCATCCAGACGCGTCCGCGTGCATCCAGGGCCATCCAAAGTTATCCAGCCGCATCCGAATGCCTCCACACGCAACCAGACGCGTCCGCATGCATCCAAGGCTATCCAAAGTCATCCAGCCGCATCCGAATGCCTCCACACGCAACCAGACGCGTCCGCACGCATCCAGGGCCATCCAAAGTTATCCAGTCGCATCCGAATGCCTCCACACGCAACCAGACGCGTCCGCACGCATCCAAAGCTATCCAAAGTCATCCAGCCGCGTCTGAATGCCTCCACACGCATCCCGGTGCGTCCGCATGCATCCAGGGCAATCCAAAGTTATCCAGCCGCGTCCGGATGCCTCCACACGCACTCCGATGTGTCCGGACGCATTAAGTGTGTATCAAACGACATCCATGTGCTTCCGGGTAAACTCAGACAAATCCAGACGCAACCGCATGCATCCAAAGTTATTCAGCCGCGTCACAACACCTCCACCTCCACACGCATAAACTCGCATCCCGCTGCATCCGCATGCATCTAGGGCTATCCAAACTTATCCAGCCGGGACCGCATGCCTTCACGCGCATCCCGGTGCGTCCGCATGCATCCAGGGCTATCCAAAACTATTCAGCCGCGACCAAATGCCTCCACACGCATCCAGACGCGTCCGCATGCATCCAGGGCCATCCAAAGTTATCCAGCCGCGTCCGAATGCCTCTACACGCAACCAAACGCATCCGGGTGCGTCCGAATGCTTTTCGGGCTATGCGGACGTCGCGGGATGCGTGTGAATGCGCGTGGAGGCATTTGGACGCAGCTGGATAATTTTGGATTGCCCTGGATGCATGCGGACGCGTCTGGATGCGTGTGGATGCATTTGGACGCAGCTGGATAACTTTGGATGGCCCCGGATGCATGCGGACGCGTCTGGATGCGTGATGAGGCATTTGGTCGCGGCTGGATAACTTTGGATGGCCCTGGATGCATGCGGACGCGTCTGGATGCGTGTGGAGGCATTTGGAGGCGGCATGATAACTTTGGATGGCCCTGGATGCATGCGGACGCGTCTGGATGCGTGTGGAGGCATTCGGACGCGGCTGGATAACTTTGGATGGCCCTGGATGCATGCGGACGCGTTTGGATGCGTGTGAAGGCATTTGGACGCAGCTGGATAATTTTGGATGGCCCTGGATGCATGCAGACGCGTCCTGATGCGTGTGGAGGCATTTGGACGCGGCTGGATAACTTTGGATGGCCCTGGATGCATGCGGACGCGTCTGGATGCGTGTGGAGGCATTTGGAGGCGGCATGATAACTTTGGATGGCCCTGGACGCATGCGGACGCGTTTGGATGCGTGTGAAGGCATTTTTGGACGCGGCTGTTTAATTTTTGTTGGCCCTGGATGCATGCGGACGCGTCTGGATGCGTATGGAGGCATTTAAAGACGCGGCTGGATAACTTTGGATGGCCCTGGATGCATGCGGATGCGTTTGGATGCGTGTGGAGGCATTTGGACGCAGCTGGATAACTTTGGATGGCCCTGGATGCATGCGGACTCATCTGGATGCGTGTGGAGGCATTTGGACGCGGCTGGATATTTTTGGATGGCTCTGGATTCATGCGGACGCGTCTGGATGCGTGTGGAGGCATTTGGACGCGGCTGGATATTTTTGGATGGCCCTGGATTCATGCGGACGCGTCTGGATGCGTGTGGAGGTATTTGGACGCGGCTGGATATTTTTGGATGGCTCTGGATTCATGCGGACGCGTCTGGATGCGTGTGGAGGCATTTGGACGCGGCTGGATATTTTTGGATGGCCCTGGATTCATGCGGACGCGTCTGGATGCGTGTGGAGGCATTTGGACGCGGCTGGATATTTTTGGATGGCCCTGGATTCATGCGGACGCGTCTGGATGCGTATGGAGGCATTTGGACGCGGCTGGATATTATTGGATGGACTTTTGATGTGTTTAGATGCACCTGGTTTCGTCTGGATGTACCTGGCATCTATTGCTTGGATGCTTAGGACGTCATTTTGGATGCAAAATTTCACCTGGATGCTTTGGATATCCAAATTGGCCAAAATGGATAATCCAGGCCGCATCCAGCGGCCCATCAGGGTATCGAGGTTTCGGGAGTTTCGGCTACCGCTTTCGCCTTGGAAACCTCGGTTACGTGTCACGTGCGGCACGGCTCGTCTCGGCTCAGATCTGCACTTCCCCCTCCAGTCCCATCCGCCAGTGGTGGACGGACGCGACTGAATACGAGGGGGCAGCTGGAGCCGGCCCACTATACCCAAATACCCCCTATACTTTTCTACCATTGTTGTCTCACTGCCAATGCCCCAAGACAAGATGCCGTCCGAAACACACCCGACGGAGTACCGGGGGATATCCGGGGTATATTCCGGGGAATGCCCGGGGAGTACCCGAGAACATCCGGGGAATACCCGGGGGATACCCGGGCAACGCCCGGGGAACATCCAGCGAATACCCCTTGGGATGTCCGTAAGTCCCCTCAGAAATCCGGGAGAGAAGCAGTCAAGTTCCGCCCTGTGGCGGGGGACATCAGGTAATCGCCCCTTGTTTGTGACACGGGTCGGGTCGGCCGGCTCCCATGGTGGATGCCGAGCCAAACGACAAGCTGCGACTATGCGATAAAACGAGAAGGATACCCCGTTCGACGAAAAATGCGAGGGACAGCCGTTGGTGTGCCTGGCAAGTGCCGGGGAAGCGGTTCCCCGGTACTTCCCAGTGCTTACCACGGATATCTCCTGGGCCAGACGGAGCCGGCAGCGGCCTCGCTTCTCGCTTCTCTGTTCCGCGGGGAGGAGCAGCCGTTCTGCAATAGGACTGCACGTAGCACAGGGAAAGTGGTTGCTTGTGGTTGAAGGCTAGTGGATACCCGAGGGTCAGCCGGGTATGGCCCCGGTACCACCCGGGAAACACCCGGGGTTGACCCGGGGAATACCGGACGAGCGCCTGCACCGCGTCGGATAGGCAAACCAGCCAAGCAGATGTGTGCAGACGGATGCTCGCCCGCAGCCCGACGCAGGCGCGACCAAGGGGTGGTCTACTCTCAGGGCGTCGCCTCTGCCAAATCGAGCAGACGTTCTGAGTGCGTCAGGGAACCGGCCAAGCGCGCAACGGGCCGGGAATAACCTACCTACGCTTAGATTTCCCTACCATATCACTTCTGAATTCATGTCCAGTCGCTAAGGCGTTTGGACCTGGACTGACATGCACCTTCGGTCCTCGCGCTACGAGGTCGTCATCTGGATTGCTTACCTGTACCGGGTGTTTCTTTGAATGCGTAAGAGTGTTGCGGGTTTGCCTACCCCATTCGCCTGCAAGGAGCCATGGCCCCTGCAGCGCTGTGTAGACAACGGTGCGCACGTCGGGCGGGACCGATTTTGGTGGACAGTTTAGAGCGTAGTGCCGCAACCCAAGGAGAACACGAAGTCAAAATAAGGTCAAAAAGGGGTCCGTACACGTCATTTTGACGTCAAAGTCCATACCTGGGAGGACGAAATTTTGACTTCAAAGCTCAAAATGAGGTAAATCTGACGTCATTTTGACAAACTTGTTCTCCTTTGGAACCGTCCTTAATCCATCTCTATCGTGCTTCTACCAGCCACACCCTCCCCTCCTCCAATGTCGCGTGTGGCCTACTGGACCACAACTGCACATCGACCACACTGGAAAAACTAATGTGACTCATGTCACATGTGCTGGTGTGACAGGTGTGACCGAGCTTTCGGTAACGTTTTGTGGCGTGGCCGAGCTTTTGGTAACGTTTGGTGATGTGACCGAGATTTTGGTAGCGTTTGTCGTGTGACATCCTATATGCCTGTGACCAAAACTGGTCGCATCAATTGTCGTGACACATGTCACATTTGTTTTTCCAGTGCATGCAGAGCCCATTTTCTCTCGTGCCCAGCAAGGCGGCTCAGCTGCTGGTAAAGGCAGGGCCAGGTCGCCTGTAGTCAACCGAAGGGATAGGCAAACCTGGCTAGCATACTGGAGAAGCGGGCTTGCCTAAGCAGCAGGCGTTTGGTCCTTATCTTCTGCCTTCAGAAAGAATTTCTATTCGATTATTTATATTCGAATATTTATATTCGAATATTTATATTCGAATATTTATATTCAAATATTTATATTGGATTATTTATATTCGATTATTTATATTGGATTATTTATATTGGATTATTTATATTCGATTATTTCTATTCGATTATTTATATTCGATTATTTATATTGGCTTTTTAAATCCTGATTACTTATATAACATATTTTTACTGACTATTTACGGACGATTATTTATGGGTAAATTCCTGTAGGTCCCCCCCTAATATTTTATTATTTTTTTACAATATTTTTCAAAAAATAATAAAAAATAATAAAATATTGTCAAATATTAAAAAATATACATTGGCGGGCCGAGCAGTTTCTCATACCGCTCCCGAAGACGCGATCGGCTGCTGCCGCGCTCCAGCGGCGATTTTGAAAGCCAAGATGATCGTGGTGCGGGGGATCGTCTGCAGCGCCTCGATAAACATTTAAAAAAATAATTTTAATTAATTGTTTTTTTCGTCGGTTCCTCACGCCTCGTCGCTGGTATTGGCGATACAGATATGATGACCATGGTAAGAGCATTTCGAATCTAGACAGCTTTAACGCGTTTGAAACTAATGATAAAGTTTCTGGACAAAACGATGAACCTTGGTCATAACCTCTTTATTTGGCTCACACACACTGTCTTTGTTGCAGGCGTTTATTTCTGCTTCCGTGCTACTCCCATCGGTTTGGTTCACCTCGTCAGTCGTCCTCTGGGCAAATGCTTTCGGTAATTTGTTGCCATGTGAATGAACTTATTCATTTCAACATCTCTACATAAAAAATAAAGCAGTGTCATTCAGAGTGCTCTCTTATGTCACTTTCCCTTTCCTCTGTGAGCTGTTCTGCCAGTGCCAATACTGACCTCAACTCCGGGTCAATAGCAGAAATTCAAGTAATATGGTTTAGTCACGAATACAACGCGTGTTTCAAGAGAAGGGGTTGAGGAATTGGAAACACATCAGAGACGGGGGATGCATCTGCACTAGAATACAAAGTGTGTGATATTCTCTCGACAAATGATGAACTGCAAGCTAGCAATACAGATAAGTATTTATTGAATAAAAATTTTGTATATTGAGCTGTGACGATCAACTTGCAACTCAAACCATTCAAGAAAGGGATCGAATGTCTTTCAGTCATAGTTTATTAAAATGCAAGTAATTACCATCATTACACAAATTAAGTTATTTGAAAAAATCTCAAGTCAACAAAAACAAACTTTGGCAGACACACAAGATGGACTGCTGTAGAAACTTTAAAATATAAGAGAAAAGAACACTAAAACAACAAAACTATCCATAACTATGAGCACAAACATGTCAGGTACTGAATTAAAATAGAATTTGGCATCACGAAGAGAGATGAATACTAATTAAAAACTAAATGCATATCCATTGCTTAACCCTTAATTTTACCAGTCAGGGAGAGACATAAAAACGTTAATAAATTAATGTGATTAAAGCAAATGACAAAACATGTTAAAATTACTCATCATCACTATCAGAGGCACTGTCTACATCTAATTTCATTCCATGATTGAGAGCACCTTGGTTTACCCATGAAATTAATTCTAAGAAACGTCCAGGACGGATTTGATCTTTAACCAAGAGTTCTGACAGCCTTTTCACCTTTTTGTCATTAGCCAAGGTTTTCCATCGTGGTGGTCCATGGACAACATTCCCACACTCCACAGCCATCTTATCGCTCCAAGAAATGTGTTCAAGCTGTATGAACCCACCTTTCCAAAAGAAATAAAAAGTCACAAATTAGTCTTAGGAAATGAGAGGGTCATTTGGTTATGAGTAAACTTACTCGGCATGTACTCAAATAACCCTTGAATTTCACTTTCCATTGATATAAACTTACCAATGAGAGTGAAGATATTGGGACGGTTTTGTGGAATAGCTGTTGCAATTGACCGGTTGTCTGACTCTGAGCAGTTGTTTGTCCTCTCTTCTTGTGAAAACACAGATAGCTCATTCACTCTTGGCAGCCATTCTCTTCTAAAATATCTAAACAGAGGTTCAAGGTCCTCCGCCCAGCCAGCTGCTTCTACTAACTCCCATATTTCATCAATACGAGTTTCAATTAAAGTAGCTGGAAGAAGGGGTGCGCAACTTAAACACCTTATGAATGAATGCACTACATCATTCTTATTAGCCAGAGGAGCCAGACCTTTCTTATCGGCATTTCTTCCAATACACTGAAACAAAAAATGCGGCATTGGATAAGTTTTGGAATCTGTTCACTTACTCCAAAATAGACTGTTAGGGAAAAACACTCACTACACCAAAATGCCACAGACATCCAACAATGTCAGTGTTGGGGAAAACAAAGCGCAATGCATTTATCGTGGCCCTTTCAAAATCACAGTGAATCCGTTCCGGATTTAAATCAAGTACAAGTTGTTTGATAAATGAAAAGAGAGTTACATAGGCCTGCTCACTACGGCTCATCATGAGAACTCTGATTACACCCTCAACCTAAATGAGAAAGCAAAATTATGTACGGTAGGCAAATCATTACAGGAGATTGCACTTCACAATGTTCTACTTACAGTTCTTCCAAAGCGGGTGACAAGGTTAAAAATTTGCCTGCATTTTGGTTTCCGTGGACGCTTTTTAAATGTGCCATCTAGATGAAGGTTTGTACAGCTTGATAAGAAGTGAAGCATTCTACTACCAGAGGCGAAGACAACTGAGACAGTCTTCGACATGATAGTTCCAACTACGCCCTGAAAGATATAGTCTTCCCCTTGAACAGTTTTGCAAATGGGTCTCAAATTAGGCATTCCCAAGAGAAGACCCAGATTCATTAGGGTCTTGGGAATTCTGGGGTAATTGGCACAGCGTGCTCGGTACAGGGGAGAATGCATTCTGGATATAGTGAAACGCTTAGCAAGCTCTGGGTCGAGTCTGAAATAAAGTAAGATATGAAAAGTTATGAAAACACCTCAGATGTATGTAAACCATTCCTGTGTTTAGACCATATTTTCCAAGAACACACAAACTGAACTCTTCGAAAGAAACTTGGCAACAGAAAAAATACCAAATCACTGAAAAGGTTGGATTTCACTGGGAAAAACTCACTTTAGTCTGAAGTCTCGTAAGGTCTTGCGGACACTGTGTCCATTCCTACACTGTCCAGCCTCACGCACAAGCTCTGCACGAGCTTCAATATCCTCTGGTAGTTGTTCGTCACGCTGACATACTGTATGCGGTTGAAGTGCCCGTAGCTCAAGACGGTTATTACAGAGGGTAATGCGAGCAGTTGCCTTGCAGCCACGACCAGCGTGTCTGCACTTTAATCTAATTCTCCGAGGCCGGACCTCTTTCACATGATAGTAAAATCCGTCCCCTATGTGGAGGATTGTGGACTTAGCAGTTCTACCCGGTAAAACGAGGACAGTATCAACATCCATTGTCGTATAGTAAACAACGAGACGGAGAGACTATCATTCACACTGAGACATGTGAGTGAGCGAGGCCGCAGCGAGACAACTTAATTCCAACACTCCACTCAAGTTGACACTGACACTACTGACACAAACGTGATCGGAAGGAATGCTTTGCTTTAGTCTTATAGTCTTCCCAGCCAAAGAATGATATAGCTTCTCTCTCGCACCTAATGGAGATCTCTCGAGAGCAACAAGGAGAGGTGTATGATTATTATGCGGGGAATGTCAACGATAGCTCGAACTCGACGAGAGTGGGTACAGGCTGCAAACTTAATGAATGATTTTACTTCTCCAAGATCGAGACTAGGATTTACTTTACCTAATTTGAACAAGTGTCATGTACAAAATTATGGTGGTTTAAATGTGGGTTCGCAAACGTTTCATTCCTCTGCTTTGCTCGAGTCCTTCTGAAATTTGCACATTTTTTGTGAGGTGTACTTCTGTACTTCCAAGTTGCCACACCTGGCTTCATTCAAAGATAAAACTCGCATTCAACCGGAATTCGCTATCATTCTTCCTTTTCAGCGTTGACTCTGTCCTGCTGTCACTCGAATTGGTGAGTACCACGTGTATTTTCTCGTTCATAAGTCGATAAATGACTTGTCTGGCAGCAAACATCTAATTGACATAAAAGATCGTGATATCAGAATCCCGATTCCATGTTTTGTTTTGTATTGTTTTAGGCTATGGATTCCGCAAGTTCTAGTTCGGCCAACAATTTTCAGTTTGCAAGGCTTCAAAGCCTCCGGGAATGTCTCAATCCCGTCAAGATTGAGGATGAGGAGGTTCTAGAGGAGGCATATCAGACTGTTGACGACGTCTTTGCCCTGTCAGCTCTGTCAGAATCACGTGCCTTGACGTCTGCCAGCCTTACAACTTCGCCTTCCAAATGGGCGTATGGACGTCCATCTGCCAGTTCTACCTTGACCTCAGTTGCTGCTGTCGAGTGCTCTCCGCACCAGCGCAGTATGGCAGTAAGCCAAGGTGACGGTGGGTCGCCTAGTTCACCTATTTTGACTCCAGCTGCACCCCCCTGTGTTGCTGCTTCTGCGTGTCCTCCGCCAGCTCGAGATGGTGGAAATGATGCTGCACCAGCAGCAGCAGCAGTAATTATGCTTGCAGGCAATCAGGCGCAAGGTACTTTCACCACTCAGTTTTTATTGTACTTGTATTTTTTTTATACTTTGCACTGCCTAAACTGTTCATTCCTTTTGTGCAGATCTGTGGAGATCTGTTTCTAGCCTCTTCCCTGCTGAATTACCATTGACTTGGCGCCTTTTACCTGCTGCAACTTCTTCTGCAAGTGAAACTGCTGTGCAACCTGCAAGCACTAATTCTTCCATTGGGCCTATTTCGTCTGCTGTGACTTCAAGAAGGTCAGTTCCAGGCAAATCACAAGTGGCCAATAAGTCTGCTCGGAGCGTACCTTCCTTTAGCAGACTTTCTATTCCAGAAATCTCATCAGGTAATCAATGCATATCCTAATGAATTTCCAGGAACATGTGGACATGGCACCATTTGACACCCATTTGCTTATCCTTACTCAAACAGGTTTGAGACAAGGTGCTTTAAGAGGCATTGACATTGTTTCCGTCTCGTCATCAGAAGATGAGGAGGATACGAGGCAGAATGTTGCAAGCGATAAGATGAAACGAGTGTGCAGGAACAGTTTTCGGGGTAGTCTTCCCTCAACCTCCTCGCAAGGTAGAGTCAAATTTCCTTAATGTGCTTGTACACCTGTCTACAATACAAACATGTTTTTATGTTGGGCATAGCTATTTTAACACCCATATTTTGGCAGGTTTTGATGAAGAAAACATTACCCGTGTTGAGCAGCTAACCAAGAGGAAACCTGGCCGGCCCAAAGGAAGTAAAAATAAACCTAAACGACACCAGGCATGGAACGCTGGACAAAACAATAGTAAGTAAATTAAAGGAAGTTATTTTTCTTCTCAGTTTCTTTCGCTTATGGTCGTTTGTCTTAGGTTTGCTTTTCACTGAGTGCAATGTCTGCTTTGAGAAAAGTGATGGAAGGCGGATAATGACTGATTGTGGACACCGATTTCATCAAGACTGTCTCGCCAATTGGAATTCCAGAAACTTCCCAAACCGCTGTCCTGTCTGTGACACAGCTTACAACAAAACGATTCCCTTTTATGGATAGTGTTCTTTTCTCTTATATTTTTAAGTTTCTGTGTCTGTGTCTGCCAAAGTTTGTTTTTCTTGACTTGAGATTCTTTCAAATCTCGTAGTTTGTGTAATGATGGTAATGACTTGCTCTCAATAAACTGTGACTGAGAAAATCATGCAATTTGAATGTACCTATTGTCCCTACTTTAAAGTAGATTTTAAAGATAAAATATAAACCTGATAACATGTTCACATCATGTACTTCTGTTAGCTTTGTGGTTTGGTATTCTGAGACTAGGGACTGATTCACTTTTCTTTATACCCAGGTAATATGTTGCCATAATAACATTTGATGAATTGAAATGCCAATGGAAAATGACAACAAATAAATAATCATAGGAATGTACAGTAGAGGTCTTATCGTGGAAGTTGGAATAAGCACGATGCTTGCTCTGACCTTATTATGACTGAACAACACTCTACACTTACAAAGAGAGTCGAGCAATTATTTCCCAACCCAACTATCTATCTTGGTCAATTTTTATCACAGCTCTGCGATACAAAGTTTTCCTGAAAGAGCATCAAAAAGTGATCAAAAGATTTCCTCTCCCATAAGTTTTAGACCCTTTCCTTGAGATATTACTAATTTTACAAACTTTAAAAAAATTAAAAACTGAAAAAAAAGAAATACGTATTCCCTGATTTTCTTCACTCTTCCCTTAAAAGTTGCCTAATAGTAAAGGTAATGAGGTGGAGTCATAACATTTTTACAGATCAACCTCCATCAGGGCAGCGCAGCCCAAAACTATTTGTTTTCACTCAAAATTACCGCTGCCCAGGACCAAACTGTTCGGTGAGTCCATATTCAACCTTTTTAGATGCCCGCCTTCATTTCCCAACTGAAAAAATACATCACTCTAGGAGAACAAGCACTCTGTCATCTGAAGGCCATCGCATGAAGTATTTGTTTTACTCAAAATACAGTGCAATATATTTTTATACTATCTTTACTTCTGTTGTCTGTTGATGACTTCTCATAACTAATGCCTTGTGACCACTGGTACAAGGTTGTGAGACACTTGAGTGGAGAAAGGAGTAAGGGTCTATTGCAATAAAGAGGATTAAGGTGTGGGGTATGCCCAGCACGATGAGTAATTGTTTTAGTATCAATACATTTAATGTAATCCTACTTTTTAACTTTTCAAACATCAGTTTGTAGACAAGTGTAGAAAAGACTGGGACGGGGTTACAGCTTCAGAAACTATCTTAAGATTAAGATTTAAACAGTAAAGTTATTTAAAAAGACCTTATTTATGCCCTTAATCTTTTAACTTCAATGGATATCACACTAATAAATCTGAGTTAAGTGAAACAGGCAACATTGTGGGAGCAAGGTTGCAGCATTTGCCTTTGGATGACAGAGTGCTTGTTCTCCTAGAGTGATGTATTTTTTCAGTTGGGAAATGAAGGCGGGCATCTAAAAAGGTTGAATATGGACTCACCGAACAGTCTTGTCCTGAGCAGCGGTAATTTTGAGTGAAAACAAATAGTTTTTGGGCTGCGCTGCCCTGATGGAGGTTGATCCGTTAAAATGTTATGACTCCACCTCATTACCTTTACTAATAGGCAACTTCCAAAAATACCGAGGAAAGTCATTAACAGTCCGTTTCAAAGCAGAGACTTCATATTTGTATTAATACCATTGGCTGGAACGAACAATCCTTTTCAAAAGAGAAGTTAGTTATCAGTTGATTACATTGATGCAAAAGGAAAGCTAGGCCTTGTACTGGATTTAGTTGAAACTACAAGTTGACATTTTAAATATAGTTGCTGAACTGTTAGTCACACAATGATTTGAAGAAAAGATGAAACAAGCAGCTGAGCTTGAAAAGATAGACAATTTGACTGAGCTTGTGTCACACAGCACAATAAAAGTGTTCCCATAATAATAATATTAACTTTTATAACAAGGGCTGAGTAAGATAAAGAAGATAGAGTTCAGTTACGTGGCATTTATTCTCACATAAATTCTCACATAAGTAAGCAAGGAAGGCCTGAACGTCAGTCAGTAACACAATGAGAATTCATAGTAAAATGTCAAAAGTAAAAGTAATAATTTGCACAATGACAGAAGTAAAATATTAGAGTTGATAATACATACATTTAGGCAATTAAAGCAAGATTTAAGTTGATACTACACATCACAAAAGAACTAGCCTTCAACATCGTAGGTAGCTTGATATGACCCTCCACAGTAAGGGCAAACCTTTTTTGTCCTATACTTCTGACTAGAAGCTCTTACCCAACGTTCGAGACAAGCACCATGGAAAGTATGGCCACAGTCCGTAAGAGTAAATGGGCCTGCTTCAGGTCCTTCACGGCAGACATGACATTCTAGATCAGAACCTAGGACAGAATTAAGCGTTCATATGAAAAAAAAAATATGCATCAAATGTGAAAAGCAAATGTTATAATTAAGGAACGACAGAAAACATCAATCAACGTACTATTTTCAAGTCCAGTTTCCTTAGGTAAACACTTAGCAGTGGATTTATTTTTGCTTCCTTTAGGCCGACCTGGTTTCCTCTTGCCTGCTGGGGCTGCCGGTGGAGCAGGGGGAGCATTCTCCTTACCAAAACCTGTCAAAATTAAAGCCTCGTTGTACAAATGAATTACACCTTTTAAACCAATGCTACATTATATAGTATAGAAGAACCACTATAAACTACAGAGCCCAATCGACAAAAAACCTTATGTGACGATACCTTTAGATGAGGTCGAGGGAAGACTTTCCCGCCAATTATTATTGCTGCAGAGCTGTTGCCTCCTCCTGAGGCCACTTGCAACATTTTTCTGCCTCCTGTCTTCCTCATCGTCTGATGAGGAAATGGAAACATGGCCACCACATGCACCATCTGTCAAGCAATAGCAAAACAAAAAGGAAAAATCAGGACAGTTTCAAAACAAGGCAAGCATTGTCTGCATTGATATACGAATGTAGCCATACCTGTTGAAAGATCTTCCCGAGCACGTCTGTTGACGGAATATCCTCTTTGGACAGGTGATAGTGCTGACCAATGTGAAGAGTTTGAAGGTACAGCTGATTTGCTTGAAGAGCTTGCAGCAGGTGCAGCTGCAGCTCTCAACCGACGTGAAGAGCTCGGAGCAGGTGCAGCTGCAGCTGCCCCGTGTGAAGAAGGCCCAGAGGGCAAAACAGGCCCACTAAAAGGTGAAACTGACGTAGCAGTTAACCCAGTAGGGAGGCGGCTTGAAATTGACGTCCACAGATCTACCGAAAACATTTGAACATGATGCAGTTCTAAAAAAAACAGCAAGAGGCTAATCTTAAGTGAAGAGACTGTTAAAATACCTTGTGCCTGATGGCCTGTAAGCAAGATCACGATTGCTGCTGGTGCAACATCATTTCCACCATCTCGAGCTGGCGGAGGACAGGCAGGAGCAGCGTCGTCACTGGGGGATGGAGGTGGAGTCAGAATAGGTGAACTAGACAATCCACTGTCACCTCGGCTTACTGCCGTACTCGACGACAAGGTAGAGGCAGCTGGCGTGATGAGTGTCGAAGGTACCGGTGCCAGCGCAGCGGCAACAACACATATAGCTGACTGATTCGGCATAAATCGCCGCAGGCGCTGAAGCCTGACATGCTCAGTAGAGCCAGCAGAGCTGGAACTTGCGGAATCCATAGCCTACACGAAACAGAATCAATACAGCGGTAAGTCCAGGAGGTTGAAAACCATAATCACGTTGAAACAAGGAACAAGAACTTAAATACCACGTAAAAGGGGAAAAGAGGGATTCAACTCAGCATCAAATGACGGAACAACGTTGTTATTAAATAAGACGGGGATACTTACCTAATCGGATAGAGTCAACGCTGAAAGAGAAGGGATTAGGGATCACCCGTTGACGAACGAAGAATGATGAACTTGCTCCGCACCCATTCGACTTTTATTTGGAATCTGTTCTGTGTGGTCAGGTGAGGCAACAGCGGGCAGCAGAAAGAACACATCCCAAGATCACAAAATTTTGAAAACATAAGTGGTGAGGTGCGCATGGTGAGATGCCCTCGGTGAGGTGCGCTCGGTGAAGTGCCCTCGGTGAGGAACCCTCGGTAAGGCACCCTCGGTGAGGTGCCATCGGTGAAGTGCCCTCGGTGAGGTGCACTCGGTGAGGTGCCCTCGGTGAGGTGCCCTCGGTGAGGTGCCCTCGGTGAGGTGCGCTCAGTGAGGTGCGCTCGGTGAGGTGCCCTCGGTGAGGTGCGCTCAGTGAGGTGCGCTCGGTGAGGTGCGCTCGGTGAGGTTCGCTCGGTGAGGTGCGCTCGGACAGGTGCGCTTAGTGAGGTGCCCTCGGTGAAATTGCCTCGGTAAGGTGCGCTCGGTGAGGTGTGCTCGGTGAGGTACCCTCGGTGAAGTGCGCTCGGTGAGGTGCGCTCGGTGAGATGTCCTCGGTGAGGTGCGCTCGGTGAGATGCGCTCGGCGAGATGCCCTCGGTGAGGTTCGCTCGGTGAGGTGCGCTCGGTGAGGTCCGCTCGGTAAGGTGCGCTCGGTGAGGTGACCTCGGTGAGGTGCCCTCGGTAGGGTGCGATCGGTGAGATGCCCTCGGTGAGGTGCCCTCGGTGAGGTGCCGTCGGTGAGGTGCTCTCGGTGAGGTGCGCTCGGTGAGGTCCGCTCGGTGAGGTGCGCTCGGTGAGGTGACCTCGGTGAGGTGCCCTCGGTGAGGTGCGATCGGTGAGGTGCCCTCGGTGAGGTGCGCTCGGTTAGGTGACCTCGGTGAGGTGCCCTCGGTGAGATGCCCTCGGTTAGGTGCGCTCGGTGAGGTATGCTCGGTGAGGTGCGCTCTGTGAGGTGCGTTCAGTGAGGTCCGCTCGGTGAGATGCGCTCGGTGAGGTGCCCTCGGTGAGGTGCCCTCGGTGAGGAGCCCTCGGTGAGGTGCCCTCGGTGAGGTGCCCTCGGTGAGGTGCCCTCGATGAGGTGCCCTCGGTGAGGTGCGCTCGGTGAGATGCGCCCGCTGAGTTTCGCTCGGTGAGGTGCTCTCGGCGAGGTGCGCTCGGTGAGGTGCCCTCGGTGAGGTGCCCTTGGTAAGGTGCGCTCGGTGAGGTGCGCTCGGTGAGGTGCGCTCGGTGAGGTGCGCTCGGTGAGGAGCATTCGGTGAGGAGCCCTCGGTGAGGTGCGCTCGGTGGGGTGCCTTTGGTTAGGTGCGCTCGGTGAGGTACGCTCAGTGGGGTGCGCTCTGTGAGATGCCCTCGATGAGGTGCGCTCTGTGAGGTGCCCTCGGTGAGGTGCGCTCGGTGAGGTGCGCTCGTTGGGGAGCATTCGGTGAGGAGCCCTCAGTGAGGTGCACTCGGTGAGGTGCGCTCGGTGAGGTGCCCTTGGTAAGGTGCGCTCGGTGAGGTGCGCTCGGTGAGGTGCGCTCGGTGAGGAGCATTCGGTGAGGAGCCCTCGGTGAGGTGCGCTCGGTGAGGTGCCTTTGGTTAGGTGCGCTCGGTGAGGTACGCTCAGTGGGGTGCGCTCTGTGAGATGCCCTCGATGAGGTGCGCTCTGTGAGGTGCCCTCGGTGAGGTGCCCTCGGTGAGTAGCGCTCAGTGAGGTGCACTCGGTGAGGTCACCTCGGTGAGGTGCCCTCGGTGAGTAGCGCTCAGTGAGGTGCACTCGGTGAGGTGCGCTCGGTGAGGTGCCCTAGGTAAAGTGCGCTCGGTGAGGTGCGCTCGGTGAGGTGCGCTCGGTGAGGTGCGCTCGGTGAGGTGCTCTCGGTAAGGAGCATTTGGTGAGGAGCCCTCGGTGAGGTGCGCTCGGTGAGATGCCTTTGGTTAGGTGCGCTCGGTGAGGTGCGCTCGGTGAGCTGCGCTCGGTTAGGTGCGCTCGGTGAGATGCGCCCCCTGAGGTTCGCTCGGTTAGGGGCTCTCGGTGAGGTGCGCTCGGTGAGGTTCGCTCGGTGAGGTGCGCTCGGTGAGCTGCGCTCGGTTAGGTGACCTCGGTGAGGTGCGCTCGGTGAGATGCCCTCGGTTAGGTGCGCTCGGTGAGGTATGCTCGGTGAGGTGCGCTCTGTGAGGTGCGTTCAGTGAGGTCCGCTCGGTGAGGTGCGCTCGGTGAGGTGCCCTCGGTGTGGTGCTCTCGGTGAGGTGCGCTCGGTAAGGTTCGCTCGGTGAGGTACCCTCGGTGAGGTGCGCTTGGTGAGGTGCGCATGGTGAGATGCCCTCGGTGAGGTGCGCTCGGTTAAGTGCCCTCGGTAAGGCACCCTCGGTAAGGCACCCTCGGTGAGGTGCCCTCGGTGAGGTGCCCTCGGTGAGGTGCCCTCGGTGAGGTGCCCTCGGTGAGGTGCCCTCGGTGAGGTGCCCTCGGTGAGGTGCGCTTAGTGAGGTGCGCTCGGTGAGGTGCCCTCGGTGAGGTGCGCTCAGTGAGGTGCGCTCGGTGAGGTGCGCTCGGTGAGGTTCGCTCGGTGAGGTGCGCTCGGACAGGTGCGCTTAGTGAGGTGCCCTCGGTGAAATTGCCTCGGTAAGGTGCGCTCGGTGAGGTGTGCTCGGTGAGGTACCCTCGGTGAAGTGCGCTCGGTGAGGTGCGCTCGTTGAGATGTCCTCGGTGAGGTGCGCTCGGTGAGATGCGCTCGGCGAGATGCCCTCGGTGAGGTTCGCTCGGTGAGGTGCGCTCGGTGAGGTCCGCTCGGTAAGGTGCGCTCGGTGAGGTGACCTCGGTGAGGTGCCCTCGGTAGGGTGCGATCGGTGAGATGCCCTCGGTGAGGTGCGCTCGGTGAGGTGACCTCGGTGAGGTGACCTCGGTGAGGTGCCCTCGGTAGGGTGCGCTCGGTGAGGTGCGCTCGGTGAGGTGCTTTCGGTGAGGTGCTCTCGGTGAGGTGCCGTCGGTGAGGTGCCGTCGGTGAGGTGCTCTCGGTGAGGTGCGCTCGGTGGGGTCTGCTCGGTAAGGTGCGCGCGGTGAGGTGACCTCGGTGAGGTGCCCTCGGTAGGGTGCGATCGGTGAGGTGCCCTCGGTGAGGTGCGCTCGGTTAGGTGACCTCGGTGAGGTGCGCTCGGTGAGGTACGCTCGGTGAGGTGCGCTCGGTGAGGTACGCTCAGTGAGGTGCGCTCTGTGAGATGCCCTCGTGAGGTGCGCTCGGTGAGGTGCGCTCGGTGAGGTGCGCTCGGTGAGGTGCGCTCGGTGAGGTGCGCTCGGTGAGGTGCGCTCGGTGAGGTGCGCTCGGTGAGGAGCATTCGGTGAGGAGCCCTCGGTGAGGTGCGCTCGGTGAGGTGCCTTTGGTTAGGTGCGCTCGGTGAGTTGCGCTCTGTGAGGTGCGTTCAGTGAGGTCCGCTCGGTGAGATGCGCTCGGTGAGGTGACCTCGGTGAGGTGCCCTCGGTAGAGTGCGCTCGGTGAGGTGCCCTCGGTGAGGTGCCCTCGGTGAGGTGCGCTTAGTGATGTGCGCTCGGTGAGGTGCCCTCGGTGAGGTGCGCTCGGTGAGGTGCGCTCGGTGAGGTGCGCTCGGTGAGGTGCGCTCGGTGAGGTGCGCTCGGTGAGGTGCGCTCGTGAGGTGCCCTCGGTAAGGTGCCCTCGGTGAGGTGCCCTCGGTGAGGTGCGCTCGGTGAGGTGCACTCGGTGAGGTGCGCTCGGTGAGGTGCCCTTAGTGAGGTGCGCTCGGTGAGGTGCGCTCGGTGAGGTGCGCTCGGTGAGGTGCCTTCGGTGACGTGCGCTCGGTGAGGTACGCTCGGTGAGGTGCGCTCGGTGAGCTGCGCTCGGTTAGGTGCGCTCGGTGAGATGCGCCCGCTGAGGTTCGCTCGGTTAGGTGACCTCGGTGAGGTGCGCTTGGTCAAGTCCGGTCGGTGAGGTGCGCTCTGTGAGATGCGCTCGATGAGGTGCGCTCGATGAGGTGAGGTCGGTGAGATGCCCTCGGTGAGGTGCGCTCGGTGAGGTGCGCTCGGTGAGGTGCGCTCGGTGAGGTGCTCTCGGTGAGGTGCGCTCGGTGAGGTGCCCTCGGTGAGGTGCCCTCGGTGAGGTGCCCTCGGTGAGTAGCGCTCAGTGAGGTGCACTCGGTGAGGTGCGCTCGGTGAGGTGCCTTGGTAAGGTGCGCTCGGTGAGGTGCGCTCGGTTAGGTGCACTCGGTTAGGTGACCTCGGTGAGGTGCGCTCGGTGAGATGCCCTCGGTTAGGTGCGCTCGGTGAGGTATGCTCGGTGAGGTGCGCTCTGTGAGGTGCGTTCAGTGAGGTCCGCTCGGTGAGATGCGCTCGGTGAGGTGCGCTCGGTGAGGTGCGCTCGGTGAGGTGCGCTCGGTTAGGTGACCTCGGTGAGGTGCCCTCGGTGAGGTGCCCTCGGTGAGTGCGCTCAGTGAGGTGCACTCGGTGAGGTGCGCTCGGTGAGGTGCCGTTGGTAAGGTGCGCTCGGTGAGGTGCGCTCGGTGAGGTGCGCTCGGTGAGGTGCGCTCGGTGAGGTGCGCTCGGTGAGGAGCATTCGGTGAGGTGCCCTCGGTGAGGTGCGCTCGGTGAGGTGCCTCGGTTAGGTGCGCTCGGTGAGGTGCGCTCGGTGAGGTGCGCTCGGTGAGGTGCGCTCGGTGAGGTGCGCTCGGTGAGGTGACCTCGGTGAGGTGCGCTCGGTGAGGTGCCCTCGGTGAGGTGCGCTCGGTGAGGTGCGCTCGGTGAGGTGCGCTCGGTGAGGTGCGCTCGGTGAGGTGCGCTCGGTGAGGTGCCTCGGTGAGGTGCCCTCGGTGAGGTGCGCTCGGTGAGGTGCGATCGGTTAGGTGCGCTCGGTGAGGTGCGCTCAGTGAGGTGCGTTCAGTGAGGTCCGCTCGGTGAGATGCGCTCGGTGAGGTGACCTCGGTGAGTTGCCCTCGGTAGAGTGCGCTCGGTGAGGTGCCCTCGGTGAGGTGCGCTCGGTGAGGTGCCCTCGGTAAGGTGCGCTCGGTGAGGTGCGCCTCGTGAGGTGCGCTCTGTGAGGTGCGCTCGGTGAGGTGCGCTCGGTGAGATGCCCTCGGTGAGGTGCGCTCGGTGAGGTGCGCTCGGTGAGGTGCCTCGGTGAGGTGCACTCGGTGAGGTGCGCTCGGTGAGGTGCCTCGGTGAGGTTCGCTCGGTGAGGTGCGCTCGGTGAGGTGCGTTCAGTGAGGTCCGCTCGGTGAGGTGCGCTCGGTGAGGTGCCCTCGGTGTGGTGCTCTCGGTGAGGTGCGCTCGGTAAGGTTCGCTCGGTGAGGTGCCCTCGGTGAGGTGCGCTCGGTGAGGTGCGCATGGTGAGATGCCCTCGGTGAGGTGCGCTCGGTGAGGTGCCCTCGGTGAGGAACCTTCGGTAAGGCACCCTCGGTGAGGTGCCCTCGGTGAGGTGCCCTCGGTGAGGTGCCCTCGGTGAGGTGCCCTCGGTGAGGTGCCCTCGGTGAGGTGCCCTCGGTGAGGTGCGCTCAGTGAGGTGCGCTCGGTGAGGTGCCCTCGGTGAGGTGCGCTCAGTGAGGTGCGCTCGGTGAGGTGCGCTCGGTGAGGTTCGCTCGGTGAGGTGCGCTCGGACAGGTGCGCTTAGTGAGGTGCCCTCGGTGAAATTGCCTCGGTAAGGTGCGCTCGGTGAGGTGTGCTCGGTGAGGTACCCTCGGTGAAGTGCGCTCGGTGAGGTGCGCTCGGTGAGATGTCCTCGGTGAGGTGCGCTCGGTGAGATGCGCTCGGCGAGATGCCCTCGGTGAGGTTCGCTCGGTGAGGTGCGCTCGGTGAGGTCCGCTCGGTAAGGTGCGCTCGGTGAGGTGACCTCGGTGAGGTGCCCTCGGTAGGGTGCGATCGGTGAGATGCCCTCGGTGAGGTGCGCTCGGTGAGGTGACCTCGGTGAGGTGACCTCGGTGAGGTGCCCTCGGTAGGGTGCGCTCGGTGAGGTGCGCTCGGTGAGGTGCTCTCGGTGAGGTGCTCTCGGTGAGGTGCCTCGGTGAGGTGCCGTCGGTGAGGTGCTCTCGGTGAGGTGCGCTCGGTGAGGGTCTGCTCGGTAAGGTGCGCTCGGTGAGGTGACCTCGGTGAGGTGCCCTCGGTAGGGTGCGATCGGTGAGGTGCCCTCGGTGAGGTGCGCTCGGTTAGGTGACCTCGGTGAGGTGCGCTCGGTGAGGTACGCTCGGTGAGGTGCGCTCGGTGAGGTACGCTCAGTGAGGTGCGCTCTGTGAGATGCCCTCGGTGAGGTGCGCTCGGTGAGGTGCGCTCGGTTAGGTGCCCTCGGTAAGGTGCGCTCGGTGAGGTGCGCTCGGTGAGGTGCGCTCGGTGAGGTGCGCTCGGTGAGGTGCATCGGTGAGGTGCCCTCGGTGAGGTGCGCTCGGTGAGGTGCCTTTCGGTTAGGTGCGCTCGGTGAGGTGCGCTCGGTGAGGTGCGTTCGTGAGGTCCGCTCGGTGAGATGCGCTCGGTGAGGTGACCTCGGTGAGGTGCCCTCGGTAGAGTGCGCTCGGTGAGGTGCCCTCGGTGAGGTGCCCTCGGTGAGGTGCGCTCGTGAGGTGCGCTCGGTGAGGTGCCCTCGGTGAGGTGCGCTCAGTGAGGTGCGCTCGGTGAGGTGCGCTCGGTGAGGTTCGCTCGGTGAGGTGCGCTCGGACAGGTGCGCTCAGTGAGGTGCCCTCGGTGAGGTGCCCTCGGTGAGGTGCCCTCGGTGAGGTGCGCTCGGTGAGGTGCGCTCGGTGAGGTGCGCTCGGTGAGGTGCCCTCGGTGAGGTGCGCTCGGTGAGGTGCGCTCGGTGAGGTGCGCTCGGTGAGGTGCCTTTGGTTAGGTGCGCTCGGTGAGGTACGCTCGGTGAGGTGCGCTCGGTGAGCTGCGCTCGGTTAGGTGCGCTCGGTGAGGTGCGCCCGCTGAGGTTCGCTCGGTTAGGTGACCTCGGTGAGGTGCGCTTGGTCAGTCCGGTCGGTGAGGTGCGCTCTGTGAGATGCGCTCGATGAGGTGCGCTCGGTGAGGTGCGCTCGGTGAGGTGCCCTCGGTGAGGTGCGCTCGGTGAGGTGCTCTCGGTGAGGTGCCCTCGGTGAGGTGCCCTCGGTGAGGTGCGCTCGGTGAGGTGCCCTCGGTGAGGTCGCCCTCGGTGAGGTGCCCTCGGTGAGGTGCGCTCAGTGAGGTGCGCTCGGTGAGGTGCGCTCGGTGAGGTGCCTCGGTGAGGTGCGCTCGGTGAGGTGCGCTCGGTTAGGTGCACTCGGTTAGGTGACCTCGGTGAGGTGCGCTCGGTGAGATGCCCTCGGTTAGGTGCGCTCGGTGAGGTATGCTCGGTGAGGTGCGCTCTGTGAGGTGCGTTCAGTGAGGTCCGCTCGGTGAGATGCGCTCGGTGAGGTGCGCTCGGTGAGGTGCGCTCGGTGAGGTGCGCTCGGTGAGGTGCCTCGGTGAGGTGCGCTCGGTGAGGTGCCCTCGGTGAGTGCGCTCAGTGAGGTGCACTCGGTGAGGTGCGCTCGGTGAGGTGCCGTTCGGTAAGGTGCGCTCGGTGAGGTGCGCTCGGTGAGGTGCGCTCGGTGAGGTGCGCTCGGTGAGGTGCGCTCGGTGAGGAGCATTCGGTGAGGTGCCCTCGGTGAGGTGCGCTCGGTGAGGTGCCCTCGGTGAGGTGCGCTCGGTGAGATGCGCCCGCTGAGGTGCGCTCGGTGAAGTGCTTTTGGTGAGGTGCGCTCGGTTAGGTGACCTCGGTGAGGTGCGCTCGGTGAGGTGCCCTTGGTAAGGTGCGCTCGGTGAGGTGCGCTCGGTGAGGTGCGCTCGGTGAGGTGCGCTCGGTGAGGTGCGCTCGGTGAGGAGCATTCGGTGAGGGGCCCTCGGTGAGGTGCGCTCGGTGAGGTGCCTTTGGTTAGGTGCGCTCGGTGAGTTGCGCTCAGTGAGGTGCGTTCAGTGAGGTCCGCTCGGTGAGATGCGCTCGGTGAGGTGACCTCGGTGAGTTGCCCTCGGTAGAGTGCGCTCGGTGAGGTGCCCTCGGTGAGGTGCGCTCGGTGAGGTGCCCTTGGTAAGGTGCGCTTGGTGAAGAGCGCCTTGTGAGGTGCGCTCTGTGAGGTGCGCGTGGTGAGGAGCATTCGGTGAGAAGCCCTCGGTGAGGTGCGCTCGGTGAGGTGCGCTCGGTGAGGAGCATTCGGTGAGGAGCCCTCGGTGAGGTGCGCTCGGTGAGGTGCCTTTGGTTAGGTGCGCTCGGTGAGTTGCTCTCAGTGAGGTGCGTTCAGTGAGGTCCGCTCGGTGAGATGCGCTCGGTAAGGTGACCTCGGTGAGTTGCCCTCGGTAGAGTGCGCTCGGTGAGGTGCCCTCGGTGAGGTGCGCTCGGTGAGGTGCCCTTGGTAAGGTGCGCTTGGAGAAGAGCGCCTTGTGAGGTGCGCTCTGTGAGGTGCGCGTGGTGAGGAGCATTCGGTGAGAAGCCCTCGGTGAGGTGCGCTCGGTGAGGTGCGCTCGGTGAGATGCGCCCGCTGAGGTGCGCTCGGTGAGGTGCTTTTGGTGAGGTGCGCTCGTTAAGGTGCGCTCGGTGAGGTGCGATCGGTTAGGTGACCTCGATGAGGTGCGCTCGGTGAGATGCCCTCGGTTAGGTGCGCTCGGTGAGGTACGCTCAGTAAGGTTCGCTCGGTGAGGTACGCTCAGGGGGGTGCGCTCTGTGAGATGCGCTCGATGAGGTGCGCTCGGTGAGGTGCGCTCGGTGAGGTGAGCTCGGTGAGGTGCCCTCGGTAGAGTGCGCTCGGTGAGGTGCCCTCGGTGAGGTGCCCTCGGTGAGGTGCCCTCGGTGAGGTGCCCTAGGTGAGGTGCCCTCGGTGAGGTGCCCTCGGTGAGTAGCGCTCAGTGAGGTGCACTCGGTGAGGTGCGCTCGGTGAGGTGACCTCGGTGAGGTGCCCTCGGTAGAGTGCGCTCAGTGAGGTGCCCTCGGTGAGGTGCCCTCGGTGAGGTGCCCTCGGTGAGGTGCCCTCGGTGATTTGCCCTCGGTGAGGTGCCCTCGGTGAGTAGCGCTCAGTGAGGTGCACTCGGTGAGGTGCGCTCGGTGAGGTGCCCTTGGTAAGGTGCGCTCGGTGAGGTGCGCTCGGTGAGGTGCGCTCGGTGAGGTGCGCTCGGTGAGGTGCGCTCGGTTAGGTGACCTCGGTGAGGTGCGCTCGGTGAGGTGCGCTCGGTGAGGTGCTCTCGGTAGGGTGCGTTTGGTGAGGTTCCCTCGGTGAGGTGCCCTCGGTGAGGTGCGCTCGGTGAGATGCCCTCGGTTAGGTGCGCTCGGTGAGGTATGCTCGGTAATGTGCGCCCTGTGAGGTGCGTTCAGTAAGGTCCGCTCGGTGAGATGCGCCCGCTGAGGTTCGCTCGGTGAGGTGCTCTCGGTGAGGTGAGCTCGGTGAGGTGCCCTCGGTAAGGTACGCTCAGTGAGGTTCGCTCGGTGAGGTACGCTCAGTGGGGTGCGCTCTGTGAGATGCGCTCGATGAGGTGCGCTCGGTGAGGTGCGCTCGGTGAGGTGCCCTCGGTGAGTAGCGCTCAGTGAGGTGCACTCGGTGAGGTGCGCTCGGTGAGGTGCCCTCGGTGAGTAGCGCTCAGTGAGGTGCACTCGGTGAGGTGCGCTCGGCGAGGTGACCTCAGTGAGGTGCGCTCGGTGAGGTACGCTCAGTAGGGTGCGCTCTGTGAGATGCGCTCGGTGAGGTGCGCTCGGTGAGGTGCGCTCGGTTAGGTGCGCTCGGTTAGGTGACCTCGGTGAGGTGCGCTCGGTGAGGTGCGCTCGGTGAGGTGCTCTCGGTAGGGTGCGTTTGGTGAGGTTCCCTCGGTGAGGTGCCCTCGGTGAGGTGCCCTCGGTGAGTAGCGCTCAGTGAGGTGCACTCGGTGAGGTGCGCTAGGTGAGGTGCCCTTGGTAAGGTGCGCTCGGTGAGGTGCGCTCGTTGAGGTGCCCTCGGTGAGGTGCGCTCGGTGAGGTGCGCTCGGTGAGGTGCGCTCGGTGAGATGCGCCCGCTGAGGTGCGCTCGGTGAGGTGCTTTTGGTGAGGTGCGCTCGTTGCGGTGCGCTCGGTGAGGTGCGCTCGGTTAGGTGACCTCGATGAGGTGCGCTCGGTGAGATGCCCTCGGTTAGGTGCGCTCGGTGAGGTACGCTCAGTGAGGTGAGCTCGGTGAGGTGCCCTCGGTAGAGTGCACTCGGTGAGGTGCCCTCGGTGAGGTGCCCTCGGTGAGATGCCCTCGGTGAGGTGCCCTCGGTGAGGTGCCCTCGGTGAGGTGCCCTCGGTGAGGTGCCCTCGGTGAGGTGCCCTCGGTGAGTAGCGCTCAGTGAGGTGCATTCGGTGAGGTGCTCTCGGTGAGGTGTCCTCGGTAAGGTGCCCTCGGTGAGGTGCGCTCGGTGAGGTGCCCTCGGTGAGGTGCCCTCGGTGAGTAGCGCTCAGTGAGGTGCACTCGGTGAGGTGCGCTCGGTGAAGAGGCCTTGGTAAGGTGCGCTCGGTGAGGTGCCCTCGGTGAGGTGCCCTCGGTGAGGTGCCTTCGGTTAGGTGCGCTCGGTGAGGTATGCTCGGTGAGGTGCGCTCTGTGAGGTGCGTTCAGTGAGGTCCGCTCGGTGAGATGCGCTCGTCGGGGTGCGCTCGGTGCGGTGCGCTCGGTGAGGTGCGCTCGGTGAGGTGCTCTCGGTAGGGTGCGCTCGGCGAGGTGCGCTCGGTGCGGTGCGCTCGGTTAGGTGCGCTCAGTGAGGTGCACTCGGTGAGGTGCACTCGGTGAGGTGCCTTTGGTAAGGTGCGCTTGGTGAGGTGCGCCTTGTGAGGTTCGCTCTGTGAGGTGCGCTCGGTGAGGAGCATTCGGTGAGAAGCCCTCGGTGAGGTGCGCTCGGTGAGGTGCCCTCGGTGAGGTGCGCTCGGTGAGATGCGCCCGCTGAGGTTCGCTCGGTGAGGTGCTCTCGGTGAGGTGCGCTCGGTGAGGTGCCCTAGGTGAGGTGCGCTCGGTGAGGTACGCTCAGTGAGGTGCGCTCGGTGAGGTACGCTCAGTGGGGTGCGCTCTGTGAGATGCCCTCGATGAGGTGCGCTCGGTGAGGTGCGCTTTGTGAGGTTCGCTCTGTGAGGTGCGCTCGGTGAGGAGCATTCGGTGAGAAGCCCTCGGTGAGGTGCGCTCGGTGAGGTGCCCTCGGTGAGGTGCGCTCGGTGAGGTGCCCTCGGTGAGGTGCCCTCGGTGAGGTGCGCTCGGTGAGGTGCGCTCGGTGAGGTGCGCTCGGTGAGGTGCGCTCGGTGAGGAGCATTCGGTGAGGAGCCCTCGGTGAGGTGCGCTCGGTTAGGTGACCTCGGTGAGGTGCGCTCGGTGAGATGCCCTCGGTTAGGTGCGCTCGGTGAGGTACGCTCAGTGGGGTGCGCTCTGTGAGATGTGCTCGATGAGGTGCGCTCGGTGAGGTGCGCTCGGTTAGGTGACCTCGATGAGGTGCGCTCGGTGAGATGCCCTCGGTTAGGTGCGCTCGGTAAGGTACGCTCAGTGAGGTTCGCTCGGTGAGGTGCCCTCGGTAGAGTGCGCTCGGTGAGGTGCCCTCGGTGAGGTGCCCTCGGTGAGGTGCCCTCGGTGAGGTGCCCTCGGTGAGCTGCGCTTGGTTAGGTGACCTCGGTGAGGTGCGCTCGGTGAGGTGCGCTCGGTGAGATGCCCTCGGTTAGGTGCGCTCGGTGAGGTATGCTCGGTAATGTGCGCTCTGTGAGGTGCGTTCAGTAAGGTCCGCTCGGTGAGATGCGCCCGCTGAGGTTCGCTCGGTGAGGTGCTCTCGGTGAGGTGAGCTCGGTGAGGTGCCCTCGGTAAGGTACGCTCCGTGAGGTTCGCTCGGTGAGGTACGCTCAGTGGGGTGCGCTCTGTGAGATGCGCTCGATGAGGTGCGCTCGGTGAGGTGCGCTCGGTGAGGTGCCCTCGGTGAGTAGCGCTCAGTGAGGTGCACTCGGTGAGGTGCGCTCGGTGAGGTGCCCTCGGTGAGTAGCGCTCAGTGAGGTGCACTCGGTGAGGTGCGCTCGGTGAGGTGACCTCAGTGAGGTGCCCTCGGTAGAGTGCGCTCGGTGGGGTTCGCTCGGTGAGGTGCGCTCGGTGAGGTGCGCTCGGTTAGATGCGCTCGGTTAGGTGACCTTGGTGAGGTGCGCTCGGTTAGATGCGCTCGGTGAGGTGCTCTTGGTAGGGTGCGCTCGGTGAGGTGCCCCCGGTGAGGTGCCCTCGGTGAGGTGCCCTCGGTTAGGTGCCCTCGGTGAGGTGCCCTCGGTGAGTAGCGCTCAGTGAGGTGCACTCGGTGAGGTGCGCTCGGTGAGGTGCCCTTGGTAAGGTGCGCTTGGTGAAGAGCGCCTTGTGAGGTGCGCTCTGTGAGGTGCGCGTGGTGAGGAGCAGGTGAGAAGCCCTCGGTGAGGTGCGCTCGGTGAGGTGCGCTCGGTGAGATGCGCCCGCTGAGGTGCGCTCGGTGAGGTGCGCTCGGTGAGGTGCGCTCGGTGAGGTGCGCTCGGTGAGGTGCGCTCGGTGAGGAGCATTCGGTGAGGAACCCTCGGTGAGATGCGCTCGGTGAGGTGACCTCGGTGAGGTGCCCTCTGAAGAGTGCGCTCGGTGAGGTGCTCTGGGTGAGGTGCGCTCGGTGAGGTGCCCTCGGTGAGGTGCGCTCGGTGAGGTACGCTCAGTGCGGTGCGCTCGGTGAGGTACGCTCAGTAGGGTGCGCTCTGTGAGATGCGCTCGGTGAGGTGCGCTCGGTGAGGTGCGCTCGGTTACGTGCGCTCGGTGAGGTGCGCTCGTTGAGGTGCCCTCGGTGAGGTGCGCTCGGTGAGGTGCGCTCGGTGAGGTGCGCTCGGTGAGATGCGCCCGCTGAGGTGCGCTCGGTGAGGTGCTTTTGGTGAGGTGCGCTCGTTGCGGTGCGCTCGGTGAGGTGCGCTCGGTTAGGTGACCTCGATGAGGTGCGCTCGGTGAGATGCCCTCGGTTAGGTGCGCTCGGTGAGGTACGCTCAGTGAGGTTCGCTCGGTGAGGTGCGCTCGGTGAGGTGCGCTCGGTGAGGTGCGCTCGGTGAGGAGCATTCGGTGAGGAGCCCTCGGTGAGGTGCGCTCGGTGAGGTGCCTTTGGTTAGGTGCGCTCGGTGAGGTGCGCTCTGTGAGGTGCGTTCAGTGAGGTCCGCTCGGTGAGATGCGCTCGGTGAGGTGACCTCGGTGAGGTGGCCTCGGTAGAGTGCGCTCGGTGAGGTGCCCTCGGTGAGGTGCCCTCGGTGAGGTGCCCTCGGTGAGTTGCCCTTGGTAAGGTGCGCTCGGTGAGGTGCGCTGGGTGAGGTGCGCTCGGTGAGGTGCGCTCGGTGAGGAGCATTTGGTGAGGAGCCCTCGGTGAGGTGCGCTCGGTGAGATGCCTTTGGTTAGGTGCGCTCGGTGAGGTACGCTCGGTGAGGTGCGCTCGGTGAACTGCGCTCGGTTAGGTGCGCTCGGTGAGATGCGCCCGCTGAGGTTCGCTCGGTTAGGGGCTCTCGGTGAGGTGCGCTCGGTGAGGTTCGCTCGGTGAGGTGCGCTCGGTGAGCTGCGCTCGGTTAGGTGACCTCGGTGAGGTGCGCTCGGTGAGATGCCCTCGGTTAGGTGCGCTCGGTGAGGTATGCGTGGTGAGGTGCGCTCTGTGGGGTGCGTTCAGTGAGGTCCGCTCGGTTAGGTGCGCTCGGTGAGGTGACCTCGGTGAGGTGCCCTCGGTAGGGTACGCTCGGTGTGGTGCGCTCGGTGAGGTGCCGTCGGTGAGGTGCGCTTGGTGAGGTGCTCTCGGTAGGGTGCGCTCGGTGAGGTGCCCTCGGTGAGGTCCCCTCGGTGAGGTGCCCTCGGTGAGTAGCTCTCAGTGAGGTGCACTCGGTGAGGTGCGCTCGGTGAGGTGCCCTTGGTAAGGTGCGCTCGGTGAGGTGCGCTCGGTGAGGTGCCCTCGGTTAGGTGCGCTCGGTGAGGTATGCTTGGTGAGGTGCGCTCTGTGAGGTGCGTTCAGTGAGGTCCACTCGGTGAGATGCGCCCGCTGAGGTTCGCTCGGTGAGGTGCTCTCGGTGAGGTGCGCACGGTGAGGTACGCTCAGTGAGGTGTGCTCGGTGAGGTACGCTCAGTGGGGTGCGATCTGTGAGATGCGCTCGGTGAGGTGCGCTCGGTGAGGTGCGCTCGGTTAGGTGCACTCGGTGTGGTGCCCTCGGTAGAGTGCGCTCGGTGAGGTGCCCTCGGTGAGGTGCACTCGGTGAGGTGCCCTCGGTGAGGTGCCCTCGGTGAGGTGCCCTCGGTGAGGTGCCCTCGATGAGTAGCGCTCAGTGAGGTGCACTCGGTGAGGTGCGCTCGGTGAGGTGACCTCGGTGAGGTGCCCTCGGTAGAGTGCGCTCGGTGAGGTGCCCTCGGTGAGGTGCCCTCGGTGAGGTGCCCTCGGTGAGGTGCCCTCGGTGAGGTGCCCTCGGTGAGGT